>JAIOJX010000004.1:286295797-286445797 GCA_022376925.1 Tragulus kanchil
GAACAGACAACCCACAGAATGGGAGAAAATCATAGCAAATGAAACAACAGACAAAGAATTCATCTCCAAAATCTACACGCAACTCAGACAACTCAGCACCAGAAAAATGAACAACCCAATCAAAAAATGGGAAAAGGACCTAAACAGACACCTCTCCAAAGAGGACATACAGATGGCCCCAGAACATATGAAACAATGCTCAACCTCGCTTATTATTAGAGAAATGCAAATCAAAACTACAATGAGATATCACCTCACACCTGTCAGAATGGCCATCATCCACAAATCGACAGACAATACCTAATGGAGAGGGTGTGGAGAAAAGGCAACCCTCTTGCATTGCTGGTGGGAATGTCAATTGATAGAGCCTCTATGGAAGACAGTATGGAGATTTCTTAAAAAACTAAAAATAGAAGCACCATACAACCCAGCCATCCCACTCTTAGGCTTATACCCAAATGAAATCAAAACTGAAAGAAACACCTGTACCCCAATGTTCACTGCAGCTCTCTGTACAATAGCTAGAACATGGAAGCAACCTAGATGCCCATCGACAAATAAATGGATACAGAAGCCCTGGTACATATATACAATGGAATACTACACAGCTGTAAAAAGAAATGCAGAAGAATCGGCCCTAATGAGGTGGCTGGATCTAGAACCTATCATAAAAAGTGAAGTCAGTCAAAAAGAGAAGGACAAGTACAATATACTAACACATATATATGGAATCTAGTAGGATGGTGATGATGGCACATGCAGTGAATCCATGGAGAAACAGACATGGACACTGGACATAGGGACATTGTGGGGAATGAACAGTGGGTGGGAGGCATAAAGGAAGTAGCATGAAGGCCTGTACTATCATATGTGAAGAAAATAGCTATAGTCATTGCTCTGTGAGAAAAGCAGATCCTTTAGGGGCGCTGTGTGATGGCCTGGAGGGGTGGGATGGGTTGGATATACATATGACTAATCTGGGATCATACATATCTATAAACAACAAAACTCTGTAGAAGTTAGAAATAAAATAAAAGTTAAAAAAAAAGAAAGGAGAGGTGACGTCTCAGGCAGGGGCCCAGAAAGTTTGGATGTTGGTTCGTGTCTTTTCAAAAATGGCATGACTTCCTGGCTCTCTGGCAGCCTTCCACGCATGGCGTGACTGTGGACAGAGACATTCATCATGGATGCCCTGTTCCTTCCTCTTCCAGATGGGTCGGTCGGCTCTTTGAAATCAGTCCGTTTGAGCCCTGGACCACGAGGGATAAAGTGGAGCGGGTGAGTATGAGGGAGGCGAGCGCTGGAGGGGCAGGTGACAGGTGGGCACATGTCGAGCTCCCTCCTGGGGCCTGGTGGGCCCCCTCCACACGCTTGTCTCTGGCCTTGTGTCTCGGGCTAGCCCCGTCCATGGGCAGGCCCATGCCCAGCTCTCTGCGGCCTGTATCGGATGCTGTCAGCTTTCTTTCCAGCGGGTGATCTCCATCTGCATACCAGCGGGCCTTCCTAGCTCTGCGTGTTTTAAAGGCAAGGGTCCCTCCCTCGGCGATTGTGTCTGCCACCATCCTGTTTGTGTGTGTCCTCGTGCGTCAGACTTCCCAGAAGTCAGTCCCTGGGGCTGACAGCTTCCGACCTCCCTGCTTTAACCCATGCCTTTCGGCCTTTGTCTCCACGTCCCCCGAACACCGCTCATCCAGGTCCCGTGTGGTTTCTGTGCTGCCGGGCCGGCGGCTAGCGCTCGACCTCCCCATGGGGAGCCACACTGGTCAGAGGCGCCCCCTCCCGCCTCTGGAAGCCCTGACCCCGCTCTGTTCTCCCCAGTTCTCTGGCCTCTCATGTTTCCCTCGGGCTCCCTGGCTCACCCTGTGCCCCTGGTCTCCGGTGTGGGGACCAAGGGCGCTGTCCTTGCCCTTCCTGGCTGTGTCTCTGAAAAGACCCTCGCCTCGTCCCAGCCCCAGCTGCCGTCCCTGCACTCATGGTGGCAGCTTCAGTTCCAGCCCTGGACTGCCGCTTGCCACCCAGCGGCAGGCCTCCCATCTGTTTGGCTGTGTGACTGTCATCCTGTGGCTCATCCGAGGTGGAAAACACCTCCCCCTTCAGCGGTTGATGGTGGCGTAGAAGTTAGAAATAAAATAAAAGTTAAAAAGAAAGGAGAGGTGACGTCTCAGGCAGGGGCCCAGAAAGTTTGGATGTTGGTTCGTGTCTTTTCAAAAATGGCATGACTTCCTGGCTCTCTGGCAGCCTTCCACGCATGGCGTGACTGTGGACAGAGACATTCATCATGGATGCCCTGTTCCTTCCTCTTCCAGATGGGTCGGTCGGCTCTTTGAAATCAGTCCGTTTGAGCCCTGGACCACGAGGGATAAAGTGGAGCGGGTGAGTATGAGGGAGGCGAGCGCTGGAGGGGCAGGTGACAGGTGGGCACATGTCGAGCTCCCTCCTGGGGCCTGGTGGGCCCCCTCCACACGCTTGTCTCTGGCCTTGTGTCTCGGGCTAGCCCCGTCCATGGGCAGGCCCATGCCCAGCTCTCTGCGGCCTGTATCGGATGCTGTCAGCTTTCTTTCCAGCGGGTGATCTCCATCTGCATACCAGCGGGCCTTCCTAGCTCTGCGTGTTTTAAAGGCAAGGGTCCCTCCCTCGGCGATTGTGTCTGCCACCATCCTGTTTGTGTGTGTCCTCGTGCGTCAGACTTCCCAGAAGTCAGTCCCTGGGGCTGACAGCTTCCGACCTCCCTGCTTTAACCCATGCCTTTCGGCCTTTGTCTCCACGTCCCCCGAACACCGCTCATCCAGGTCCCGTGTGGTTTCTGTGCTGCCGGGCCGGCGGCTAGCGCTCGACCTCCCCATGGGGAGCCACACTGGTCAGAGGCGCCCCCTCCCGCCTCTGGAAGCCCTGACCCCGCTCTGTTCTCCCCAGTTCTCTGGCCTCTCATGTTTCCCTCGGGCTCCCTGGCTCACCCTGTGCCCCTGGTCTCCGGTGTGGGGACCAAGGGCGCTGTCCTTGCCCTTCCTGGCTGTGTCTCTGAAAAGACCCTCGCCTCGTCCCAGCCCCAGCTGCCGTCCCTGCACTCATGGTGGCAGCTTCAGTTCCAGCCCTGGACTGCCGCTTGCCACCCAGCGGCAGGCCTCCCATCTGTTTGGCTGTGTGACTGTCATCCGAATTGTGGCTCATCCGAGGTGGAACTACACACCCACTTCCTTCCCAGCCCCTCTCAGTTCGGTTGATGGTGGCCCTGTTCTCTGCTGCTCAGACCAAAAATCCAGGGCTCCCCATGACTCCTTCCTTTCCTGACCACAGGACTGTCCCGTCCCTCCTGCTAGGCTGGGGCCGTTCTGTCCTCTAGGGGGCTCAGGAAGCAGCTCAACGGCAGTTGACTGTGGAGCACTTGACATGTGGCTCATGGGACTGCAGAAATAAGATTTGAACTCTATTACATCTTTTTAATATAAAATCTAAAATGTTCTTTATTTCATTTTGTGGCTGTTTTTCAGGCCCTTTGTATGCACTTTTTGAGTTTTATTATATTTTAATTGACTGAAAGTCACCGCTTTGGTTGTGGCTGTTGTACTGGACGGTGAGAGCCAGCCCATTGGTGAGCGCAGCGGGACAGCTGTCCACTGAGTGCCAGCTCTCGCCTTCCTCTTCCTACCTTTGGGTCCAATGTTTTATGACGAAAATGTTTATCATACTGTATTGAAAATGTTCTCCTTTCAGAAAGTTGGAGGAGGTAATCGTCTCCTCTCTGCCCACTCTAACCCAGGCGGTAGGTCGTCCCATCCTCTGGCCTGCTGGCTCCACACTGCTCGTCCCTGCCCTGGGCTGGTCTCTCCTCGGCTCCGCGCGGCTCATCCCTGCTGTGGGATGGTCTCTCTCCGTCTTGCTGTCTCCATGCTGGTCCCCCTTATTGGTCATTTGCTCATTGCATGTAGAAGGAGGAAACCAAACAAATACACTCTGCTTTTGAAAATCACTGCTTAGCCACAGGCAGCTGCCAGGTGTTCTGAGTGCTGTTTAGTTGCTCAGTCGTGTCTGCCTCTTTGTGACGCCCATGGACTGCAGCCCGCCAGGCTTCTCCGCCTGTGGGACTCTCCAGCATGAGTACTGGGGTGGGTTGCCACTCCTCCAGGGGATCTTTACAACCCAGGAACCGAACCCTCTTCTCCTTCATCTCCTGCATTAGCAGGTGGATTTTTCATCACTGAGCCACCTGGGAAACTGCTTCTAGATATTACCTAAAAGCTAAAATGTAGAGAAAATGGAACAGTCCTTGGGGAAACGATGTGGGCTGGGTCTAGAGTCTGAGACCAGTTTCCAGGTGTCTTTTCTATGTTCAAGAAAGATTGGGCGGGAGCGCTAGTGGGGGACCCTCCAGAGGGTCTGCGGCTGTGCCGCCCGTTTGTCACCACGGAGGTGTTGGGGCAGCAGGCCAGTGGTTTGAGCTTTGGTTTGGAGCACTTGACATGTGGCTCATGGGACTGCAGAAATAAGATTTGAACTCTATTACATCTTTTTAATATAAAATCTAAAATGTTCTTTATTTCATTTTGTGGCTGTTTTTCAGGCCCTTTGTATGCACTTTTTGAGTTTTATTATATTTTAATTGACTGAAAGTCACCGCTTTGGTTGTGGCTGTTGTACTGGACGGTGAGAGCCAGCCCATTGGTGAGCGCAGCGGGACAGCTGTCCACTGAGTGCCAGCTCTCGCCTTCCTCTTCCTACCTTTGGGTCCAATGTTTTATGACGAAAATGTTTATCATACTGTATTGAAAATGTTCTCCTTTCAGAAAGTTGGAGGAGGTAATCGTCTCCTCTCTGCCCACTCTAACCCAGGCGGTAGGTCGTCCCATCCTCTGGCCTGCTGGCTCCACACTGCTCGTCCCTGCCCTGGGCTGGTCTCTCCTCGGCTCCGCGCGGCTCATCCCTGCTGTGGGATGGTCTCTCTCCGTCTTGCTGTCTCCATGCTGGTCCCCCTTATTGGTCATTTGCTCATTGCATGTAGAAGGAGGAAACCAAACAAATACACTCTGCTTTTGAAAATCACTGCTTAGCCACAGGCAGCTGCCAGGTGTTCTGAGTGCTGTTTAGTTGCTCAGTCGTGTCTGCCTCTTTGTGACGCCCATGGACTGCAGCCCGCCAGGCTTCTCCGCCTGTGGGACTCTCCAGCATGAGTACTGGGGTGGGTTGCCACTCCTCCAGGGGATCTTTACAACCCAGGAACCGAACCCTCTTCTCCTTCATCTCCTGCATTAGCAGGTGGATTTTTCATCACTGAGCCACCTGGGAAACTGCTTCTAGATATTACCTAAAAGCTAAAATGTAGAGAAAATGGAACAGTCCTTGGGGAACGATGTGGGCTGGGTCTAGAGTCTGAGACCAGTTTCCAGGTGTCTTTTCTATGTTCAAGAAAGATTGGGCGGGAGCGCTAGTGGGGGGACCCTCCAGAGGGTCTGACGGCTGTGCCGCCTACGTTTGTCACCACGGAGGTGTTGGGGCAGCAGGCCAGTGGTTTGAGCTTTGGTTTGGAGGTCAATCAGCAGCTCTCAGGGGAGGAAGGCAGTCATGCCCGGGCAGGAGGGTGGGGTAGATGCTGCTCTGGGTGGGGACCCAGCCTCTTGGCTTGTGAGTGAGCCGGGGTTTGGGGAATCTCAGGGCTCATCCTCCTTCCCTCCAGATGAGGCGTGTTTGGGTTTTGAGATCAACAGTCAGCATTAGTCAGGCAGGTTAACTGGAGCGTTAGCACCGAGGCTCTTGGATTGTTGCCGAGTGACCTTGATTCAGCGAAACCGAGGCAGAAAGCCATGCCTAGAGAACAGGGCCAGGGAGCCTGTGGGACGGGCTAGTCCTATTTCTCTGCTGAGCCTCCTGGATATGACCGTCTGTCTGCTCCAGCCCAGACGAACTGCTGCTTACCTCTCACCTGAGCCCTGTTCTGTGCTTGGGGATAGACCTGGAGCTGACCTGTGAGGACCTTGCCTTTCCCTCTGCCCGCAGGCCCTTTTCCGTGCGCTACTTCTGGGAGTTCCGGGCATCAGGCTCTGCCTTTTGGCCCCCGAGAGCAGTGAAGTCTCGGCAGCAGCCTTGGGCCAGGCCGGCTTGCGGCTGGAGAGCACGTGAGGCCGGCCCTCAGTGCTCTCTGTGCCTCTCATTTGCCTGCAGATTCACATCACGGACAGGACCCTGCCTCACCTGCCGGGCTTGGAGGACCTGGGCATTCAGGCCACGCCTCTGGAGCTCAAGGCCATCGAGGTGCTGCGGCGTCACCGCACGTACCGCTGGCTGTTGTCCGAGATGGAGCACGTGGAGTCAGCCAAGACAGCGCCTGCTAGCAGCCCCTGAACCGCCTTCCTCATTTTTGGAGTTGGACTGCTTCTAGATATTACCTAAAAGCTAAAATGTAGAGAAAATGGAACAGTCCTTGGGGAACGATGTGGGCTGGGTCTAGAGTCTGAGACCAGTTTCCAGGTGTCTTTTCTATGTTCAAGAAAGATTGGGCGGGAGCGCTAGTGGGGGGACCCTCCAGAGGGTCTGACGGCTGTGCCGCCTACGTTTGTCACCACGGAGGTGTTGGGGCAGCAGGCCAGTGGTTTGAGCTTTGGTTTGGAGGTCAATCAGCAGCTCTCAGGGGAGGAAGGCAGTCATGCCCGGGCAGGAGGGTGGGGTAGATGCTGCTCTGGGTGGGGACCCAGCCTCTTGGCTTGTGAGTGAGCCGGGGTTTGGGGAATCTCAGGGCTCATCCTCCTTCCCTCCAGATGAGGCGTGTTTGGGTTTTGAGATCAACAGTCAGCATTAGTCAGGCAGGTTAACTGGAGCGTTAGCACCGAGGCTCTTGGATTGTTGCCGAGTGACCTTGATTCAGCGAAACCGAGGCAGAAAGCCATGCCTAGAGAACAGGGCCAGGGGAGCCTGTGGACGGGCTAGTCCTATTTCTCTGCTGAGCCTCCTGGATATGACCGTCTGTCTGCTCCAGCCCAGACGAACTGCTGCTTACCTCTCACCTGAGCCCTGTTCTGTGCTTGGGGATAGACCTGGAGCTGACCTGTGAGGACCTTGCCTTTCCCTCTGCCCGCAGGCCCTTTTCCGTGCGCTACTTCTGGGAGTTCCGGGCATCAGGCTCTGCCTTTTGGCCCCCGAGAGCAGTGAAGTCTCGGCAGCAGCCTTGGGCCAGGCCGGCTTGCGGCTGGAGAGCACGTGAGGCCGGCCCTCAGTGCTCTCTGTGCCTCTCATTTGCCTGCAGATTCACATCACGGACAGGACCCTGCCTCACCTGCCGGGCTTGGAGGACCTGGGCATTCAGGCCACGCCTCTGGAGCTCAAGGCCATCGAGGTGCTGCGGCGTCACCGCACGTACCGCTGGCTGTTGTCCGAGATGGAGCACGTGGAGTCAGCCAAGACAGCGCCTGCTAGCAGCCCCTGAACCGCCTTCCGCATTGGGTGTCGTTTGGTCACTACCGTTTGGCCACCTTTGGTGGAGAATCCTGTACATAATGAATGAGCGTCTCCATTAAATCCTCTGAGTGGAAATTCCATGGGAACATTTTCTTTTTTTTAATTCTTTATTTTAAAGGTTTTACAGAGTTTTGTTGTTCACTGACATGTATGTTCCCAGATCAGTCATATGCATATCCATGGTCCCCCACCCCGCCACAGTTCCCCCCATCCCACCCCTCTGGACCATCACCCCAAGCCATTGTGAGCACTCCTATTCCCTTAGCGCAATGACAATAGCTGTCTTCCACACATAACAGTATAGGTTTCCATGTTACTCCCTCCATGACTCCCCCTCCCTGTTTCTTCCCCACAGTGTCCATATGTCTATTCTCTGTCTGTTTTTCCATGAGTTCACTGCGTGTGTTATCAAGACCATCCTACTAGATTCCATATATATGTGTTAGTACACTGTATTTGTCTTTCTCATTTTGACTTACTTCACTTTTTATGATAGGTTCTAGCTCCAGCCACCTCATTAGGACTGAGTCTTCTGCATTTCTTTTAACAGCTGTGTAGTATTCCATTGTATATATGTACCAGGGCTTCTGTATCCACTCATTTGTCGATGAACATTTAGGTTGCTTCCATGTTCTGGCTATTGTATAGAAAGCTGCAATGAACATTGGGGTACAGGTGCTTCTTTCAATTTTGATTTCATCAGGATATAAGCCTAAGAGTGGGATTGCTGGGTGCTATGGTGCTTCTATTTGTAGTTTTTTAAGAAATCTCCATACTGTCTTCCATAGAGGCTGTATCAATTGACATTCCCACCAGCAATGCTAGAGGGTTGCCTTTTCTCCACACCCTCTCCAGCATTTGTTGTCTGTCGATTTGTGGATGATGGCCATTCTGACAGGTGTGAGGTGATATCTCATTGTCGTTTTCATTTGCATTTCTCTAATTATAAGTGAGGTTGAAAATCGTTTCATGTGCTTTTGGGCCATCTGTATGTCCTCTTTGGAGAGGCGTCTCTTTAGATATTTGGGAACATTTTCTTTCTTGATTTACAAGGGAGAAGATTGGCCGTCTAGAATCTGAGCACAGTTTCTTAAAGTTGATGTGTTTGATAGTGATACACATATCTGGTCTTTGAAATGCTGGAGGGTTTGCATTCCTCTGTCAGGCCACTTGTGAATGGGAGATGAGAACCCCCTTTTAAGGTCAGAATATTGTGAAGGCCCCCTGGACATGTGAATGCCTGTTGACATACATGGAGAAAATACACAGTGTCCCCTAACCTGAATTCATCCACACTTTGGGTATTTTTAAAATATTACCCTAATGATCTCTGTGTGTGTGTGAATGTCACTCAGTCGTGTCTGCCTCTTTGTGATCCTGTGACCTGTAGGCCACCAGGATCCTCTGTCCATGGGATTCTCCAGGCAAGAATACTGGAGTGGGTTGCTATGCCCTGCTCCAGGGATCTTCCTGACCCAGGGATCGAACCTAGTTCTTCCGCACTGCAGGCAGATTCTTTACCATCTGAGCCACCAGGGAAGCCCAAGAATACTGGAGTGGGTAGCCTTCACATGCTTAAAATATCCGACATACACAGAAAAACATTGTGCATGGCTGTGGATCCTCAGATTGACCACCGTAATCCGCTTGTGCCCCGCTCATATTGGAACTTGGCGAGGTCTCTGCCCTGCACAGTGGGAGGGTCAGGGAAAGCCCTGTTGATGTGCAGTGGTGCCTGTCTGGTCTTCGTGGAGTGAGGAATGCGAGGGCTGAAGCGAGGTCTCTCCTTGCCCCCTTCACATGCTCCACGGTCTTTTGTCCCCAGGTGGGCAGCCTTGTGTTGTTCAGAGTGTGATTTCGGGACCAGCAGTGTCAGCATCCCCTCTGAGCTTGTTGGAAATGCAGAGTCCCAGGCCCTTTGGTGACCTGGTGACTCAGGATCTGTGTTTTAAAAACTTTTGACCATGCCACACAGCATGTGGGGTCTTAGTTCCGTGAGGTGATATCTCATTGTCGTTTTCATTTGCATTTCTCTAATTATAAGTGAGGTTGAAAATCGTTTCATGTGCTTTTGGGCCATCTGTATGTCCTCTTTGGAGAGGCGTCTCTTTAGATATTTGGGAACATTTTCTTTCTTGATTTACAAGGGAGAAGATTGGCCGTCTAGAATCTGAGCACAGTTTCTTAAAGTTGATGTGTTTGATAGTGATACACATATCTGGTCTTTGAAATGCTGGAGGGTTTGCATTCCTCTGTCAGGCCACTTGTGAATGGGAGATGAGAACCCCCTTTTAAGGTCAGGATATTGTGAAGGCCCCCTGGACATGTGAATGCCTGTTGACATACATGGAGAAAATACAGTGTCCCCTAACCTGAATTCATCCACACTTTGGGTATTTTTAAAATATTACCCTAATGATCTCTGTGTGTGTGTGAATGTCACTCAGTCGTGTCTGCCTCTTTGTGATCCTGTGACCTGTAGGCCACCAGGATCCTCTGTCCATGGGATTCTCCAGGCAAGAATACTGGAGTGGGTTGCTATGCCCTGCTCCAGGGATCTTCCTGACCCAGGGATCGAACCTAGTTCTTCCGCACTGCAGGCAGATTCTTTACCATCTGAGCCACCAGGGAAGCCCAAGAATACTGGAGTGGGTAGCCTTCACATGCTTAAAATATCCGACATACACAGAAAAACATTGTGCATGGCTGTGGATCCTCAGATTGACCACCGTAATCCGCTTGTGCCCCGCTCATATTGGAACTTGGCGAGGTCTCTGCCCTGCACAGTGGGAGGGTCAGGGAAAGCCCTGTTGATGTGCAGTGGTGCCTGTCTGGTCTTCGTGGAGTGAGGAATGCGAGGGCTGAAGCGAGGTCTCTCCTTGCCCCCTTCACATGCTCCACGGTCTTTTGTCCCCAGGTGGGCAGCCTTGTGTTGTTCAGAGTGTGATTTCGGGACCAGCAGTGTCAGCATCCCCTCTGAGCTTGTTGGAAATGCAGAGTCCCAGGCCCTTTGGTGACCTGGTGACTCAGGATCTGTGTTTTAAAAAACTTTTTGACCATGCCACACAGCATGTGGGGTCTTAGTTCCTCGACCAGGGATCGAACCCCACACCCTCCACATTGGAAATGTGGGGTCTTAACCACTGGACCACCAGGGCAGTCACAGGATCTGCATTTTAAAAATGTCCCTGTTGTGGGGAATGAGCAGTGGCTGGGAGGTGTAGAGGAAGTAACATGGAAACTTATACCATCATATGTGAAAAAGATAGCTGTTGTCATTGTGCTGTGGGAATAGGGGATCCTTCAGGGGTGCTGTGCAACAGCCTAGAGTATGAGGGGACTGGCAGGAGGCCAGGCATATACAGATGACCAATCTGGGATTATATGTATCAGTAAACAACAAAACTCTGTCAAAATAAAAAGTAAAATTAAAAAAAAAAAAGTGTCCCTGGAAGATCAGTGTGCACATTGGTGTGAAAAACACTGATGTGCAAAACCCCCACGTCTCAGGCTTGTGATCCTATGACAGCCCTAACCCAGACCTGCTGAGTCAGCATCTCTAGAGACAGTGCTGCATGTCACCTAAATTTCAATAAAACTGGAGGAAAATGTAAAACAATGTTATATGTTGAATCTGAAAAATAATCCGAAGGAAGAGGCCAGGAATTGTGTTTCTATTAAATACACTGGTTTATACTTGTGCACACGCACATGTGAGAATCAGTTTTCTAGTAAAAAGAGCCTACCGTGCTTCACTTTTTTCTTCAGCTGAGAGACCTCTTGGTTTGGATGGTTTTCCTGCCTGCCACAAGCCAGCCAGCAGGCAGAAGAGTGCATTCGATTTGTAAACAATAACTGTATCGGCATGTTCCTGCGAGGCTCTAGATCCTTAGTTGGTATAGTAACTCCTGATGCTGCATCCATGCTTTCTCTAAAAGTTTAATTTACCCAGGAGGGTGCGTTCCTGCCACACCCAGTGACCCTTTTTATATTTTATAATGCATCTTTTATTATCATTATAAGAAAGTTGTATTATTATGACCTACATGCAATCAAAACACAATGCCTTATCTTACATAAATAAGGAGTTAACAGGAAAGTACTACATAATAATAAAATAATACTGCCAGTAATAATGTGAGTACAGTTGCACTGAAGGACTACTGAGGTGGTCAACAGCCTGTGTCCAGCGGGCAGCCGCCATAGGCACACGGGTACTTGGCCGGATGTGGGCAGAGACGGTAGGGCTGTCTCAGGCTCTTAAACAACTAGAGCCTTGTTCCTCCCAGCGTCAGCTTCTAAATTAATGAGCAGCTTCGTAGAAAGGTCAGAACAAGACAAAATAGAATTTGCTCCAGAATATAGAGTGTAACTGCATTCTTAGGAAGCTCAGCATATATGAGCTATATATGCCAGAAGTCCTTTATATCTGCAAACGGTTACATTTTCATTTCAGTGGCTGTAAGGGGATTTTAAGTCACGTTAAGATGAGTTTCAAGTCTTGACTTCAGTATTCTGACTTACCGCGCCATGTCAACCTCTCCTGGTTCCCCCCAAACACATACAGCCTCACCCGAAATGCCCATATATGTGTGTGCGTTCAGCTGCTCAGTTGTCTCCAGCTCTGCGACCTCATGGACTGGGGCCTGCCAGGCTCCTCTGTCCATGGAGAGTCTCCAGGCAAGAAGACTGGAGTGGGTTGCCATTTTCCATCTCCAAAGGATCTTCCCAATCCATGGATGGAACCTGGGTCTCCCACATTGTGGGCAGATTCTTTGCCATCTGAGCCATGAGGAAAGCCCCCCAAATGAGCATAGTCTCACTCAGTCACTGTGGTAACCAAACATTGCACCCACAGACCTCGTAGGTGCCATCCAGGGGCTGCGCCATTGCTGAGAATGACCACTGTGACCCCTTCAGGGACACCTTTGAAGGTGGGCTACCAGCCTGTCTTGGAGGCTGAATTTAGGTGAGGTGACTGTGATTTAATGTGAATGCCGGACACCCTTTGAGCAGAAGTGTGGGCTCTCCCTGACTTGCCCGTCCGTCACGCACCACAGCACAGTTTCCTCGGCTTTTCTGTTGGGTGGGCCTGATCGCAGCGAGGCAACAGTGAACAGTGGTGTGAAACGAGTTCTAATTCCCTGCTCAGGAATTGAACCTGGGTAGCCTGGATGAAAAGCAGGAATCCTAGCCACCAGACCAGCAAGGGCTAGAGGCTACAAGCTATTTTCCCCTGGACCTTTTCCCCCAGTGAAAACTGTATTTGTCACGGAGAGGAAAACTGTAAATGCAGGACAAGGTTTATTATTAGAGACATGGCCTCCCAAGCGGAAGAGCACACAGAGAAAGAGTGTAGTTGAGATAGAAGCAAGGCAGAGATGCACACCCAGAGAGAAAGGGAGTGGGTGTCCCCCAGTGAGGAGGAGCACAGGAAGGAGGTGGTTAAGTCATTATCTAGGGCGGCTCTTCCAGCTCTTTGTTTACCTTTAGCCAATTACCTGTTTTTCTCCCACCCCTGACCTACCATGGGAGCCTCTCCTGGGTGCACACACACCCCTCATCTTAGGTGGATCTCAAAGTGAAGGCTTCTGGGAGGAGCAGGAGCAAGACTCATGACTTGGCATTATCTCCTGACTTTTGACCCCGGAAACCCTTTCCGCAAATGTGTAGTGTCTCCCTTTGTCCCAAAAAGAGGGGAGCAGAGATCACTGAATCCTTTACTTAAACAGGGTTCTGCCCCTCTTTGTCCTTGTCATGCCTATTACCTTAAGGTGTTTATATGAGACAAACACTGGCTGTTTACCCGGTTTCTGTTATGACTTTCATTGCAGAGAGCAAACAGGAGACTGATTGTAAGTGCCTTAGCTGGAGTCCGCCTCTGTCTTGTCTCAGAAAATGCTAGCAGTTGTAAGTATCCGGTCTGAAGTCCTGTGTTGTAAATGTCTAACCCGGAGCCCGCCTATCTCCTAACTCAGGCCCAGGGCTCCCCGGGTCCAGCCTTCCCACTTTATATCTGATCCTTTTCTCCGCAGCACCCTCTTCAGTAGAGGATACATCCGAGGTTCAAAATGCAAAAGGCTATCACGAAGAGACGCAAGTTCGATTCCTGGGTGAGGCTGATCCCTTGGAGGAGGAAATGGGAACCCACTCCAGTATTCTTGCCTCCCCATTGACAAAGGAGCCTGGTGGACTGTAGTCTATGAGGTCCCAGTGAACAGTGGTGTGAAACGAGTTCTAATTCCCTGCTCAGGAATTGAACCTGGTATGTAAAAGCAGGAATCCTAGCCACCAGACCAGCAAGGGCTAGAGGCTACAAGCTATTTTCCCCTGGACCTTTTCCCCCAGTGAAAACTGTATTTGTCACGGAGAGGAAAACTGTAAATGCAGGACAAGGTTTATTATTAGAGACATGGCCTCCCAAGCGGAAGAGCACACAGAGAAAGAGTGTAGTTGAGATAGAAGCAAGGCAGAGATGCACACCCAGAGAGAAAGGGAGTGGGTGTCCCCCAGTGAGGAGGAGCACAGGAAGGAGGTGGTTAAGTCATTATCTAGGGCGGCTCTTCCAGCTCTTTGTTTACCTTTAGCCAATTACCTGTTTTTTCCACCCTGACCTACCATGGGAGCCTCTCCTGGGTGCACACACACCCCTCATCTTAGGTGGATCTCAAAGTGAAGGCTTCTGGGAGGAGCAGGAGCAAGACTCATGACTTGGCATTATCTCCTGACTTTTGACCCCGGAAACCCTTTCCGCAAATGTGTAGTGTCTCCCTTTGTCCCAAAAAGAGGGGAGCAGAGATCACTGAATCCTTTACTTAAACAGGGTTCTGCCCCTCTTTGTCCTTGTCATGCCTATTACCTTAAGGTGTTTATATGAGACAAACACTGGCTGTTTACCCGGTTTCTGTTATGACTTTCATTGCAGAGAGCAAACAGGAGACTGATTGTAAGTGCCTTAGCTGGAGTCCGCCTCTGTCTTGTCTCAGAAAATGCTAGCAGTTGTAAGTATCCGGTCTGAAGTCCTGTGTTGTAAATGTCTAACCCGGAGCCCGCCTATCTCCTAACTCAGGCCCAGGGCTCCCCGGGTCCAGCCTTCCCACTTTATATCTGATCCTTTTCTCCGCAGCACCCTCTTCAGTAGAGGATACATCCGAGGTTCAAAATGCAAAAGGCTATCACGAAGAGACGCAAGTTCGATTCCTGGGTGAGGCTGATCCCTTGGAGGAGGAAATGGGAACCCACTCCAGTATTCTTGCCTCCCCATTGACAAAGGAGCCTGGTGGACTGTAGTCTATGAGGTCCCAGAAGTCGAACGTGAGTGGGTGTCTGAGCACACACACAGTAAAGTTAATAATTATATAGATATTACTCTTTTAAGTCTTGCTCTCATAAAACTATTTACAAACTTACCAAAATTCTCATCGCTTTCAACTTAAAAATCTAAGTCTAAATTAATCAAGTACATATTTGACACTGGAATATTTTTTAACAAACGATGGCTTTTATTTATCCTTTCAGTCAAAGTCATGTCTTTGATAAAGGGATAAATTATGAAGAGAACACAAATGAACACATAAAGAAAATTGTTCTTCTTCACCATAATGTATGTTACTGGATTAACAGAAGCTTTGTAAATGAGAAAGTGCATTCCATAAAAATATAAAGAAAGTGTTTAATTAAAAAAAAAAAAAAAATCAGGCTTCCATGGTGGTCCAGTGGGTAAGCACACTGCCTTGCAGTGCAAGGGGCACTGGTTTGATCCTTGGCCTGGGAAGATCTCACGTGCCGCGGAGTGGCTGGAGCGATGTGTCTAGTTACTCAGCCAGAGCTCTGGAGCACATGTGCCCAGAGCCGGTGCTCTGCGACGAGAGAGGCCACTGCGATGGGAGGCCCACACAGGCTAAAGAACAAAGAAATAGATGAAGGATCAATAGAAGCGGCCAAAAAAAAAAAAAAAAACATTGAGCCCCAATCCTATGTTTTTAAAATAGAATTAGTAGTAAAACAGTAAATGTTCCAGATAAGATTAAACTTGAACAGTCTAGATGTCATAAATCATCCCAAAAGACCAAAAGTAATATTATAAAGATAACAAGCAATGAAATTAGAATCTTGAGGAATTTGTTAGACTCCAAAATGCTAAATTTTTAAAAATTACAAATACTTTCAATACCAAATATGCACAGTTTTTCCTCAAATTTAACATAAATATGCATTGAGCTTTGAATTCATTCTGTGTACTTAATTTTAAGTCATCTGGAGGTCAAAGGCCTTTACCAACTTAGGGATCAATTGTACTGTCTCGAGAAACTTAGGAATTCCCTTCTTTTTTTTTTAACACAAATAATTTAAATATTTGCTTTGGGCTGTGCTGGGTCTTTGTTGCCATGGACTCAGTATCTTCCCAGAAGTCGAACGTGAGTGGGTGTCTGAGCACACACAGTAAAGTTAATAATTATATAGATATTACTCTTTTAAGTCTTGCTCTCATAAAACTATTTACAAACTTACCAAAATTCTCATCGCTTTCAACTTAAAAATCTAAGTCTAAATTAATCAAGTACATATTTGACACTGGAATATTTTTTAACAAACGATGGCTTTTATTTATCCTTTCAGTCAAAGTCATGTCTTTGATAAAGGGATAAATTATGAAGAGAACACAAATGAACACATAAAGAAAATTGTTCTTCTTCACCATAATGTATGTTACTGGATTAACAGAAGCTTTGTAAATGAGAAAGTGCATTCCATAAAAATATAAAGAAAGTGTTTAATTAAAAAAAAAAAAAAAATCAGGCTTCCATGGTGGTCCAGTGGGTAAGCACACTGCCTTGCAGTGCAAGGGGCACTGGTTTGATCCTTGGCCTGGGAAGATCTCACGTGCCGCGGAGTGGCTGGAGCGATGTGTCTAGTTACTCAGCCAGAGCTCTGGAGCACATGTGCCCAGAGCCGGTGCTCTGCGACGAGAGAGGCCACTGCGATGGGAGGCCCACACAGGCTAAAGAACAAAGAAATAGATGAAGGATCAATAGAAGCGGCCAAAAAAAAAAAAAACATTGAGCCCCAATCCTATGTTTTTAAAATAGAATTAGTAGTAAAACAGTAAATGTTCCAGATAAGATTAAACTTGAACAGTCTAGATGTCATAAATCATCCCAAAAGACCAAAAGTAATATTATAAAGATAACAAGCAATGAAATTAGAATCTTGAGGAATTTGTTAGACTCCAAAATGCTAAATTTTTAAAAATTACAAATACTTTCAATACCAAATATGCACAGTTTTTCCTCAAATTTAACATAAATATGCATTGAGCTTTGAATTCATTCTGTGTACTTAATTTTAAGTCATCTGGAGGTCAAAGGCCTTTACCAACTTAGGGATCAATTGTACTGTCTCGAGAAACTTAGGAATTCCCTTCTTTTTTTTTAACACAAATAATTTAAATATTTGCTTTGGGCTGTGCTGGGTCTTTGTTGCCATGTGGGTTTTCTCTAGTAGCGGTGAGTGGGGGCTACTTTCTAGTTGCAGTACTCGGACTTCTCTCTGCAGTGGTTTCCCTCGTTGCAGTTCCCGGGCTCCAGAGCACAGGCTCAGTGGTTGTAACTCACGGACTTAGTTGCTTCAAGACTGGGGGGTTCTTCCTGGATCAGGGACCAAGCCTGTGTCTCCTACATGGGCAGGTGGATTCTTCACCACTGAGCCACCGAGGAAGCCCAGGAATTCCCTTCTTAGTGTATGGAGATTGCCTGAGACCAGGGATGTGCCCTGGATGTAGACATGTGCCCTGGGGCACTCAGGAACACGGTGATACTTCCCATGGCAAAGGAGACAAGCTGACTGTCCATCTCAAGGGGCTCTTCGGATAGGGACTTGGAAGCCTGCTCTCTGAGGGTTGCTCTGGTAGCCCATGTTCTCTGGGTTCACGCTGCATGTGACTTGATCATCAAAGCCGATCTCAGCTGCCCCACGTGCCATGACACCATCGTTCACATTTACCTGTGGGCAGTGTTACACCTCTAATTCAACACTTCTATTTACCCTGTGATCGTATGCTATGTTCCTACTCTAGTTCTCAGGTCCTGTCTTCCTGGGGCGCTCTCTTGGCTTTGCTTGGCTCTTTGAACTTTATCCTAAGGACAGTTACACATTCTAGCATGGAAGTGACTCTGGTGTGTGCATGAAGGGCTCAAGAGCATGGAGAAGAGACTTGCTGACTAGGTTTGGGGAAACCACCAAAAATGGGTTTGTAAAGCTGTCTCGAGGATAATCGGAGACCAGGTGTCAGCTTGTGTGAGGAAGGAGCCCTGGGTGTGACGAGACCAGTGAGTGATGCCCGGGGCATGAGAGATGCTCTAGGGGTGGCCCATGCATGGGTTACACTGGAGGCAGGGGCAGGGTGTGGGGGGATGGGAGGAGGGAGGAGCTTGACCCTTGCCAGGGGCGTGATGCCCAGTGGTTTAGCAAGTAAGCTCTTTGTAGAACTCCTTAACTGTGAGATTTGGAGACATTCCTAACCTCTCTTTCTCAGCTCCAATTTCCTTGTCTTTAAAATGGCAATCAAACCAGTCCCATCCTAAAGGAAATCAGCCTTGAATATTCTTTGGAAGGACAGATACTGAAGCTGAAGCTCCAATACTTTAACCACCTGATGCAAAGAGACAACACATGGGACAAGATGCTGTTGCTGGGAAAATGGTGAAAGGAGAAGGGGACAACAGAGGATGAGTTGGTTGGAGGGCATCACCGACTCCATGGACATGAGTTTGACCAAGCTCCAGGAGATGCAGAAGAACAGGGAAACCTAGCATGCTGCAGTTTGTGGGGTCGCAGAGAGTCAGGCACGACTGAGCAAATGAACTGAACATGGAGATAATGATAATAATAACTACGGACATTACTTCAGAGGATTGTGGTGAGGAATCAAATGAGGTAATGGGTCTAAAATGCTGGGCCTGGCGCACAGTAAACCCTAAATAAGTGAGAGCTATAATCCTTAATGCCATTGCTGAGTTCACACATCCATTTCCTGGATTCATAAGAAATAATTGCCTTTCTTGTGGGAGGGAGTGTTCCCTGTTTTCGAAATGATGGGAACAGCGGCTTAATCCTGGTAACTTATGTCATTAGCAAGTAGTTAAGCTGGTTCAGATCTTCCAGGAAAGGCTTAAGGCTTCTCAGGAGAAACACATGCCCAAACTTATATTCTAGAAGGCTGTGGGGTGAGTGAGAGGTGATGGGGGCAGAGCAGAGTTGAAGACAGGTCTAGGCACCAACTTGAGTGTGCTCACGCGTGCTCAGTCACGCAGTCCTACCTGACTCTTTGTGACGCATGGCCTATAGCCGTCAGGCTCCTCTGTCCATGGGGTTTCCCAGGCAAGAATACTAGAGTGGGTTGCCATTTCCTTGTCTGAGGGGATCTTCCTGACCCAGGGATCGAACCCAAGTCTCCTGTGTCTCCTGCATGGCAGGTAGATTCTTTACTACTCAGCCACCTGAGAAGTCCATATTCACCTATTCAGCACTCAGTAAATATGTCAAATGAATGAATGAATGGAGTGGGGGAGATTCTTTCTTTATTGTTTTTCTTTTTTTTTTTTTAATATTTATTTATTTATTTGGCTGCACTAGATCTTTGTTGAGGCATGTAAACTCTTAGTTATGGCATGTGGGATCTAGTTCCCTGACCAAGGAGTCTTAGCCACTGGACCATCACAGAAGTCTCCTTTCCTTACTCTTAGGTGAACACTCCACCTGACCCCAGATTGTTCTGGTCTTGTTCATGTAACAGCCGTTTCCCCTTCATAATAAAATCTTAGGTTGTAATAGGTTTACTTTGGTCATCAAGATGCCCAGTGTCTTATAATCATTCAAATTCTAACTTAGCAACCTAGATCTCTTCTCTGCTCCCTGAAGCTGGGGTCCAGGAAGAGACTATGGTTGGTACTTTTCTCAGCCTTCATTTATTTCCCTCCCATTTTGTCAACAGCAGTTGTCCTCTCTCTGGAACCGAGCCAAGTAGGGGAGAGGATTGGGGGAAAGGGTACAGTCTTATGAGGCAAAGATCCTTGCTGACTTTAGAGGTCTGAGCCTTCTTGGCAGCAGATATTTGGAACTGAGTCTTGTGGATCCTTTCAGGACAGTGAGGGCGGTTGAGTTGGTAGTTGAAGCTCTAGAGATAGAGCTCCTGTGACCAGAGGACACAGTATCATATTAATAAAACATCACTCATTAACACCTTCACACACATGAAGGCAGGTGCACCTCCCTGCTAAGGACTTGAATAAAAGTGAATAATTTCTGCAGATGATGTGTGCTGAGGGGAGTTGGATGGAAGCTGCAGTCAGACATTTGAATTCAAGAGTCGTGAGATAATTTAGAGATTATCTAGTCCAATCTTGAAATCCAGTCTTGAAATCACTGAAGAAACTGAGTAAAACGAGAAATGACAGCTCTGGAGGACCTGGGTGACAACCACTTCTGGGGTCACATGGTCCAAACTGGACAAGGAGAAACCAGGGTGGAGGGAATTCTGTGCTTCCGAAAACCACATTGTCTGGATTTCAGATGGGATGAGTACCCTTAGGTCCAGTTTAGCTGATTCTAACTCCAGGGAGCTTTATAACTCTTTGAGCTGTAGATAACCAATAACAATGCTGTCAACTACAAACATACACATGCACGCTCTGTCACTCAGGCGTGTTTGTCTCTTTGTGACCCTATAAACTGCAGCCCAACAGGCTCCTCCATCCATGGAATTTTCTAAACAAGAATATTGGAGTGGGTTGCCATTTTGTGCTCCATAAAATATATATATTCACTATCTGAAAGTTGAGAGTTAAGTTTTTATTTTTATCTTTCAAAGTTTTATTTTTTATTTATTTTTGGCTATTCTGGGTTTTCACTGCTGCCACAGGCTCTTCTCTAGTTGCAGGGAGTGGGGCTACTCTCTAGTTGAGGTGAGCAGGCTTCTTGTTGCAGTGACTTCTCTTGTTGTGGAACTTGGGCTCTAGGGCTCACAGGCTTCAGTAGTTGTGGCACATGGGCTCAATAGTTGCGGCTCCGAGGCTCTAGAGTGCAGGCTCAATAGTTATGGCTCAGGGGCTTAGCTGCCCCATAGCATGTGGGGTCTTCCCAGATCAGGGATCGAACCCGTGTCTCCTGCATTGGCAGGTGAATTCTTTACCACTGAGCTACCAGGGAAGCCCAGAGTTCAGTTTTATTCAATAGGAATTTTTAGTACATCAAGCATAGTTTCGAGGTCCGTGCGCAGGTTGGAAAAGAATTTCCAGACACAGGCAGAGTGAGAGGAAAGTAAAGTTTATCAGAGTTGGGGAAGGGAGAGTCATTGCCAGTACAGGCCAGCTTAAGGGAGAATCGGCGTTGTGAAAGTAGAAGACACTGCTAGAATAGCGAGTGGGCTCAAAGGAGAACCTGCCCTAAGCAGGGGTCTTTGATCCATTTTATAGCTAGGATCTAAGAAGTGGTATAGGGGTGCTAAGGATTGGGTGGTGTACTGCAGCCCCAGGGGAAGGAAGGACAATAAGGTCTGGTTTATCTCTTCTTGCATTCTAAGACCCTCCTCACTGACCCTGTCCTTTGTCACCACACTTGGGAGACAGCATCTCAAGTAACTCTGAGAGAACTGCTCCACAGAGGTGAGGGGGCAGTGAGGATATACAGAAGCTTTGCAACAAAAAACGGGTAGTCAGGACAAAAGATTACTGTTAATGAAAGAAAACCAGATATCTCAAGTTAAAAAGAATTTAGTGCTTTTCTCTTCATGGGAAGATTCAAGAGTCTGGGCTCACTGGGATCATTCCTGTCATGTGCACCTCAGCTATCCTGGTCCAGTCTTCTGTGTGTTCACGTTCTGATTTCTTCAGGGATCATCATGGGGAGTGGTAGCAATCTGATGACTCCTGTGCTGTGCTTGGTCACTCAGTCATGTCTGACTCTTTGAGACCCCGTGGACCGTAGCTTGTCAGGCTCCTCCGTCCATGGGATGCTCCAGGCAAGAGTACTGAAGTGGGTTGCCATGCCCTCCTCCTGGAGATCATCCCAACCCAGGGATTGAACCTGGATCTCCTGCATTGCAAGTGGTTTCTTCCCCATCTGAACCACCAGGGAAGCCTAAGGACACGGGCAGTCTCTCCCTTCTCCAGGGCATCTTCCCGATGGCTGCTTCCTGATAGTTATTCCTTCCTTCCCGAGTGTCCTCAGAGGTTGCTAGTTTGCCATCTGCTGTGACTACAATTGTGATAACTAAAACCCCATTTTTTTACTGACACAGCAGGCAATATTTCATTTATCAATGCAAAATAATGTAACCAGGTAGGACCCTGTGGGTCCCTCTGTCAAATTTATAATTAATCTCCTTATCTGAATCTTTATTCCTTTTCTTGTGCAAAACTTGTTCTCGAGATGGAGTTGGCTCACAGAAAAGGGGGACATTGTAATGGAGCAGGACCCATGGGCCCTTTCGGAAAAATAGGCCTCCCCCACATCCTCTGCTCTAGCTCCTGTCTGAAATACCTAGATAATAGTGTCTGATGCACATTCCCTGAGTTGTTTCACAGATGCAAAAACCTCCCCCTCTCCAACACATGGACGATGTTAACTATCTGAAGATCATGAGCACACAGCCCAGGCCTCCTGGAGCCCAAGGGAGTGACGATATTCACCCTGGTGATACCACCCTGCTGCCTCACTGTTGGCCAGTCAGAGAACTGTGCACAGCATCTCAAGTAACTCTGAGAGAACTGCTCCACAGAGGTGAGGGGGCAGTGAGGATATACAGAAGCTTTGCAACAAAAAACGGGTAGTCAGGACAAAAGATTACTGTTAATGAAAGAAAACCAGATATCTCAAGTTAAAAGAATTTAGTGCTTTTCTCTTCATGGGAAGATTCAAGAGTCTGGGCTCACTGGGATCATTCCTGTCATGTGCACCTCAGCTATCCTGGTCCAGTCTTCTGTGTGTTCACGTTCTGATTTCTTCAGGGATCATCATGGGGAGTGGTAGCAATCTGATGACTCCTGTGCTGTGCTTGGTCACTCAGTCATGTCTGACTCTTTGAGACCCCGTGGACCGTAGCTTGTCAGGCTCCTCCGTCCATGGGATGCTCCAGGCAAGAGTACTGAAGTGGGTTGCCATGCCCTCCTCCTGGAGATCATCCCAACCCAGGGATTGAACCTGGATCTCCTGCATTGCAAGTGGTTTCTTCCCCATCTGAACCACCAGGGAAGCCTAAGGACACGGGCAGTCTCTCCCTTCTCCAGGGCATCTTCCCGATGGCTGCTTCCTGATAGTTATTCCTTCCTTCCCGAGTGTCCTCAGAGGTTGCTAGTTTGCCATCTGCTGTGACTACAATTGTGATAACTAAAACCCCATTTTTACTGACACAGCAGGCAATATTTCATTTATCAATGCAAAATAATGTAACCAGGTAGGACCCTGTGGGTCCCTCTGTCAAATTTATAATTAATCTCCTTATCTGAATCTTTATTCCTTTTCTTGTGCAAAACTTGTTCTCGAGATGGAGTTGGCTCACAGAAAAGGGGGACATTGTAATGGAGCAGGACCCATGGGCCCTTTCGGAAAAATAGGCCTCCCCCACATCCTCTGCTCTAGCTCCTGTCTGAAATACCTAGATAATAGTGTCTGATGCACATTCCCTGAGTTGTTTCACAGATGCAAAAACCTCCCCCTCTCCAACACATGGACGATGTTAACTATCTGAAGATCATGAGCACACAGCCCAGGCCTCCTGGAGCCCAAGGGAGTGACGATATTCACCCTGGTGATACCACCCTGCTGCCTCACTGTTGGCCAGTCAGAGAACTGTGCACATGCTGATCATTGACCCTGTGCACCATCACCTGCTTTTCAAGGTGATTTACTGAAGCCCTCCTGGGAGCTTAAGGCTTTTTAGGTCCTGAGCCACCTCATTTACCGGCAAGGCCCTGCAATAAACCTTTTTTGGCTCCAGACTTCCTTGCTTTAGCTTGTTTTAGTTTCAGTGTGTGTTGGACACACAAACTTGGGTTAGCAATGATTCTTGTCTGCTCTCCACCCTGAATTCCTTTCAGGGGATGTTGAAAATCATCATCATCAGCAGCACATGATTTAATCCTTGTGGAGGTTAATGGCTAGTGCCAGTGAAGGTGCCAGTTTATAGCTGACATTACCAACTGTCAGGGTGGAGAGCAGAAGTGAGGCACTCTGTGGTCTGGGAAAAACTGGCAGAACAGGAGCCAAGTTTATGAGCCCAGCGCTTCCACCTCCTCCTATCTAGAAAAGCACTAAAATCCTTCATGGTGACGTCTGCTCCTCAAGACTAGAAAGTTTTGCAGAAACTTTCTGCAAAAAAATATGTTCTTTTTTTTTTTTTTTGGTGTCAGCTAAAACTTTATTATTATTATTATTGTAAAGTATGCTTTTTTTTTCTTTTTATACACCAAAAAAAACACCCCATTTGTATTGGGGTATAGCCAATTAACAATTTTGTGATAGTTGATAATTTCAGGTAAACAGTGAAGGGACTTGGCCATGCATATACATGTGTCCATTCTCCCGCAAACCCTTCTCTCATCCAGGCTGGTACATAACATTAAGCAGAGTTCCATGTGCTGTACACAAGGTTTTTTTTGCTTATCCATTCAAACATGGCAGTGTATATTTGACTTCCCCAAGGTCCCCAACCATCCCCTCCCCACTGCAACCATAAATTTGTTTGCTAAGTCTTTGAGTCTCTTTCTGTTTTGTAAATAAGTTCATTTGCATCATTTCCGTTTTTGCTGACACAGATGCAAAAACCTCCCCTCTCCAACACATGGACGATGTTAACTATCTGAAGATCATGAGCACACAGCCCAGGCCTCCTGGAGCCCAAGGGAGTGACGATATTCACCCTGGTGATACCACCCTGCTGCCTCACTGTTGGCCAGTCAGAGAACTGTGCACATGCTGATCATTGACCCTGTGCACCATCACCTGCTTTTCAAGGTGATTTACTGAAGCCCTCCTGGGAGCTTAAGGCTTTTTAGGTCCTGAGCCACCTCATTTACCGGCAAGGCCCTGCAATAAACCTTTTTTGGCTCCAGACTTCCTTGCTTTAGCTTGTTTTAGTTTCAGTGTGTGTTGGACACACAAACTTGGGTTAGCAATGATTCTTGTCTGCTCTCCACCCTGAATTCCTTTCAGGGGATGTTGAAAATCATCAGCAGCAGCAGCACATGATTTAATCCTTGTGGAGGTTAATGGCTAGTGCCAGTGAAGGTGCCAGTTTATAGCTGACATTACCAACTGTCAGGGTGGAGAGCAGAAGTGAGGCACTCTGTGGTCTGGGAAAAACTGGCAGAACAGGAGCCAAGTTTATGAGCCCAGCGCTTCCACCTCCTCCTATCTAGAAAAGCACTAAAATCCTTCATGGTGACGTCTGCTCCTCAAGACTAGAAAGTTTTGCAGAAACTTTCTGCAAAAAAATATGTTCTTTTTTTTTTTTTTTGGTGTCAGCTAAAACTTTATTATTATTATTATTGTAAAGTATGCTTTTTTTTTCTTTTTATACACCAAAAAAAACACCCCATTTGTATTGGGGTATAGCCAATTAACAATTTTGTGATAGTTGATAATTTCAGGTAAACAGTGAAGGGACTTGGCCATGCATATACATGTGTCCATTCTCCCGCAAACCCTTCTCTCATCCAGGCTGGTACATAACATTAAGCAGAGTTCCATGTGCTGTACACAAGGTTTTTTTTGCTTATCCATTCAAACATGGCAGTGTATATTTGACTTCCCCAAGGTCCCCAACCATCCCCTCCCCACTGCAACCATAAATTTGTTTGCTAAGTCTTTGAGTCTCTTTCTGTTTTGTAAATAAGTTCATTTGCATCATTTCTTTTTAGAACCCACATAAAAGGGATGCCAAACGGTATTTTTCCTTCTCTGTCTGACTTACTTCATTCAGTATGACACTCTCTGGGTCCATCCATGTTGCTGCAAATGGTCTTATTTCATTCTTTAAAAAAAATCTGTTCTTGATGGCATGTATTCCTGTTACCAAGTCCAAGCTCGCTTTGCTCACTGTATGAAAGGCCAATGAGCGACAAGATGTTGAGGCAAGGAATATGACTCTTATTCAGAAAGCTGGATGACTGAGAAGATTGCAGACTGGTTTCTCAAAATAACCATCTTGCTGGGGTCTCCATGCCAGGTTCTTTCGTAGAATCAGAGAGAAAACTAATGTCAAAAGACACAGAAGAAGAGGCAGTGAGAAAGTAAAGTGAAAAGGGCCGTCCCTTTTACAAAACAGCTCTAGGAAGGGCCGACCTTTGGAAGGGGTATGTTAATCCCTTCTTTTTGATGTGGCTATTCTCAGGTGGGCAGGGTCAGATTATCTCTCTAGGAGCTGAACAAAGGCTCTTGAAACAATCAGGCAGAGAGGCAGGGTCCTGTCAGGCTGACCATTATGTATGATTGTAGTAACAAAAGCAAACCAAAAGCCAAAGAAGTCAAAGTCCGTTTCCATTCTGTTCAGCCAGTTTAACCGCTGTGTCGTGTCCAACTTTTTGCGACCCCATGGACTGCTGGCGTAGCTGGGAGGAGAGTGAGCTGGTGGCCGCCTGCCCAGACCGGGTAGAGCAGGCTGGGAGAGCTTCACCTCAGTGCAGGGGAGAGAGAAGAGACACACGGGGAGGGGAATGGAGTGATTTCCCAGGACCCACCTCTGCCCTGAGGCACAGAGCCTCTCACAGAGCCATTCTACCAGTCTGAGAGTCATGCAGAATAAATCAGTCAGATTTAGAATCTGCTGAGGAAACAGTAAATTAGCCGAGATGACAACTATATGCACACCCGCGTGCAGCTGAAATATGTGCATACTGTCTCCAACGTTGAGTCACGCTGCCTTCCTGAAAAGATATGAGGGGAAAAATAAAGTTTCCTAAAGGAGAGGAGCTCCTTTTTAAAAATTATTTATTTATTTCCTTTTGGCTGTGCTGGGTCTTCGCTGCTGCAGACTTTCTCTAGCTGTGGTGAGTAGGGCCTACTCTCTAGTTGAGGTGTTCAGGCTTCTCGTTGTGGTGGCTTCTCGCTGCAGAGGATGGGCTGTGAGGCTCGCGGGCTTCTGTAGTTGTGGCATGTCAACTACTGTTGTGCCCAAGTCGTAAAACACCCCCCCACACCCCCATCCCCCCCCAGCGCACCACAGGAGTCAGGCTCGATGCAAAAGCAAGAGGAACCGTTTATACAAGCTCGAGCAAGGACTCCCATTCACACCGACACAGCAGCTGTGAGATGGGAGACTGGAGCAAGGTTTGCCGCAGGCTTTTATTTCAAATTTCTGCAGGGGAAGGGGTAGTTGGGGATTTCCAGTCGTGGGCGAACATGATAGGTTAGCTGCTAGTTTAGGCTCGTGTGTCTTATTCTGATTGGTTGTAGTGTCCAAGTCAGCGTCCTGGAAGTCTAGGCACCTCCCTTCTTTCTAGTGATTGGTTCCTCGCATCAGGCGAGGGGTGGTCTTGGCTCTGGTGGTTTTTCGGGGAATTCCTGGGTGTCTAAAATGGAGGGCTTTTTCAAAATGGAGTCACTTAAGTATCACAGTACAAACTGGCATTTATGAATTACATTGCCAGTGATTGAACACCAAGGGCATTTGCCATCTGCCTCTGCAGAGACTGAACCCTATGCTGCTGCAGCTGCTGGCCTTCAACACCCCTGAGGGGGTTCAGGGTGGAGTGAGGCACTCTGTGCTCCAGGGAATCTGGTGGGACAGGTCTTTAGACAGGTGGATTGGAAAATGACTGTTTATTTGATAAAACTCCCCCTTTATCAAAACCATATATATTGCCCTTTCCCCACTGCGTCTTTGGAGCCATCTCTCAGTGCTATCTGATGGTGCTATCTGATGGCTCAGGAAGATCCCACATGCGGTGGAGTGACTGAACTGGTGTGTCCAATTATGAGCCAGGGATCTGAAGCGCATGCGCGCAGAGCCAGTGGAGAGGCCACTGCAATGGGAAGCCCACACAGGCCGGGGAGTAAAGATGAATGAAAATAAACGGATAAAAAAAATCAATGAAAAGAGGCCAAAATTAAAAAAAAAAAATACAAACTTGCAACTTTCAAGTTGTTCATATTTTTTTCTTTTTTTTTTTTTTCATACAGGCATACAGGCTCAAGGGCACAGGATCAACAGTTGTGTATGGGCTTAGTTGCCCCACAGCATGTGGAATCTTCGCAGTCCAGGGATAGAGTCCGTGTCCCCTGCACGGGCAGATGGATTCTTAACCACTGGATCACCAGAGAAGTCCAGGTGTGAGAAAATTTATATTTTGTAGCTCCAGAGAGCGAAGTAAAAGTCTTCCTAAAGAGCCAGAAATATGACAGAATCCCTAATTAGGTCTTTTTCATACATTGCCCTTCTTCCCCCTGCCCTCCAGCCTCCCATCAAGAATAATCCTATTGTGGCAACATTAAAAATGGCTAAGAGAAATGACAGCCTTGTGGCGTGTGACACGTCTGTAAGGAAGGCAAGAAACAGTGAGAGAAGCAGTTACAAGTGATGGAAGGACTCCAGACATCTGTGGTGGTGGTGGGTGTCATGTCCTTCTGTGTGATGGGAAGGGTAGACATTGTTATTGAAGCCAAGCAGGACCCTGCAGTGCCCTCCCCCATACTAAAGCCCCTTGGTGTCCCATTTCTTGTTTGTAGAGAAAGGCTTTAGTCTCCTAAGCCTTCCCTGAGTTTCAGAGAGAAGACTCAAGCAGTTACTAATTAGAGAAGTGAGAGGATGGAGAACCAAAGGGAAAGCAGTTAAGCAGGAAAAGTAATGAGAGCCTAAGCAATCGTTCAATGATAAACCAGAGACCTAGTGCCTTCTCAAGGGATGTACATAACTGCCTGACACCTATTTGAGTTGTTCGGCAGAACCTGAGACCACCACCCCCGAACCTGGTGGAAGATGCTAACTACGTGCTGACCACCAGTGCATAGACCCCAGACTGGCTGCAACCACGTTTGATGGTTACGATTCTCAAAATGTTGCAGGAAGGAAGCGCATGCGCAGAGCCAGTGGAGAGGCCACTGCAATGGGAAGCCCACACAGGCCGGGAGTAAAGATGAATGAAAATAACGGATAAAAAATCAATGAAAAGGGGGCCAAAATAAAAAAAAAAAATACAAACTTGCAACTTTCAAGTTGTTCATATTTTTTTCTTTTTTTTTTTTCATACAGGCATACAGGCTCAAGGGCACAGGATCAACAGTTGTGTATGGGCTTAGTTGCCCCACAGCATGTGGAATCTTCGCAGTCCAGGGATAGAGTCCGTGTCCCCTGCACGGGCAGATGGATTCTTAACCACTGGATCACCAGAGAAGTCCAGGTGTGAGAAAATTTATATTTTGTAGCTCCAGAGAGCGAAGTAAAAGTCTTCCTAAAGAGCCAGAAATATGACAGAATCCCTAATTAGGTCTTTTTCATACATTGCCCTTCTTCCCCCTGCCCTCCAGCCTCCCATCAAGAATAATCCTATTGTGGCAACATTAAAAATGGCTAAGAGAAATGACAGCCTTGTGGCGTGTGACACGTCTGTAAGGAAGGCAAGAAACAGTGAGAGAAGCAGTTACAAGTGATGGAAGGACTCCAGACATCTGTGGTGGTGGTGGGTGTCATGTCCTTCTGTGTGATGGGAAGGGTAGACATTGTTATTGAAGCCAAGCAGGACCCTGCAGTGCCCTCCCCCATACTAAAGCCCCTTGGTGTCCCATTTCTTGTTTGTAGAGAAAGGCTTTAGTCTCCTAAGCCTTCCCTGAGTTTCAGAGAGAAGACTCAAGCAGTTACTAATTAGAGAAGTGAGAGGATGGAGAACCAAAGGGAAAGCAGTTAAGCAGGAAAAGTAATGAGAGCCTAAGCAATCGTTCAATGATAAACCAGAGACCTAGTGCCTTCTCAAGGGATGTACATAACTGCCTGACACCTATTTGAGTTGTTCGGCAGAACCTGAGACCACCACCCCCGAACCTGGTGGAAGATGCTAACTACGTGCTGACCACCAGTGCATAGACCCCAGACTGGCTGCAACCACGTTTGATGGTTACGATTCTCAAAATGTTGCAGGAAGGAAGCCAATTTTGATCCCATGATGATACGATTTCTTTGACTTGCTTTGCCTTGCTCTTGTTATTATAGTCACACAGAACAGCTTGCCTCAGAGAATCCTGCCTCTCTACCTGACTGTTAAACTAAAGTGCCTTTGTTCAGAACCCTGTCCACCTATGAATGGCAGGAAGGGAGAAATGAACACACCTCCTCCTTGAGGCTTGCCATTCAGGGAGATGTTTTCGAGATTAATGGCCTTTTTACTTTGCTTCCTCACCTCCCCCTGTCACTAGTCAATAAAAGAACCTGGCATCCAGACCCCAATAAGATGGTTATTTTGAGGCACTAGCCCGCCGTTTTTTCAGTAAGCTGCTTTCTGAATAAAGTCATTTTCCTTGCCTCAACACCTCCTATCTTGGATTCATTGGCCTGTGCGGTGAACAGAGCAAGCTTGGACTTGGTAACTGTTGGGCTGACGGGCTAACAGAGGGTTAACACCACAGGCCTTGCAAAATTGATGGCCCCACAAAGTCAGCAACAAAGAGCCTTCTGCTGACCTGCCAGCACCTGGGAATCACACAGAGCTAGCGATAAGAGACTCGCTCCATCAAGGACTTTTCACTGTGTCTAGAAAAACACAGACTACATGTATGCCAGACATGAGTCACCAAGACCCTCGCCCCATACCCACAAACAACTCAAGGACAACTGACTCATCACTGGCACTCTGCTTAAACAAAGACTTTGCCTCTGTACATGTACCAAGAAACTCTCTCACCCCTTTCTTTCTTCCCAAATAAAAATCCCCTCGTCCCATCTCCAGGTGCGAATTCGCTGACCCTACCTCTTAGGGCCATGTGAATCTCGCCCGGGAGCATTGTCCCAATGAACGGCTTGAGTTTGCTCTGCTCCACCCTGGTCCGGCTTGTCCTTGCTGCGCGAAATACCTTTCAGTAACAAACACATCACCTTGTCTACTCATCACCAGTCAATCAGAAGAAAGACTGCAAACAACAAACCTCACCCAAAATACTGCCATAGACCCCAGATGGCTGCAACCACGTTTGATTTACGATTCTCAAAATGTTGCAGGAAGGAAGCCAATTTTGATCCCATGATGATACCATTTCTTTGACTTGCTTTGCCTTGCTCTTGTTATTATAGTCACACAGAACAGCTTGCCTCAGAGAATCCTGCCTCTCTACCTGACTGTTAAACTAAAGTGCCTTTGTTCAGAACCCTGTCCACCTATGAATGGCGGGAAAGGGGAGAAATGAACACACCTCCTCCTTGAGGCTTGCCATTCAGGGAGATGTTTTCGAGATTAATGGCCTTTTTACTTTGCTTCCTCACCTCCCCCTGTCACTAGTCAATAAAAGAACCTGGCATCCAGACCCCAATAAGATGGTTATTTTGAGGCACTAGCCCGCCGTTTTTTCAGTAAGCTGCTTTCTGAATAAAGTCATTTTCCTTGCCTCAACACCTCCTATCTTGGATTCATTGGCCTGTGCGGTGAACAGAGCAAGCTTGGACTTGGTAACTGTTGGGCTGACGGGCTAACAGAGGGTTAACACCACAGGCCTTGCAAAATTGATGGCCCCACAAAGTCAGCAACAAAGAGCCTTCTGCTGACCTGCCAGCACCTGGGAATCACACAGAGCTAGCGATAAGAGACTCGCTCCATCAAGGACTTTTCACTGTGTCTAGAAAAACACAGACTACATGTATGCCAGACATGAGTCACCAAGACCCTCGCCCCATACCCACAAACAACTCAAGGACAACTGACTCATCACTGGCACTCTGCTTAAACAAAGACTTTGCCTCTGTACATGTACCAAGAAACTCTCTCACCCCTTTCTTTCTTCCCAAATAAAAATCCCCTCGTCCCATCTCCAGGTGCGAATTCGCTGACCCTACCTCTTAGGGCCATGTGAATCTCGCCCGGGAGCATTGTCCCAATGAACGGCTTGAGTTTGCTCTGCTCCACCCTGGTCCGGCTTGTCCTTGCTGCGCGAAATACCTTTCAGTAACAAACACATCACCTTGTCTACTCATCACCAGTCAATCAGAAGAAAGACTGCAAACAACAAACCTCACCCAAAATACTGCCTTAGAATACTTCACTGAGGACTTCCCTGGTGGTCCAGTGGTTAAGATGATGGCTCAAGAAGAGAGCAGGCATAGGGCAGAGGAGGGAGTAACAAATAGAAAAGAAGGATTCAGTTCTAAAGTCCGAAAATCAGATCTAAAAGTTGACTTATCCTGGGTCCTCTTACTTCAACGTGAACCCATTTGAGGTTCTTCAGATAGATCCCAGAGTGGCAGATGAAGAAATTAAAGAAAGATATTTCAGCAGTTATTCCTAATGGAGCACAAGAATGCTTTTGGAGCTGTGGACCAAATTTTCAGGTTGCCACTGGATCAGGATGGAGAAGGACATGATAACTCACTCCAGTATTCTTGCCTGGAGAATCCCCATGGACAGAGGAGCCTGGCAGGCTACAGTCCAGGGGGTCCCAAGAGTCAGACACAACTGAGCGGCTAAACACCAAACAATAACTGAATCAGGAAAAAAGCCCAGGGACTCAGGTATAATTCAGGCAGGAAAACAACAGACGGAACACACTGTGAAAGGAAAACGGAATTAAAGAAGGCAGAAAATCCTACAAGTGTGAAGGAGGATGATCCCAGGTGTTCAAACAAATGGTGTACAAACAGACCGTAAAACCCTTGTCTGAGCTGGAAATTCAACAGAAAGAGAAACAAGCCAAAGAGATGCATGAAAGGCAATAAGAAAAGGAAGAAGAGACTGCAGCTCAAGAAAATGCTTTTTAAAAATCTTTTTTTTTTCCTCTGTTTTTCCTCACACTGGATAATTCCTATTGATATGTCTGGAAATTTATGACCTTTTTGTCTGAAGTTGCCAGTCTGCTATTAAGTCCACCTGGTAAATTTTTAATTTCAGACACTATACATTTTAATTCTAGAATTCTCGTTTGGTTTCTTTTTAGAGTTTCTACTTTTTCATTGAGATTTCACCATCTCTTCATTTGTATGTCCATCTTTTTTTTTTTTTTTTGAATTCTTGGACATTTTTATAGTAACCATTTTAAAGTCCTGGTGTTTGGATTACCACATCTGAGTCATCTTCTGGTCAGTTTCTATTGACTTCAGTTTTAATGGGTCACATTTTCTTCTTCTCCATATGTCCAGTAATTTGCAATTGTATCCTTGACATTGTGAATGAATCCTTGTAAAGCATCTGGTATGTTGTTTTCCTTTAAAGAAGGTTGAGTTTCATTCTGGCTGTCAGTATGCTGGAAACTTATGTTGATGTTGTTGAGACTTGTTTTGGGGCTTTGTCTGAGTTGACTTAGAATGTCCTTTCCCCTAGGGCATGGTTCTTACATGTAAGCACTGGTTTTCCTAGCATCTTAGCAGAATGTGTGTTAGTTACTCAGTCACGTCTGACTCTTTGCAACCCTGTGGACTGTAGCCTGCCAGTCTCCTCCGTCCATGGAATTCTCCAGGCAAGAATACTGGAATGGATCGCCATTTTCTATTCAGGGTATCTTCCTGACCCAGGAATTGAACCTGAGATCTCTTGGCAGGCTACAGTCCAGGGGGTCCCAAGAGTCAGACACAACTGAGCGGCTAAACACCAAACAATAACTGAATCAGGAAAAAAGCCCAGGGACTCAGGTATAATTCAGGCAGGAAAACAACAGACGGAACACACTGTGAAAGGAAAACGGAATTAAAGAAGGCAGAAAATCCTACAAGTGTGAAGGAGGATGATCCCAGGTGTTCAAACAAATGGTGTACAAACAGACCGTAAAACCCTTGTCTGAGCTGGAAATTCAACAGAAAGAGAAACAAGCCAAAGAGATGCATGAAAGGCAATAAGAAAAGGAAGAAGAGACTGCAGCTCAAGAAAATGGTTTTTAAAAAATCTTTTTTTGTTCCTCTGTTTTTCCTCACACTGGATAATTCCTATTGATATGTCTGGAAATTTATGACCTTTTTGTCTGAAGTTGCCAGTCTGCTATTAAGTCCACCTGGTAAATTTTTAATTTCAGACACTATACATTTTAATTCTAGAATTCTCGTTTGGTTTCTTTTTAGAGTTTCTACTTTTTCATTGAGATTTCACCATCTCTTCATTTGTATGTCCATCTTTTTTTTTTTTTTTTGAATTCTTGGACATTTTTATAGTAACCATTTTAAAGTCCTGGTGTTTGGATTACCACATCTGAGTCATCTTCTGGTCAGTTTCTATTGACTTCAGTTTTAATGGGTCACATTTTCTTCTTCTCCATATGTCCAGTAATTTGCAATTGTATCCTTGACATTGTGAATGAATCCTTGTAAAGCATCTGGTATGTTGTTTTCCTTTAAAGAAGGTTGAGTTTCATTCTGGCTGTCAGTATGCTGGAAACTTATGTTGATGTTGTTGAGACTTGTTTTGGGGCTTTGTCTGAGTTGACTTAGAATGTCCTTTCCCCTAGGGCATGGTTCTTACATGTAAGCACTGGTTTTCCTAGCATCTTAGCAGAATGTGTGTTAGTTACTCAGTCACGTCTGACTCTTTGCAACCCTGTGGACTGTAGCCTGCCAGTCTCCTCCGTCCATGGAATTCTCCAGGCAAGAATACTGGAATGGATCGCCATTTTCTATTCCAGGGTATCTTCCTGACCCAGGAATTGAACCTGAGTCTCTTGCATCTCCTGCATTGACAGGTGGATTCTTCATCATTGAACCACGTGGGAACCCCTTGTTTTCAGCTGAATCTTCAGTAAATTTAACATAAGGTAGAAATACCCTTTCTCAAACCCAATGAACCAACCTGCACTTGCCTGAATATTTTTTCCTAAGTGCTTCTTCCAATTTTTTTTTCTTCAAATGGTTAGTTTCATCTTGAATTATTTAAAGTCTCACTGGAGTGCTTAAATACAACAGAAACTGTGCTGTTACTGGCAGGTGGTAAGTAAGGTAGAGCTTCAAAACATCATCCATCAGATAGCATTTGAAGAACTAAGTTTAAAGGTTTATGAAAGTGAATTGCACATAGGTGTCTGGGCTGCATAAACATTGGATCTATTCTAGTTCCGATAGTAATGGTCAATAGCTTCTTGCTACGTCACTGATGAAACTCACAACCAGGTATGGTAAAGCAAAAAAGAAGAAGAAGGAAAAAAACCCCTCAAACTCATGTTTTGGTTGTGGTTCCAGTTTCTCCCTTCTAGTGTTGCTTTGTTCTGTGATTTATGTTGGTCCATTTTCTAGGCTAGTATTTTCCCTTGGGCCAAGTCTGCTGTTTGATAAGCTCTCAGAACTGATGAATTAATTGCAAGGAATTCTATTGCTCTGCCATTTCTCAAAGTTAAACATTTATCAATTGTATTGATTACACCACTGGTCTGCCTAATTACGTACAAATGCATTAGGTTTTACAATGCCAGTTCTGCAGTATGATTCTCTTTCCTCTGTTGAGCTGGTGGGAAAAGCTTGTCTGAGCCTCTCAATTATTGATGGGAAAAATCATCTTTAAAGGGAATTTCTCATTCAACAATTTTGCTCACCTTACAATTTTTTTTTTTTAAAGGCAGGAGGTGTCTTACAATCTCATATTTCCTCTCCTGGCTGAGCAGCTGAAGTGAAAAACTGTTGTTTTGGAATTCTTTCTTCTGCATCATGCATAGACTTTATCATTATGAGAAATAAATAGGAAACCAGTCCGGGAGGTGAAGAAGGACATTAGAAAATGGGTACCTGTGCAAAAGAAAAACTACAGGTTATCTGTACTAAGCCCCCACGGTTATAGCATAAAAAAGTATGATTAAAATACTGAAACAAATACAGTCTGATCCAGAATGGACACTACTGAACCTTCTGATTCTGATTCTGTTTCCTTATCTGTGATAAGGGGTAAAAATCCTCCCATCAGATGGAGGTTATAAAGACCACGTGAAATCACATGCATCCAGTGCCTCCCACTGCTTGTCCCCTAGAAAGTAAAGAAAGTGTTAGTCATTTCAGTCTGACTCTTCGGGACCTCATGGAATGTAGCCACCAGGCTCCTCTGTCCATGGGATTCTCCAGCAAAAATACCAGAGTGGGTAGCCATTCCCTTCTCCAGGGGCTCTTCTGACTCAGGGATTGAACCCAGATTTCCTGCATTGAAGACATATTCTTTACTTTCTGAACCACCAGGGAGGCCTGGTCCATAGAGGCTGCTTACAAAATGTTTATTTCCTTTTTCCCTCCAACACATGCCCACAATCCACAAATAAGCTTCTTCTTAGCCACTGTTATCAACCCTATTTCTTGTCAAATGAATGAATCCTCTGAAATTATACAGATATTTGTAACTGGCTAACAAAGGGAACAGTTTAACCACTTGAGAACATGTGATCCCTCAATGAACATAGATTGGCAGAAATTTTAGTGATGAAATATGGAAGGGGGAGAAATTTTGTTCAAAGAGGTCAGTGATCAATGAAAGCAGTCCGTTCTGAAGTGCTTACTGTCTGGCTGGAGGTTTTATGCAAGGGAACAAAAAAACAGATATTCTTAACGACTGGATCACCATTTTCACCCTAGTAGGACTGAAGACACTGTGAAATATTTAAAATTTTTATTTCTTTCACTTCCCAGTTACAAAATTTCCATCTGGTTTTCCTTTCCTTTATGTCTCCTCTGTCTTTCCTGACATTTTCTTCTTCTTTGCTGAGACTTGTTATTTTTTTGTTTGTTTCAGGCATGTTTGTCACTGCTTATTGAAGTATTTTTTATAAAAAACTAAAACCCTTATAAAACAGTTTCAACATCTGTGTCATACTGATGTTTCTGCTGATTGCCTTTTCTCCTTCAAGCTGAGATTTCCTGGTTCTTGATATGGCACAGGAATTTTTTTTTTATTGCTTCCTGGATATTTCAGGTATTACATTACAAGATTCTGTGTCTTATTTAAATTTTCTGTTTTAGCAGGACTTTCTGACTCTGCTCTGGTGGGGAAAAGGAAATACCACTTTGGTACTAGAGCGGGGGTGGAAGTCTAGGTTTCCCACTTGGCCTCTGATGGGGAGAGAGGCAACATGCATCCAGTGCCTCCCACTGCTTGTCCCTAGAAAGTAAAGAAAGTGTTAGTCATTTCAGTCTGACTCTTCGGGACCTCATGGAATGTAGCCACCAGGCTCCTCTGTCCATGGGATTCTCCAGCAAAAATACCAGAGTGGGTAGCCATTCCCTTCTCCAGGGGCTCTTCTGACTCAGGGATTGAACCCAGATTTCCTGCATTGAAGACATATTCTTTACTTTCTGAACCACCAGGGAGGCCTGGTCCATAGAGGCTGCTTACAAAATGTTTATTTCCTTTTTCCCTCCAACACATGCCCACAATCCACAAATAAGCTTCTTCTTAGCCACTGTTATCAACCCTATTTCTTGTCAAATGAATGAATCCTCTGAAATTATACAGATATTTGTAACTGGCTAACAAAGGGAACAGTTTAACCACTTGAGAACATGTGATCCCTCAATGAACATAGATTGGCAGAAATTTTAGTGATGAAATATGGAAGGGGGAGAAATTTTGTTCAAAGAGGTCAGTGATCAATGAAAGCAGTCCGTTCTGAAGTGCTTACTGTCTGGCTGGAGGTTTTATGCAAGGGAACAAAAAAACAGATATTCTTAACGACTGGATCACCATTTTCACCCTAGTAGGACTGAAGACACTGTGAAATATTTAAAATTTTTATTTCTTTCACTTCCCAGTTACAAAATTTCCATCTGGTTTTCCTTTCCTTTATGTCTCCTCTGTCTTTCCTGACATTTTCTTCTTCTTTGCTGAGACTTGTTATTTTTTTGTTTGTTTCAGGCATGTTTGTCACTGCTTATTGAAGTATTTTTTATAAAAAACTAAAACCCTTATAAAACAGTTTCAACATCTGTGTCATACTGATGTTTCTGCTGATTGCCTTTTCTCCTTCAAGCTGAGATTTCCTGGTTCTTGATATGGCACAGGAATTTTTTTTTTATTGCTTCCTGGATATTTCAGGTATTACATTACAAGATTCTGTGTCTTATTTAAATTTTCTGTTTTAGCAGGACTTTCTGACTCTGCTCTGGTGGGGAAAAGGAAATACCACTTTGGTACTAGAGCGGGGGTGGAAGTCTAGGTTTCCCACTTGGCCTCTGTACACTTGGGGGAGAGAGGCAACATTATGCTGGGCGAGGAGGAAGCTCAGCTCCCCCCTGAGTTCTCCGCTGACACCTGAGTGGCTGAGAGAGGGAGGGCCACTGCACTGCTGTCCTGTTAGGGACATCACAGGGACAGGGATGAAAGTTGTGGCACTCGGACCCCATTCTGGAGGGCATGGAGGAAGGCGCCTTTGTCACAGCTGAAGTGGAGAGTAGAAGCTGAAGGCTCCCCATGTAGTCTTAGGTGACAGACGGTTATGATAGGGTAGGTTTTCAGTCGTGGTTGGCTGGAGTAAGGCAGTTATGCTTTTCCGCTTGTTTGTTTTGTTTTTTAAAAAATATTTATTTATTTAGGGGCTTCCCTGGTGGTCCAGTGGGTAGAGAGTTGCCTTGCAGTGAAAGGCACCCTGGTTCGATCCCTGGCCCAGGAAGATCCCATGTGCCATGGAACGACTGGATCAGTGTGTCCAATTAGGAGCCAGTGCTCTGGAGCGCATGCGCCCAGAGCCAGTGCTCTGCAGCGAGAGAGGCCACTGCGATGGGAGGCCCACACAGGCAAAAGAATAAAGATGGATGAAAATAAGTAGATAAAAACCAATAAAAGTGGTCAAAATTTAAAAAAGAAATCTATTTATTTGGACTGCACTGGGTCTTAGTTGCAGCCTGTGGGATATGGGATCTAGTTCCTTGTCCAGGGATTGAACCCAAGGCCCCTGCATGGAGTTTTAGTCACTGGACCCCCAGGGAAGTCCCTGAAGTAGAGCAGTTATTATTTGAATGTTCTCTGCCTTGCTAGCCTGCTCCTTTGGATATAGACAGCCGGCATTTCTCAGTGCTTTCCTAGGCTTTGCCTGTTGACATGGGCAGCTTGGCAGTTTCTCAGTTTTCAGTCTGGGATCCCTCAAGAGAAAAGCAAACCCAATCACTCAGTGCTGAGCTTTTTGTCAGGTCTCGGGACCTCTAGCTGATCTACTCTCTTCTCTCCACCTTTCAGAGTCTTCCGGACAGTGGCCAGAGCTTTTTTTGTGGCTCTTAGTGGAGAGGAATAGAGACAAGCAGGCCCATTCTTGGTTGCACCAGGAATGGAAACAATCAGGCGTTTTACATTTCTTTCAACTCCAATTTGCAGGTAAACGCAAGGGGAAAACCTGACAAAAACAAAAGAAGTCATTACTTTCCATTTGGTTCTTTTTCATTCTACCTGCTTTTCCTAAAACCACATGTCTTTGCTTAATTCACACGTTCACCTCAGCTCTTGTCTGTATGTGCAGTGTTTGGGGACCTGGGACAGGGTGGATGATATTATTATGAAGTGATTCAACCCTCGATTGAGAACTTTGAATCTTTGGCTCTGGGAAACTATTTATTATTATTATTATTTTAAAATATGTATTTATTGTATTTTTGCCTCTGTTGGGTCTTTGTTGCTGCATGTGGGCTTTCTCTGATTACAGTAAGCATGGGCTCCTCACTGCCGTGGCTTCTGTTGTTGTGTAGCATAGGCTTCAGTAGTTGCAACTCACAGGCTCTAGAACACAGGCTCAATAGTTGTGCCACACAGGCTTAGATACTCCCCTGCTATTGGGATCTTCCCAAACCAGGGATCAAACTGGTGTCCCCTGTGTTGGCAGGTGAATTATGAACCACTGGATCACCCGGGAAGCCCTAGGGAACTATTTTAAATGTTAATCTACGATGATAATAATCAGGTGATTTGTCCAAAACATATAGTGGATGCAGGGTGTGGGTTAGAAGAGTTTCTGGAGGCTGGGCAGTGGGCGAGGCAAGCCCCTTGGTGTGCAGAGCTGGGCAGCAACCCGTGAAGCTGGGCTGAACCCTGGGACTTACCTCCAGGCGCCTCCTCCAGCTCAAGCCCCTGCTTCTCGGTAGAACCTGCCGGAAGTTCTACTGAACTGACAACTGTTGCCAACCTATAACTTTTAAGCCTGTGTATGCGTGCTTAGTCACTCAGTCCTGTCTGCCTCTTTGTGACCCGCTGGACTGTAGCCCAACAGGCTCCTCTTTCCATGGGATTTCCCAGGCAAGAATCCTGGAGGGTGTTGCCATTTCCTCCTCCAGGGAAGCTCCCCAACGCAGAGGTGGAATCTGTCATCTCTTACGTCTCTGGCATTGGCAGGCGGATTCTTTACCATGGAGCCACTGGTGAAAAAAGACATCTCAGACACGATCTCTGCTCTTGAAAAACATGTGGTCCAGAAGCCTCTGACTCTGTGGATTCTTTCCTCCTACTGTTTATTCTCTTCTATGCTCACAGGTCCCGAGCCGGCATGCCCTTTCAGTGAGTCTCCTAAGTGATCCTCCCCGAGAGAAGAAAAATTCAAAATCAAAACATAATCAAACAGAACCGAGAGAGAAGAGCTCCCACTGACTCCAGGAGCAAGCTTTAACCTGACTTCCGTGCAAGGTGTGCCTGGGTGACCTGCCCATCTTTGGACGGCTGCCATGGCAGGCTCCACACATTTGACGCTGCTCGGGGAGGATCAGGTAGCTGACAGAGCTTTCCCAGTTGGAGAATATCTGGCTCAGCAGGCAGGGTGTCCTTTACGCAGCCTGCAGAGTCAGGGCTCATGAGGCTCATGTGATCCTTGGTCCCCCTGGCCAGTGACAGTACTCACTCAGCCCGAGGGAGTGGCAGAGTCAAGGACAGAGTAACATGCTCAGGAGAAAGGTCCCCCAAGTCCTTGGCATTGGACTGATGCTGGTCTTAGCGCTCAATCTCCTCCTGATATTTTACACCAAGAGGATTTTACAGGAGTTGATCCTGGGTGAACACCTGAAGAAGCTGCATGTCCCTCCATGGGAACAGAATGGGACAGTGAAAGACAGGCTCTCTCTCCTGGAGGTGGATTTGCAGCATCTGAGTAAGCTGATGGCGCTACCTCGGAGGGAACAGAGTGTGTGCCTGTGTGTGTGTGTTTAGGGACATGGAATAAACGAGTGTGCAGGTAAAAGGAGTGAGAATTAGTGGGACTCAGAGCCAGCAGCTGATAGAGGGGAAGGGCTGTGTGTCGGTGGAGGGGGGGTGTGCACCTGAGGGGAGGCCCAGCCTAAGGAGGTCTGTGCAGAAAGAGCCCCCTGGCTGATGTGCGTTGAATGTCAGCCTCTTTCTAAAAGTCAGTTATAATTGGCACATGCAGCTGCTGCTGCTTAGCCGTTCAGCCGACTAAGTCCATTTGCGACTCCATAGACTGTAGCCCACCAGGCTCCTCTATCCATGGGATTTCCCAGACAAGAAAAATGGAGTGGGTTGCCATTCCCTTCTCCAGGGGAATCATCCCATTGTAAGGATGGAGCCCATGCCTCCTGCGTCTCCTGCATTGACAGGCAGATTAAAAAAAAATTTTTTTTTAACCACTGCTCCACCTGGAAAGCCCAACTGACATATAAGATTACATTAATTTCATGTGTAGGACATATTGGCTCAGTATTTGTATATTTCGCGAAATGCTCCACTGCAATAAATCTGATTAACCCCCGCTGTCACACATAGATCTACATTTTTTTCCTTGTGTTAAGAACTTTTGAGATTTACTGTTAGCAGCTTTTTTCTTTTTTACATATTTCTTTTATAATAATGGTTCCTCTTTAATCCTTTTTTTTTTTTTTCATAGCTTGGTTAGCGTTTTAATAGAGTTTCTTTTTATACGCAGCCTGCAGAGTCAGGGCTCATGAGGCTCATGTGATCCTTGGTCCCCCTGGCCAGTGACAGTACTCACTCAGCCCGAGGGAGTGGCAGAGTCAAGGACAGAGTAACATGCTCAGGAGAAAGGTCCCCCAAGTCCTTGGCATTGGACTGATGCTGGTCTTAGCGCTCAATCTCCTCCTGATATTTTACACCAAGAGGATTTTACAGGAGTTGATCCTGGGTGAACACCTGAAGAAGCTGCATGTCCCTCCATGGGAACAGAATGGGACAGTGAAAGACAGGCTCTCTCTCCTGGAGGTGGATTTGCAGCATCTGAGTAAGCTGATGGCGCTACCTCGGAGGGAACAGAGTGTGTGCCTGTGTGTGTGTGTTTAGGGACATGGAATAAACGAGTGTGCAGGTAAAAGGAGTGAGAATTAGTGGGACTCAGAGCCAGCAGCTGATAGAGGGGAAGGGCTGTGTGTCGGTGGAGGGGGGGTGTGCACCTGAGGGGAGGCCCAGCCTAAGGAGGTCTGTGCAGAAAGAGCCCCCTGGCTGATGTGCGTTGAATGTCAGCCTCTTTCTAAAAGTCAGTTATAATTGGCACATGCAGCTGCTGCTGCTTAGCCGTTCAGCCGACTAAGTCCATTTGCGACTCCATAGACTGTAGCCCACCAGGCTCCTCTATCCATGGGATTTCCCAGACAAGAAAAATGGAGTGGGTTGCCATTCCCTTCTCCAGGGGAATCATCCCATTGTAAGGATGGAGCCCATGCCTCCTGCGTCTCCTGCATTGACAGGCAGATTAAAAAAAAATTTTTTTTTAACCACTGCTCCACCTGGAAAGCCCAACTGACATATAAGATTACATTAATTTCATGTGTAGGACATATTGGCTCAGTATTTGTATATTTCGCGAAATGCTCCACTGCAATAAATCTGATTAACCCCCGCTGTCACACATAGATCTACATTTTTTTCCTTGTGTTAAGAACTTTTGAGATTTACTGTTAGCAGCTTTTTTCTTTTTTACATATTTCTTTTATAATAATGGTTCCTCTTTAATCCTTTTTTTTAAATTGGGGTATATTTGTTTTGCAATGTTGCATTAGCTTCAGGTGTACAGCAAAGTTATTGTTATAGGTTTTTAGAGTTTTCTTGTTTACAGGTATACATAACCCCCAAACAGTCACAGGTATGTCCCTGATCCCTCTCTCCGGATCCCTCCCTCCCTTTTTCCCCTTCCCACCCCCACCCCCAGGTTGATGCTTAGTCCCCATGCAGGTTCCCTTAGTCTTACAGCTTAATCACCGTATATGTATCTCTATTACGTATGATAGTGCAGGTTTCCTTGTTGCTCTTTCCATACCTCTTGTCCAATCTTCCCTTTCCCCAGTGACCATAGGTCTACTCTCTAAGTCTGTTTCTCCATGGCTTGTTAGAAGCTTTTGAATATACAATATGGCCTCGTTAACTGTAGTTGCCACACTACATTATACCCCCAGGACTTATTTACTTTAGCTGGAAGTATATAGCTCTTGACCTCTTTCATCCACTTTGCACACCCCCGATGGCCTGACAATGGCCCTGAAGGAGAGGGCTCTGGCATGTGCGACCAGAGAGCAGAGGTCAAATCCAGGCCGCCTGTACTGGGAGGGCAGAATCTTAGCTACTGGTCCACCGGGGAAGTTCCTCTTTTTTAAAAACATTCTTGTAGAATTTCAAAGTTTGTTTTCCATTTACAGTTATTACAAAATGTTTTCCATATCCCCCTGTCATACAGTACATTCGTGAGCCCGCCTTGCCTCCTGCAGCAGCCTGGGCCTCCCTCTGCCCCGTTCCCGTGTTGCCCATGAACATGGGTGGCCGCCAGTTTGTCTCTCTTTGGAGCCCATGCCTCCTGCGTCTCCTGCATTGACAGGCAGATTAAAAAAAAATTTTTTTTTAACCACTGCTCCACCTGGAAAGCCCAACTGACATATAAGATTACATTAATTTCATGTGTAGGACATATTGGCTCAGTATTTGTATATTTCGCGAAATGCTCCACTGCAATAAATCTGATTAACCCCCGCTGTCACACATAGATCTACATTTTTTTCCTTGTGTTAAGAACTTTTGAGATTTACTGTTAGCAGCTTTTTTCTTTTTTACATATTTCTTTTATAATAATGGTTCCTCTTTAATCCTTTTTTTTAAATTGGGGTATATTTGTTTTGCAATGTTGCATTAGCTTCAGGTGTACAGCAAAGTTATTGTTATAGGTTTTTAGAGTTTTCTTGTTTACAGGTATACATAACCCCCAAACAGTCACAGGTATGTCCCTGATCCCTCTCTCCGGATCCCTCCCTCCCTTTTTCCCCTTCCCACCCCACCCCAGGTTGATGCTTAGTCCCCATGCAGGTTCCCTTAGTCTTACAGCTTAATCACCGTATATGTATCTCTATTACGTATGATAGTGCAGGTTTCCTTGTTGCTCTTTCCATACCTCTTGTCCAATCTTCCCTTTCCCCAGTGACCATAGGTCTACTCTCTAAGTCTGTTTCTCCATGGCTTGTTAGAAGCTTTTGAATATACAATATGGCCTCGTTAACTGTAGTTGCCACACTACATTATACCCCCAGGACTTATTTACTTTAGCTGGAAGTATATAGCTCTTGACCTCTTTCATCCACTTTGCACACCCCCGATGGCCTGACAATGGCCCTGAAGGAGAGGGCTCTGGCATGTGCGACCAGAGAGCAGAGGTCAAATCCAGGCCGCCTGTACTGGGAGGGCAGAATCTTAGCTACTGGTCCACCGGGGAAGTTCCTCTTTTTTAAAAACATTCTTGTAGAATTTCAAAGTTTGTTTTCCATTTACAGTTATTACAAAATGTTTTCCATATCCCCCTGTCATACAGTACATTCGTGAGCCCGCCTTGCCTCCTGCAGCAGCCTGGGCCTCCCTCTGCCCCGTTCCCGTGTTGCCCATGAACATGGGTGGCCGCCAGTTTGTCTCTCTGTCTGTGACTCTGCTTCTTTCTTCTTATATTCACAAGTCTATTGTACTCTCTTTAAGAATCCACCTATTCATGATATCCTACAGGACTTGTCTTTTTCTGTCTGACCTGTTTCACTTAGCATGGTAGTCTCAAAAAGTGTCTTTTTATTTTTCAAATTTATTTATTTATTTTATTATTTAAAAAAAATTATTTTACTTTTTTACTTTTACAGAGTTTAGTTGTTTACAGATACGTATGATCCCAGGTTAGTCATATGTATATCCCCCGCATCCCACCCCTCCAGGCCGTCACACAGCACCCTTGCAGCATCCCCTTTTCTCAAGGCACAATGACAATAGCTATTTTTTTCACATATGATAGTATAGATTTTCATGCTGCTTCCTTTATGCCTCCCACTCACTGTTCATTCCCCACAATGTCCATATGTCTACTGTCCATGTCTGCTTTTTCCATCACTTCACTGCATGTGTTACCATCACCATCTTACTAGATTCCATATATATGTGTTAGTATATTGTACTTGTCTTTCTGTTTTTGACTTACTTCACTTTTTATGATAGGTTCTAAATCCAGCCACCTCATTAGGACTGATTCTTCTGCATTTCTTTCTTTTTTTCTTTTTTTTTGGTAGCATATATATGTATATTTTTTATAGTAACAGTCATAACTCAGGGGAAAGAAACCTCAGGAAATCATTTGATGTCATTTATCTCTTGGTAGTTTGGTGCCATTGGGGCTGGAATTAGGCAAGGTTTGGAGGAGAAGAAATGGAAAAGCTTGTATTTTGTTGTTATTGCACAGCTTCATTAACAATTTTTGTTACAAAATACTTGCTTTAAGAGTGTCTTTTATTACAGAAATAAGAAGAAAGAAAAAAATTTTTTTTATTAATCCTGCCCTATACCTATGACTACTTGTATCAGTCACTTCTTTTTTTAAACTTTTATAACTTTAACAGAGTTTTTTTGTTTACAGATACAGATGTTCCCAGATTAGTCATACGTGTATCCACTCCATCCCACCCCTCCAGACCGTCACACAGCCCCCCTGCAGGATCCCCTTTTCTCACAGAGCACTGACTATAACCATTTTCTTCACATATGATAGTATAGGCCTTCATGCTACTTCCTTTATGCCTCCCACCCACTGTTCCTTCCCCACAATGTCCATATGTCTACTGTCCATGTCTGTTTTTTCATCGCTTCACTACGTGTGTTATCATTGCCATCCTACTAGATTCCATATATATGTGTTAGTAGATTGTACTTGTTGTTCTCTTTCTGACTGACTTCACTTTTTATGATAGGTTCTAGATCCAGCCACCTCATTAGGGCTGATTCTCCTGCATTTCTCTTTACAGCTGTGTAGTATTCCATTGTATATATGTACCAGAGCTTTTGTATCATTCATTTGTCGATGGACATCTAGGTTGCTTCCCTGTTCTAGCTATTGTGTAGAGAGCTGCAATGAACATTGGGGTACAGGTGCTTCTTTCAGATTTAATTTCATCAGGGTATAAGCCTAAGAGTGGGATTTCTGGGTCATAGGGTGCCTCTATTTTTAGTTTTTTAAGAAATCTCCATACTGTCTTCCATAGCGGCTGTATCAATTTACATCCCCACCAGCAATGCAAGAGGGTTCCCTTTTCTCCGCACCCTCTCCAGCATGTATTGTCTGTCAATTTGTGGATGATGGCCATTCTGACGGGTATGAGGTGATATCTCATTGCAGTTTTGATTTTCTTTTCTCCAATAATAAGTGAGGTTGAGCATCGTTTCATTTGCTTTTTGGCCATCATATGTCCTCTTTGAAGAGGTGTCTGTTTAGGTCCTTTTCCCATTTTTTGATTGGGTTGTTCATTTTTCTGATGCTGAGTTGTCTGAGTTGCTTGTAGATTTTGGAGATTAATTATTTAATACTGCAAAGTTAAATATAGGGAGATAAAGATTTGTATGTATTAGAGTTTATTACAGAAATAAGAAGAAAGAAAAAAATTTTTTTTATTAATCCTGCCCTATACCTATGACTACTTGTATCAGTCACTTCTTTTTTTAAACTTTTATAACTTTAACAGAGTTTTTTTGTTTACAGATACAGATGTTCCCAGATTAGTCATACGTGTATCCACTCCATCCCACCCCTCCAGACCGTCACACAGCCCCCCTGCAGGATCCCCTTTTCTCACAGAGCACTGACTATAACCATTTTCTTCACATATGATAGTATAGGCCTTCATGCTACTTCCTTTATGCCTCCCACCCACTGTTCCTTCCCCACAATGTCCATATGTCTACTGTCCATGTCTGTTTTTTCATCGCTTCACTACGTGTGTTATCATTGCCATCCTACTAGATTCCATATATATGTGTTAGTAGATTGTACTTGTTGTTCTCTTTCTGACTGACTTCACTTTTTATGATAGGTTCTAGATCCAGCCACCTCATTAGGGCTGATTCTCCTGCATTTCTCTTTACAGCTGTGTAGTATTCCATTGTATATATGTACCAGAGCTTTTGTATCATTCATTTGTCGATGGACATCTAGGTTGCTTCCCTGTTCTAGCTATTGTGTAGAGAGCTGCAATGAACATTGGGGTACAGGTGCTTCTTTCAGATTTAATTTCATCAGGGTATAAGCCTAAGAGTGGGATTTCTGGGTCATAGGGTGCCTCTATTTTTAGTTTTTTAAGAAATCTCCATACTGTCTTCCATAGCGGCTGTATCAATTTACATCCCCACCAGCAATGCAAGAGGGTTCCCTTTTCTCCGCACCCTCTCCAGCATGTATTGTCTGTCAATTTGTGGATGATGGCCATTCTGACGGGTATGAGGTGATATCTCATTGCAGTTTTGATTTTCTTTTCTCCAATAATAAGTGAGGTTGAGCATCGTTTCATTTGCTTTTTGGCCATCATATGTCCTCTTTGAAGAGGTGTCTGTTTAGGTCCTTTTCCCATTTTTTGATTGGGTTGTTCATTTTTCTGATGCTGAGTTGTCTGAGTTGCTTGTAGATTTTGGAGATTAATTATTTAATACTGCAAAGTTAAATATAGGGAGATAAAGATTTGTATGTATTAGAGTTTAGTGCTGTAGGAAAAGAGCATCAGAGAAAGCAAAGAAATAGTTGTTGAGGAAGTAGTAATACATATAAAAAACTTAAAAATTAAAACAGAGATAAGTATATAAAAAATATAGAGAAACAAAGCAAAAACAATAAAAACAAACAAAACCCCCACAGAACCATAAAAGCCCAATGTGGAACCCGAAGTATATACCAAAATAAAATGTGTGGTTTAAAAGAAAAAAAAATTATGTAAACTTGAATATATTTAGTCTTACTGATAAGATTAATAGCTCCAATAGAGTTCTATTGTTTCCTAAGAAACAAACAAACAAAAAATGGTGGGGGCACTGCGGGAGTTTGGAAAAAAGGAAAAAAAAAAAAAAAAAAGAAAAAAAAAAAAGAATGAAAAAAAAAAGCAATAAAAAAGAATAAAAAAAAAAATCCAGCAGTAACTCCAGCTCCAGACAAATCGTAAAAATACGGAATGTTTATGTTCTTCTGTCTCTTGCTGACTATTCGGGAATTAGTCTTTTTCTTGCCTCTGGCAGTGGTTGGATCTGAAGGCCTCTTTTACTGCTTGTTTATTTCCGCCTATTCCAGAACCAAAAGGCCCGCCCAGGCTGGCCCTGGTAGTTTCTTAATCCTTAATCCAGATCCTTTTGTTGATGGGCAGAGCTAAATTCCCTCCCTGTAGTTTGACCTGCAGCCAAAGAACAGTAGGGATAATGGCATCCGTCTCACAAAGGATTTCTTCCCACTCTATGCTCTATGAGAGTGCTCTATGAGAAGCACTTCCGCAGTGTCCCCGACCCTGCTGCAGGCCACTGTCGACCCCCGCCACCACGGGAGATGTCAGATTACTCAGAGGTGAGTCTGGCTCAGTCTCATGCAGGATCACTATTCCCCTCTCCCAGATCTCGGTGCGCACAGTCTCTAGTCCTGAGTCCTACTCAGTGGCTCTATGATCGGGTTAATGATAACCTTCTCCAAAGGGAACTGAGTGCCGTCTTTCTGAGGCCTGTTCAAGGGCACTTCTAGCTCAAGGGGGCACTTGGACCCTCTGAAGCAGGTCTGGCTCAGTCCCTTGTGGGCGTCACTGCTCCTTTCCTGGGTCTTGATTTGCAACAGGCTTTGTGTATTTGGCCCACCCAGCCTCTCTGGCAGGTATGAGGGGGGAAGAAATAGGGAGGGGGAGGCATGGAGGCAGTAACATGGAAACCTATACTGTTATGTGTGGAAAAGATAGCTATTGTCATTGTGCTAAGGGCATAGGAGTGCTTACAGTGGGTTGGGGAGATGGTCCAGAGGGGTGGGAGGGGAGGAACTGGGGGTGGGGACCATGGGTATGCATATGACTGATCTGGGAACATACATGTCTGAACAACAAAACTCTGTAAATCCTTTAAAATAAAGAATTACCAAAGAAAACTAACCCAAAAACCAAAAACAACAGTGCAATTGCGCCCCTCCTGCCGTCTTGTTGCGGTTTCTCCTTTGTTCTTGGATGTAGGGTATCTTTTCTGTGATTGGATTCAACCTCGGATTCAAGCCTGTCAATGGTTTTCCAGGAACTTGTTGCAGTTCTCCTGCGATTTTGCAGGAGAGATGAGTACATGCATGTCCTTTTACGCCACCATTTTAGCTCCACCCCTGGAAAGTATCTTTTTAAAAATAATTTTATTTATTTCTTTTAGTTATTTTGGTTGTGCGGAGTCTTTGTTGCCACCTGCAGGCTTTGTCTAGTTGTGAAGCACAGGGACTGCTCTCCAGTTGCCATGCACTGGCTTTTCACTGCAGCGGCTTCTCTGGTTGTGGAGATCAGGATCTATGGCACTGGGGCTTTTCACTAGGGATAATGGCATCCGTCTCACAAAGGATTTCTTCCCACTCTATGCTCTATGAGAGTGCTCTATGAGAAGCACTTCCGCAGTGTCCCCGACCCTGCTGCAGGCCACTGTCGACCCCCGCCACCACGGGAGATGTCAGATTACTCAGAGGTGAGTCTGGCTCAGTCTCATGCAGGATCACTATTCCCCTCTCCCAGATCTCGGTGCGCACAGTCTCTAGTCCTGAGTCCTACTCAGTGGCTCTATGATCGGGTTAATGATAACCTTCTCCAAAGGGAACTGAGTGCCGTCTTTCTGAGGCCTGTTCAAGGGCACTTCTAGCTCAAGGGGGCACTTGGACCCTCTGAAGCAGGTCTGGCTCAGTCCCTTGTGGGCGTCACTGCTCCTTTCCTGGGTCTTGATTTGCAACAGGCTTTGTGTATTTGGCCCACCCAGCCTCTCTGGCAGGTATGAGGGGGGAAGAAATAGGGAGGGGGAGGCATGGAGGCAGTAACATGGAAACCTATACTGTTATGTGTGGAAAAGATAGCTATTGTCATTGTGCTAAGGGCATAGGAGTGCTTACAGTGGGTTGGGGAGATGGTCCAGAGGGGTGGGAGGGGAGGAACTGGGGGGGTGGGGACCATGGGTATGCATATGACTGATCTGGGAACATACATGTCTGTGAACAACAAAACTCTGTAAAACCTTTAAAATAAAGAATAAAAAAAAAGAAAACTAACCCAAAAAAACCAAAAAACAACAGTGCAATTGCGCCCCTCCTGCCGTCTTGTTGCGGTTTCTCCTTTGTTCTTGGATGTAGGGTATCTTTTCTGTGATTGGATTCAACCTCGGATTCAAGCCTGTCAATGGTTTTCCAGGAACTTGTTGCAGTTCTCCTGCGATTTTGCAGGAGAGATGAGTACATGCATGTCCTTTTACGCCACCATTTTAGCTCCACCCCTGGAAAGTATCTTTTTAAAAATAATTTTATTTATTTCTTTTAGTTATTTTGGTTGTGCGGAGTCTTTGTTGCCACCTGCAGGCTTTGTCTAGTTGTGAAGCACAGGGACTGCTCTCCAGTTGCCATGCACTGGCTTTTCACTGCAGCGGCTTCTCTGGTTGTGGAGATCAGGATCTAGGGTGTGCGAGCTTCAGTAGCTGCGGCCCGGCAGGCTCAGTGGTTGTGGTGCACAGGCTTAGCTGCTCCACCGCACATGAAATCTTCCTAGACCAGGGACCGAACTGGTTTCCCCCTCACTGCAAGGCAGATTCTTAACCACTGGACCACCAGTGAAGCCTGGGGAGTGTCTTCTAAAAAACAAGAACCGAACTTTATCAAGATTCAGGGTGAGGTAGTGGCATAGACAGAAAGTCATACAGGAAGAGGAAAAGGAAGGGAGGAAATCAGAGAAGCGGAGAGAGAGGGAGAAAGGGAACAAGAGAGGAGGAAAGAGATGAGAAGAGAAAAGGAGCTCGGAGTGAAAGTTACTAGGGCAGAGGATGGAAGAGTTGATAAAGAGGCAGAAGAAAGCAAGGGAAAATAAGGTGAAGGAAGAGAGAAGGAGGTATGAAGCATGTAGCATGGTCTCCATCCCCGTCCCAAGACTCATGTGTTACTGTGGTACAGATTTCAGGAAGGAAGTTTCCATAACGTGAAAGTGTTAGTTGCTCAGTTGTGTCCGACTCTGCGACCCCATGGACTGCAGCTCACCAGGGTCCTCTATCCATGGGGATTCTCCAGCCAAGAATACTGGAATGGGTTGTCATTCCCTCCTCCAGGGGACCTTCCTGACCCAAGGATTGAACCTGGGTCTCCTGCATTGCAGGTGGATTCTTTACCATCTGAGCCACCAGGGAAGGTTTTGTAAGGGCTGGTTCAATTGATGAGTGTCTTGCGATGGGCTTGCCCACTCTATTCCCTGGGCCTGGCACAGAGAAATTAAACAGAAAAATGAGTGACTGTGTAGGAAGGAGAGAAGAGGTCCAGGCAAACAGGGAGAGAAGGGTGATCCAGGGGAAAGACTAAAGGAAACAGAGAAGATTGTCAGCTCCAGAAGCCCTGGCGTTGAGAACACCTGGCTGGTTTGCACATTGACTATGCAAACATTTCTGGTGCAGTTTCGCTCAGCAGTCATTGTCCCCTCTTGGCAGAGCAGGCGGACCACACCAGGTCTCTGGCTCACTCTCCCCATTTCAGCCTCCTCAGGCCTTAAAATAGCAGAAGTTCTGCCAAGAGCCTGGCTATTCTTTCCTCTGGCTGGGACACGATGTACCTCAAGAAGCCATCAAGAGCCGTCAGGGTCCTTAGCTGCTCCACCGCACATGAAATCTTCCTAGACCAGGGACCGAACTGGTTTCCCCTCACTGCAAGGCAGATTCTTAACCACTGGACCACCAGTGAAGCCTGGGGAGTGTCTTCTAAAAAACAAGAACCGAACTTTATCAAGATTCAGGGTGAGGTAGTGGCATAGACAGAAAGTCATACAGGAAGAGGAAAAGGAAGGGAGGAAATCAGAGAAGCGGAGAGAGAGGGAGAAAGGGAACAAGAGAGGAGGAAAGAGATGAGAAGAGAAAAGGAGCTCGGAGTGAAAGTTACTAGGGCAGAGGATGGAAGAGTTGATAAAGAGGCAGAAGAAAGCAAGGGAAAATAAGGTGAAGGAAGAGAGAAGGAGGTATGAAGCATGTAGCATGGTCTCCATCCCCGTCCCAAGACTCATGTGTTACTGTGGTACAGATTTCAGGAAGGAAGTTTCCATAACGTGAAAGTGTTAGTTGCTCAGTTGTGTCCGACTCTGCGACCCCATGGACTGCAGCTCACCAGGGTCCTCTATCCATGGGGATTCTCCAGCCAAGAATACTGGAATGGGTTGTCATTCCCTCCTCCAGGGGACCTTCCTGACCCAAGGATTGAACCTGGGTCTCCTGCATTGCAGGTGGATTCTTTACCATCTGAGCCACCAGGGAAGGTTTTGTAAGGGCTGGTTCAATTGATGAGTGTCTTGCGATGGGCTTGCCCACTCTATTCCCTGGGCCTGGCACAGAGAAATTAAACAGAAAAATGAGTGACTGTGTAGGAAGGAGAGAAGAGAGGTCCAGGCAAACAGGGAGAGAAGGGTGATCCAGGGGAAAGACTAAAGGAAACAGAGAAGATTGTCAGCTCCAGAAGCCCTGGCGTTGAGAACACCTGGCTGGTTTGCACATTGACTATGCAAACATTTCTGGTGCAGTTTCGCTCAGCAGTCATTGTCCCCTCTTGGCAGAGCAGGCGGACCACACCAGGTCTCTGGCTCACTCTCCCCATTTCAGCCTCCTCAGGCCTTAAAATAGCAGAAGTTCTGCCAAGAGCCTGGCTATTCTTTCCTCTGGCTGGGACACGATGTACCTCAAGAAGCCATCAAGAGCCGTCAGGGTCCTTTCTCTGTTTGAGCGACCAGTTCTCCTTTGCTTGTTGTTTTCTGTACTCTACCTGTTTTCTTTTTCACTATAAACTGAGTGTCGATGGACAACCAACAAAAGTCTATTGCACAGCATGTGGAACTTTGCTTAATGTTATGTACCAGTCTGGATGGAAGCGGGGCTTGGGGGAGAATGGAACATGTATGTGTATGGCCAAGCCCCTTCACTGTTCACCTGAAACCATCACAGAATTGTTAATTGGCCATACCCCAATAAAAAATGTTTTTGTTGTAAAAAAGAAAAGAATAAAATGAGTGTTGGAGACCCCCTGCCCACTGAGATGAATTTCAAAATGTTTTCTGGACCACAAATGCTTTTCTTTCCAGAAGGGCCTACTGAAATGAGAGCCTGTTCAATTGCCCCTCCTTTTGGTGGCTCATCGCCTCCAAGCAGATTAAATATAATCATGTCTGTAAGGATATCTAGGCAAATTGTGGAGTCTGTGAAAAGCCAAAGCAAATACATAGTGATGATCATATCCTTATTGTGCTGGACTTGATGACTCTAAACTGGTTTTCTGAAACTTCTGTTGGGCTTTCTTTTTTGTTTCTTTGTTTGGCCACTTCTATTGGTTTTACATTTATCTATTTTCATCCGTCTTTGTTCTTTGGCCCGTGTGGGCCTCCCATCTCAGTGGCCTCTCTCGCTGCAGAGCACCGGCTCCGGGCACATGTGCTCCAGAGCTCCAGCTCAGTAATTGGACACATCAGTCCAGCTGCTCCGTGGCATGTGGGATCCTCCCAGGCCAGGGATCAAAGCTTAAAGAGTTTCGCTGTAAGTAATAGGGATGGTCTGGTGACATGGTCTTCATGCTGGTGGTTTCTATACTTACATCATCAGCAATTTCCCACTGACAGCCGTGAATGAAAGAGAAAAATCAGGTAACCCCCAAAGAGGAGTGTGAAGAGTGAAAGGGTTAGTCGCTCAGTCGGGTCTGGCTCTTTTGTGTCCCCATGGACTGCAGCCTCCAGGCTCCTCTGTCCATGGGATTCTCCAGGCAAGAAGACTGGAGCGAGTTGCCATTTCTTTCTCCAGGGGATATTCCCAACCCAGGGATCGAACCAAGGTCTCCTGCATTGCAGGTGGATTCCTTACCAGCGTGCTACCAAGGAAGTCCCAAAGAGGATTGTAAGGGACTTTAAAGGCCCAGAGAACCCAAGACCATCCTGTGATCCCTGTGCTTGGCATGAAAGAGTTTGAATCAAAACACAATTCCATTTGGAATACTGTGAAAATCCAGCTCCCACGTTTATTTTCTGCCTAAAAAGCAGATATGAGAGCTAATTCCAGGAGTCTTCTCTGAAAGAGTCTCCATTTATTTTTCTTTCTGGGTTTGCTTTGACCATCCTCTTTCTGTCTCATCGGCCCTTCTGCGGTTGACTCTCCTCCTCCATGGGCCGGCTGTAGGTCACCTTCCAAAAATACCCTCCTCCCACTTGCAGGATTTCCCTGCATCCCTCTCAGGGGCTGTACATTCAGCTGAAATTCTGCCCGTGCTCTGCACACCAAGCCACATGCCATGGTGTGGGCTGCATCTGCCCAGAAGGGGTTCACACAGTGGGACCATCCTCTCCTCAAGCGGCTACACCAGGGCCACAATCATCTGAAAAACAGTGCTCTTCTAGTTTTCAGGATGGGAGGGCGTGGGCTAGAGATGATCCTTTCAGTCTGGTTGGAGTTTAGCAAGTGTTTAAGGGAGGACTGGGGCTTCCCAGGTGGCTCAGTGGTAGAGAAGCTACTTGCCGAGCACGAGATGCAGCTTCCAACCCTGAGTCGGGAAGATCCCCTGGAGCAGGGCATGGCAGCCCACTCCAGTCTTCTTGCCTGGACGATCCCATGGACAGAGGAGCCTGGCAGGCTACAGTCCACAGGCTGGCAAAGAGCTGGGCACGACTGACCAACTGACCAACAACCAAGAGAGGCTTGGTGGGAACTGAAGTGTGCCCCTCTGGTGGAGTGCCTCTGAAACCACTAGGTGGGCACTCCAGGGGGCTTCAGAGAGCTCTGGTGCTTTAGGTCTCAAAGCAAAAGAATTCAGGGAGAGGAAAAGTGACAGCTGAGAGATTTATTAGAAAAGGGTGTGAGACTTAAAGCGGGCACCCCTGAGGGTACTGCCCCCCGAACATACTGGGGGGACAATCAAAGGAACAGTAGGGAGGGAGAAAGGACCTTTGCTGTCTTTCCTGAGTAGATGCTGTGCCTCCATCATTGGCGCCTCCTCCAGGGGGGGTTCTCTTGTCTCTCCATGGTCTCCAGGACTGCCATGGCTCTATGGAAAAATGGTTTCAGGTCTCAGTACAGTGAGTGCCCTGCCGTTTGAAATGTCCCCCTTCCATAAACTACTGTTGTTCATGAGAGCATGACCTAGGGCTCAGTAGCTCACTGAGCTCACTGGGCAGGATGTGGGGCTCAGGCCACCATTGTTTAACGGTTTGGGGGCGTGTCTATGCTTTTGTTACGTGGTTTTGTTGCAAGCAAGTCAGCTTGCTTCTGTGGTTACGCAAACCTGCTTTCTTAAGGGACCATTAACTTTCCCAGGACTTCCAAAATGATTTTCTACTTACAGCCCTCTAGTGGGATTAACTGTTTAATCACCTACTTTGTCTCTTGACTCTGTCCCTGTCACCTTGATTACCATTTGGGAGTTGAATGCCAGCATGCAGAGGCTAGTTCCCTGACCACAGATCAAAGCCAGGCCCCCTGGATCACAGGGAAGTCCCTCTAGTTTCTTGGTGCCTTTAATTGTAGAAGATCTTTTCTGGTCTTTCTCCACGGTTGCTCCGTGTATGGTTGTAATGCTGGGTGCCTGTGAGAGAGGGTGATCTTGGGGTCTTTGTTCTCTGCCATCTTAGGTGATGCCAAGTGTCTTTTGGGTTCCACTGAGGAAAGGAATAAGAAGACTTGTGACAGCCCTTTACTTTGTCTTGAAAGCCTGGCTGCCCTCTTTTCTCAGCTGACGCTTCCCATATTGACCCCCTCAAGACGCTCTCTCCGTCGCCACAGGCTTTGTCATGGCCACCGATTCACAGTCTTTACCTCTGCCCCAATTCCTGTTGTCACCGGGGCCCCTTCAAGCGTCCTGCGGGTGACCCACCCACCCCCTCGGCCTTCGCCTCTGGAAAGTCCAGTACCTGCCTCCCGCCTCGCACTCCATGGTGCACTCTGGACGTGTCGTGCCCCCTCAAACTGCTGCCCCTCTGAAATGACAAATGCATGCTGTCCAACCCTGCGTGCAACCTCAAGCATCCTGGAGCAAGCTCATTCAGCTTCTCCATAACAATACATCTTTCCAGGTCTTCTCTGGCCCATATCTACAGCTCCTTGCATGCTTGTTCTGTTGCACCCTCCTAGGAACCTGGGGAGAAGGAGCATTTCAAGGAAATGTGGATGAGAAAGTAGTGGTCGGGTAAACGAATGACTGGCTGAGATGCTTTCTCCCCTGCTCTCCGTTCGCAGAAGAAATGATGCAGCTGGCTATGAAGCAGTCAGAAGAGGCAAATGATACCCAGGCAAGGGTGAAAGATGAAAAGCATCCGCTTCCAGACACAGCCCAAGCCAAGGAGAAAGCTGACAAGGTTCTCTTCCCAGACTCAGACCTTTTCAGGAAGTGGGGGAGGGACCTCCCTGAGGCTGAGCAGAGGGAAGCACAGGATCTCTTCCAGAAGTTTGGCTACAACGTGTACCTCAGTGACCAGTTACCCCTGGATCGTACCATCCCAGACACGCGAGATTCCAGGTAAGATGGACCAAGGTGGGCTTCCTAGGGACCTCAGGTTAATTTGAAGACAACCTTTGGGAGGTGGCTCAGACAGGAAAGAATCTGCCTGAAATGCAGGAGAGCTGGGTTTGATCCGTGGGTTGGCAAGATGCCCTGGAAAAGAGAATGGCAACCCACTCCAGTCTTCTTGCCTGGAGAATCCCATGGACACCGGAGCCTGGTGGGCCTGATTTGCCTGGTGGTCTCAAATAATTGGGTACAACTGAGCACCTCACTCTTTGAGAGCAGCAGAAGTCAAGGGTTGAAACCCTTGAAAGATGAGGGACTGGGCAATTGGTGGGGAAGGGGGTCAGGGCATAGAAAGTTCTGGAAGGCTGACAGAGCAGTGTTCTTAACTTTAATCCAGTTTATAATGGCAGTTCCGAGAAGGTAATTGACTGATCTTCATTTATTTTATTTTTAAAGATGTTTATGTATTTATTTGGCTGTCCAGGTCTTTGATGTAGCATACAGGATTTTTAGTCGCAGCATTTGGAATCTAGTTCCATGACTAGGGATTGAACCCGGACTGAGTGCGTGGGATCTTAGCCACTGGACCACCAGGGTGTTTATTACTGATTTTAACTTAAAGAACCTTCCCTCTTTCCTTTTGTTTTCCCTCCCCCCCCCCTTTTTTTTTCTCTCATTCTGTGCTCAGTCATGTCTGACTCTTTGGGACCTGATGGACGTCCTGCCTCCGTAATAGATTTTTCTGCCTCCATAATAAATTTTACAAACAACAGCTTTTGGAGGTACAATTCACATGCCGTATCATTCCTTCAAGTGTACCATTGAATGCTGGTTAGTCTATTCATCACTATAAACAGTTTTAAAACATTTTCACTTCTTCCAAAAGAAACCCCATCCCTGCTAATGCCCTCTCCCCACTGCCTGCCCCTTCCTCACCCCAAGGCAACCTGTGACCTGCTCTTTGTGCCCACAGATCCGCCTCTTCTGGACACTTCGTTTAAATGAAGTCACATAATATGACGTCTTCTGTGACTGGCTTTTTGCACGTAAAGTAATGTTTTCAAGAATCGTTTGTGTTACAGCATCTATCACTGTCATCTCTTTTATGGTAAAATAAGGTGTCGTTGTACAGTCACACCCCCTTTTCTTTGTCTCCTCACCAGTTGATGGATATGTTTTGCCCACTATGAGTAATGCTGTTTTGGACATTTATGTACAGGTTCTTGTGTGAACATGTGTCTTCATTCTTCTTGGTTATACTCTAGGGGTAGAATTCCTAGCCTATATTTAAACTTTCAAGGAACTGCCAGCCTGTTTTCCAAAGTGACTGTCTCATCTTACATACCTTCCAGCAGCATATGAGAGTCCTGTTTTGTTTTTCTTGGCCACATCCTTACCAACATTTGTTTTTGTTTCTTGTTCATAGCCATCTGAGTGGGTATAAAATGGTTTATAATTGTGCCTTTGATCAAAATTTCCCTGTTGTCTAATGATGCTAAGCATTTTTCATGTGTTTATGGGCCATTTGTGTATCTTCTTTGGAGAAATGTCCATTCCAGATATGTTCTACTTTTAAGAATGGATTTGTCTTTTCATTTTTGAGTGGCAATGTTTTTTTTAAATAGGAACTCGTCAGTTTCATCTAAGTTTTCTAAAGTGTGGGTAGATAGTTGTTTATAGTATTCCCTTGTAGACTTAAAAAATTATTTCTTTGGGCTTCAGTGGTGGTCCAGTGAGTAAGGACACCACCTTGCAGTGCAAGGGGCACCAGTTGGATCTCTGGCCTGGGAAGATCCCATGTGCCATGGAGCAGCTGGACCAACATGTCCAGCTACCGAGCCAGAGCTCTGGAGCGCATGCACCCAGAGCTGGCGCTCTACAACGAGAGAGGCCACTGCGATGGGAGGCCCACACAGGCCAAAAAACAAAGATGGATGAAAATAGATAAATGGAAGACCATAGAAGTGACCAAAAAAAAAAAAAATTCTTTTTAAAATAAGTTAAACATTAAAAATAATATTTCTTTAAGGTGAATAGTAATGTCCCACTTTTATCCCCAATTCTAGTAACTTGAGAATTATTTATTATTTTTTGATGAGTCTTATGAATTTTGTAAATTCTTTTGATGTTTTCAAAGAACCAACTTTTCATTAACTTTATCATTATGCTCTTCTCCATTTTCTGTATTTTTTACTTTCCTTCCTTCTGCTTGCTTTGGATTTTATGTGCTCTTTCTCCTCTTAGAGTGGAAGGCTAGATTATTGATTTGATTTTTCTTATTTTTAATACAGGTGTTTGCAGCTACCTCCTTCCTAGCTCTTCTTTAGCTTCATTTAACCCATAAATACTGGTATATTGTGTTTTGACTCTCAGCCATCTTAAAATATTTTATAATTACTCTTGTGATTTTTTTTTATTTGGCCCAATGGTTATTTAAGAACTTGTTGTTTAATTTCCACATATCTGTGAATTTCGAATCCTTTTCCGTCTTCATCTGTAACGCCACTGTGCTGTGATCAGACAATCACGCTTCGTATGAATGCAGTCTTTTAAAGTTTACTGAGGTTTCTTTTGTGCTCTGGCCCACAGCCTTTCCTGGAGAAGGCTGTGTGTACAGTTGACAACATTCTGCTGCTGTTGTGTGGACTGTTCTGTTGTAAATTAGTCCCGTTGGTTTGCAGTGTTGTTTAAGCCTTGCATTTCCTTGTTTGTCTTTTTTTTAAAGGTTTATTTATTTATTCATTTCTTTATTTGACTGTGGTGGGTCTGTGTTTCTGGATGCAGGCTTTCTCTAGTTGTGGTGAGTAGGGTTTACTGTTCCTTGCAGTGTGCGGGCTTCTTGTTGTAGTGGCTTCTCTTGTTGCAGAACAGAGGCCCTAGGCACGTGGGCTTCAGTAACTGCAGTACGTGCGCTTAAGAGTTTTGGCTCATTGGCCCTAGAGTGCTGATTTGGTAGTATCAGTGTATGCTTAGTTGCTCTGCAGCATGTGACATCTTCCCGGACCATGGATCAAACTGGTGTTCCTTGCATTGCAAGGCAGATTCTTAACCATTGGGCTGCTAGGAAAGCCCTCCTGTTCACCTTGTGTTTACTTGTTGTAGGGACTTCCCTGGTGGCTCAGATGGTAAAGAATTTGCCTCCAACACAAGAGACTTGGGTTCCATCCCTGGCTGGAGAAAGTGCCCTGAAGAAAGAATGGGCAATCCACTCCAACATTCTTGCCTGGAGAATCCCATGAACAGAGGAGCCTGGCGGGCTACAGCCCCTGGGGTTGCAAAGAGTCAGACTTGACTGAGAAACTAACACTTTCCAGTTTCCTTGAATGTAGGGTATTGAAATCTCCAATGATTATTGTTGAATTGTCTGTGACTCCCTTCAATCTGTCAGGTTGTGTTTCGTGTATTTTGGCACTTTGTTGCTTAGGAATATATGTTTCAAATTGGTATATATTCCTGATGGTTAGATATGGTTACAAAATTTCTCCCTTTATAACAAGTAACATTTTTATTTTACCATCTATTTTATCTGATGTTAGTATAACCACTTTAACTTGTTATGGCTGCTGTTTGCTGATGTATCTTTACTTTCAACCAACTTGTATCTTCTGATCTATAATTTCCTAAAGACAGCATATAGTTGGATCTTTTTTTCAAATACAATCTGACAATCTCTACCTTTTAATTGGATTGTTGAATTCATTCATGATGTTTTCATTGACATGGTTGGGTTTACCTCTGCCATTCTGTTTCTGTTTTCTAATGTCTCACATCTTTTTCCTCTTTTCTTCTATTACTGTTTGTCTTTTTAAAGGTTTATTTATTTATTCATTTCTTTATTTGACTGTGGTGGGTCTGTGTTTCTGGATGCAGGCTTTCTCTAGTTGTGGTGAGTAGGGTTTACTGTTCCTTGCAGTGTGCGGGCTTCTTGTTGTAGTGGCTTCTCTTGTTGCAGAACAGAGGCCCTAGGCACGTGGGCTTCAGTAACTGCAGTACGTGCGCTTAAGAGTTTTGGCTCATTGGCCCTAGAGTGCTGATTTGGTAGTATCAGTGTATGCTTAGTTGCTCTGCAGCATGTGACATCTTCCCGGACCATGGATCAAACTGGTGTTCCTTGCATTGCAAGGCAGATTCTTAACCATTGGGCTGCTAGGAAAGCCCTCCTGTTCACCTTGTGTTTACTTGTTGTAGGGACTTCCCTGGTGGCTCAGATGGTAAAGAATTTGCCTCCAACACAAGAGACTTGGGTTCCATCCCTGGCTGGAGAAAGTGCCCTGAAGAAAGAATGGGCAATCCACTCCAACATTCTTGCCTGGAGAATCCCATGAACAGAGGAGCCTGGCGGGCTACAGCCCCTGGGGTTGCAAAGAGTCAGACTTGACTGAGAAACTAACACTTTCCAGTTTCCTTGAATGTAGGGTATTGAAATCTCCAATGATTATTGTTGAATTGTCTGTGACTCCCTTCAATCTGTCAGGTTGTGTTTCGTGTATTTTGGCACTTTGTTGCTTAGGAATATATGTTTCAAATTGGTATATATTCCTGATGGTTAGATATGGTTACAAAATTTCTCCCTTTATAACAAGTAACATTTTTATTTTACCATCTATTTTATCTGATGTTAGTATAACCACTTTAACTTGTTATGGCTGCTGTTTGCTGATGTATCTTTACTTTCAACCAACTTGTATCTTCTGATCTATAATTTCCTAAAGACAGCATATAGTTGGATCTTTTTTTCAAATACAATCTGACAATCTCTACCTTTTAATTGGATTGTTGAATTCATTCATGATGTTTTCATTGACATGGTTGGGTTTACCTCTGCCATTCTGTTTCTGTTTTCTAATGTCTCACATCTTTTTCCTCTTTTCTTCTATTACTGTTTGTTCTTTTAAATTATGAGACTATTTTCTAATATAACAGTATAATTCTTTAAATAATTTTTCAGTACATTTTTATAGTTGTTTTCCTAATGGTTGTTCTAGGGCTTGTCATATACATCTTAACTTATCAGAGTCTATTTGGACTAATTCCAATGAGATATAGGGAGGTTATTTATATTTATAGCTCTAGTCTCTCATCTTCATTTTTCTATTATTTTTATACATATTTCATAGTGTATGCTACAAAACCCCAAAATATACTATTATAATTACCTTACATAATTTTGTGTCTATTAAAGAAGATGAGAAAAAAGGAGAGGAAGTATAAATTTACAGCATGTTTTATTTATCTTCTTATTTACCATGTCTGATTCTCTGCACTTTTTCCTGTAGATTCACTTTTTCTGGTGTTCTCTCCTTACTTCAATACATTTTTGTTTCCATCCATCTCTTGTGTGCTATTTTTATCAAGTATATTAAATTACTATATGTTATAGCTCCAATAATATAATTATATACACTTTTAAAAAATACAGTTGCTTTTAAAATTACTTAAGAGTAGAAAGGAGACTAGACATTTATACTGTCTCTTATAATTACACAGTTACCTCTAGTGGTGCTCTTTGTTTTTGTGTGTGTGTGTGTGTATTTGAATTACACCCTGAGGTCACTTGCTTTCAGCCAAAAAAGACTCACAGGCTTAGAGAATGAATTTATGGTTGCCAGTGGGGAAGGGTAGGGGAAGAGATGATTAGGGAGTTTGAGATTGGCATTTGCACCCTGCTGTGTATAACATGAATCACCAACAAGGACCTACTGTATAGCACAGGGAACTCTGCTCAATATTATGTAATGACCTAAAGTGGGAAAAGAAGATGAGAAAGAAGATATATATATATGTGTGTATGTGTGTGTGTGTGTAATTGAACCACTTTGCTGTCCACCTGAAACATCACAACATTGTTAATCAACTATATGCCAATCTAAAATGAAAAGTTAAAAAATGTTAAAATAATAATTTAAAAAATCAAGTATGAAGAAAAAGAACTTGTATTTCTTTTAAGGTGGTCTGCTACCAATGAGTTCTCTCAACGTTTATCTTCCTTTCTTTTTTGTTTCAACTTCCCATTGGAAAGATATAAGATACTTTGTTGGATAGTCTTTTTTTCTTTTCTTTTTTTCAATACGTTGTCCCACTGCCTTCTATTTTAATTCTATTTGATGAGATGTCAACAGGTAATATTGTTGAGGTTCCCCTTGTATGTGGCGAGTCATTTTTCTCAGGCTACTTTCAAGATTTTACCTTTGGCATCTAGCATTTGGGTTATGATGTGTCTGCATGTCTCTGCATTTCTCCTACTTCTCTTGGAACTTGCCTCAGTTTTCAGCATCTAGGTCTTAGGTGTGCGGATAATATGCTGAGATCAGTGGGTAGCTGAAGCATTTTGGAGCATTCAGTTTGAATTCCATAGAATTAACTCATGACACTGCTCATTAGAAAGCATTAGTGTGGGCCACTGGATTTGCTCTACCATGGCCCACACTCTGTCTGTGGAGTGTGCTTTCTCTGAATCCGAATAAATCCATTTCTTACCTATCACTTTGTCTCTCACTGAATTCTTCTCTGCAAAGAGACATGAAGAACCTGAATTTCACTGGGTCCAGACATTAGGTGAGTGATTTTAATTAACAGAGTTTAGGCTGGGTTCGAGTCCCAGCTGCGTGGGTTCAAGTCCCAAACAGGGTCTAGGCTGGGTTCGAGTCCCGGTCACGTGCTGGCACAAAAACAGAAATATAGACCAATGGAACAAGATAGAGAAGCCAGAGATAAACCCATGCACCAATGGGTACCTTATTTTTGATGAAGGAGGGAAACATATAAAATGGGACAGGGCTTCCCAGGTGGTCCAGTGGTAAGGACACCGCCTTGCAGTGCAAGGGGCGCCGGTTCGATCCCTGGCCTGGGAAGATCCCACATGCCGCGTAGTGGCTGGACTGATGTGTCCAATTACTGAGCCAGAGCTCTGGAGCGCATGCGCCCAGAGCCGGCGCTCTGCGACAACAGAGGCCACCGCAATGGGAGGCCCACACGGGCCAAAGAACAAAGATGGATGAAAAATGGATAAATGAAAGACCAACAGAAGTGGCCCGCCCACCCCCCTCCCACCCTAACCCCCCCCCCCAAAAAAAGGGACAAAGACAGCCTCTTCAACAAATGGCGCTGGGAAAATTGGACAGCTACATGCAACAAAATGAAGCTGGAACATTCCCTGACACCATGCACAAAGATCAACTAAAAATGGATTAAAGACCTAAATGTAAGACCAGAAACCATAAAACTCTTGGAGGAGAATATAGGGAAAACACTCAAGGACATCAATCAAAGTAAGATCTTCTCTGACCCACCTACTAGAATAGCGGAACTAAAAAGAAAAATGAACGCATGGGACCTAATGAAACTTAAAAGCTTTTGTACAGCAAAAGAAATTACAATAAAGCTGAATGGGAGAAAATCATAGCAAATGAAACAACAGACAAAGAATTAATCTCCAAAATCTACAAGCAACTCAGACAACTCAGCCTCAGAAAAACGAACAACCCAATCAAAAAATGGGAAAAGGACCTAAACAGACACCTCTCCAACGATGACATACAGATGGCCCAAAAACACATGAAACGATGCTCAACTTCACTAATAATTAGAGAAATGCAAATCAAAACGACAATGCGATATCACTTCACACCCGTCAGAATGGCCATCATCCACAAATTGACAGACAATATATGCTGGAGAGGCTGCGGAGAAAAGGAAACACTCCTGCATTGCTGGTGGGAATGTAAATTGATACAGCCTCTATGAAAGACAGTATAGAGATTCCTTAAAAAACTAAAAATAGAGGCACCCTATGACCCAACAATCCCACTCTTAGGCTTATATCCTGAGGAAATCAAATCTGAAAGAAGCACCTGTACCCCAATGTTCATTGCAGCTCTCTATACAATAGCTAGAACATGGAAGCAACCTAGATGCCCATCAATGAACGAATGGATGCAAAAGCTCTGGTACATATATACAATGCAATACTACACAGATGTAAAGAGAAATGCAGAAGACTCAGCCCTAATGAGGTGACTGGATCTAGAACGTATCATAAAAAATGAAGTCAGTCAGAAAGAGAAGGACAAATATAGTATATTAACGCATATATATGGAATCTAGTAGGATGGTGATAATGGCACACACAGTGACTCAACGGAAAGACAGACATGGACAGTGGACATATGGACATTGTGGGGAATGAACAGTGGGTGGGAGGCATAAAGGAAGTAGCATGAAGGCCTGTACTATCATAGGTGAAGAAAATAGCTATAGTCATTGCTCTGTGAGAAAAGGAGATCCTTTAGGGGTGCTGTATGATGGTTGGGAGGTGTGGGAAGGGGGGATATACATATGACTAATCTGGGAACATTCATATCTGTAAACAACAAAACTCTCTAATATTTAAAAGTAAAATACAAGTTAAAAAAAAGAGAACGTATTAGTGTGGATACAAACTATGTATGATTCAAGTACCCTTCCATACTTGAATAACATGAGTCACATCTGATGCTTATAAACCAAATGAGTGATCTTCCTTCTTTCTGACCATAAAAGAAAAATCCACATGGCTCAGACAGATGGATTCCAGAAGTAAAACCTTCTGGAAATCACAATGCTTTGAGAACTGGACATTTACATTTTTAAAATTTATTGTTTATTTTTGACTGTGCTGGGTCTCCACTGCTGCATAAGGGCTTTCTCTAGTTGTGACAAGTGGGGGCTGTTCCTTGTTGCAGTTCATGGGCTCCTTGTTGCAGTGGCTTCTCTTGTTACAGAGCACAGACTGTAGGTGCACAGGCTCTGTAGCTGTGGCACTTGGACTTAGTTACTTGGCTGCATGTGGGATCTTCCCAGACCAGGGATTGAATCTGTGTCCCCCACAATGGCAGTTGAATTCCTGTTCATTGGACCACCAGGAAAGTCCTCCTTGGATTTTCTCTGAGAAAGAAGTGATTTAGTGATTCAGATAATATAAATTCCCTGGTGGCTCAGATGGTAAAGAATTTTGGAAATACCAAAAGGAAAAGTTTCCTTCCTTGGGAGAATACAATCAAACGACTAGATGCAAAGAGAAATGCAGGAAAAGAACTCAGGGCCCCTAATGAGGTGACTGGATCTAGAACGTATCATAAAAATGAAGTCAGTCAGAAAGAGAAGGACAAATATAGTATATTAACGCATATATATCGAATCTAGTAGGATGGTGATAATGGCACACACAGTGACTCAACGGAAAGACAGACATGGACAGTGGACATATGGACATTGTGGGGAATGAACAGTGGGTGGGAGGCATAAAGGAAGTAGCATGAAGGCCTGTACTATCATAGGTGAAGAAAATAGCTATAGTCATTGCTCTGTGAGAAAAGGAGATCCTTTAGGGGTGCTGTATGATGGTTGGGAGGTGTGGGAAGGGGGGATATACATATGACTAATCTGGGAACATTCATATCTGTAAACAACAAAACTCTCTAATATTTAAAAGTAAAATACAAGTTAAAAAAAAGAGAACGTATTAGTGTGGATACAAACTATGTATGATTCAAGTACCCTTCCATACTTGAATAACATGAGTCACATCTGATGCTTATAAACCAAATGAGTGATCTTCCTTCTTTCTGACCATAAAAGAAAAATCCACATGGCTCAGACAGATGGATTCCAGAAGTAAAACCTTCTGGAAATCACAATGCTTTGAGAACTGGACATTTACATTTTTAAAATTTATTGTTTATTTTTGACTGTGCTGGGTCTCCACTGCTGCATAAGGGCTTTCTCTAGTTGTGACAAGTGGGGGCTGTTCCTTGTTGCAGTTCATGGGCTCCTTGTTGCAGTGGCTTCTCTTGTTACAGAGCACAGACTGTAGGTGCACAGGCTCTGTAGCTGTGGCACTTGGACTTAGTTACTTGGCTGCATGTGGGATCTTCCCAGACCAGGGATTGAATCTGTGTCCCCCACAATGGCAGTTGAATTCCTGTTCATTGGACCACCAGGAAAGTCCTCCTTGGATTTTCTCTGAGAAAGAAGTGATTTAGTGATTCAGATAATATAAAGGATTCCCTGGTGGCTCAGATGGTAAAGAATCTGCCTTGATGCAGGAAACATGGGCGGGGAAGCTCCCCTGGGAAGGAAATGGCAACCCATTCCAGTATTCTTGCCTGGACAGTTAAATGGACAGAGGAGTCTTGGGGGCTACAGTCTATGAGGTTGCAAAGAGTTGGACACGACTGAGTGACTAACACTTTCACTTTCTTCTATACCTGCTATGCTCGATGCCCAAGCAGTAGTCATCACTGGGTTTCCCCAGCGTTCTGGATGGTTGTCTGATACTAGAAACATGCCAGCCATAGCAGTCCTGATGTGGTCATGTCCTCCCTTTAAATTCAGGGACCAGAGAAAGGCGATTAAGGGGAATCAATAAACTTTACTGAGTTCAAGTAGATACTGAGGGCTCAGTTGTTCAGTATCCAGCTCTTTGTGACACCATGGACTGTAGCTCGCCAGGCTCCTCCATCCATGGAATTTTCCAAGCAAGAATACTAGAGTGGGTTGCCACCTGCTTTTCCAGGAGATCTTCTTGACCAGAGATCAAAGCCATGTCTCCTGCACCTCCTGCAGTGGCAGGCAGATTCTTTACCATTGAGCCACCTGGGAAACCTAAGCAGGTATTAAGTTCCAACAAACAGAAACACACAAAAATTCAGGGCTTCAGTAGTAAACTTCTAACAAGAAGTTTACTAGAATGCCATGGGCCTGGATTAGCCACACAATTTGCAGGGCCCAGTGCAAAATGAAAATACAAGGCCCTTTGTTCAACATTTATTTAAAATTTTTAAGATGGTGACAGCAGATTATTAAACCAAGTTAATTCACCAAGCGTGGGGACCTGTGTGATTACACAAGTCAGACACCCAGATAGCTGGCCTTGCTGCCCTCCTAACCTGCCTTAGGAAGCTCCAATGTATCAATAAGATGTTTTGCAATTGTTTGCGTGTGTACCTATCAGTTTATTTGCTTTCCACAACAGCAGTTTCAGGCAGTTGTCATATGCATAAAGTTTATCTTTCTAGCTCTAACACTTAGAAATTACTCACCTATGTTTGTCCCCTTGTGCCCACCTGTTTCTAGGAGGTAAGTGACTGTGTGCATGTGTGCTCAGTTGTGTCCAACTCTCTGTGACCCCATAGACTTCAGCCTGCCAGGCTTTTCTGTCCATGGGATTTCCCAGGCAATAATACTGGAGTGGGTTGCCATTTACCCCTCCAGGGGATCTTCCTGACCCAGGGATCAAGCCCACATTACCTGTGTCTCTTGCTTGGCAGGTGGATTCTTTACCACCGAGTCACCTGAGAAGCCAGTTAGGGGTGAGGGGTAGCTGTAATTCTATTCTGGAAGTATTTGCTAAAGATTAATCCCTCCAGCTGTTACCCAACAAATAAATATTTTTCAGTGTATTTGACTGCACTGTCCAATATGGCAGACCTCAGTCACATGTGGATATTTAAATTGGTTAAAATTGGATTAAATTTTAAAAAGTTTTGGGTTACATAGCCATGTTAGAATGCTTGTTAGCCACGTGTGGCTAGTGTGTATCTCAGTGGACAGCACAAACACAGAACATCTCCATTACTGTGGGAACTGGACAGCACAGCACTGTCCAAGCAACCCAGGCCAGATGCTGGGTAGCAAGGAGGAAGGAGAGATCATTCTTGTAGACCTATGTATGGCTTTTCAGTTTTAGCTGAAATTCCCTCCGTGGCCTTTTGGAGTCCCTTGATGTGTCTCCATAGGCAATTTCTCTTACCCTACATTTCATCAGTGCTGGAGCAGTGAGAAAAAGGAGGAACTGATTTGGGGTGAAAAGTTTAGATTGTGTAACTCCTCTTTTTAATTTTTTCCAACTTGGTGTTTATTTATTTCTTTTTACTTTGCAGGGCCCAGTGCAAAATGAAAATACAAGGCCCTTTGTTCAACATTTATTTAAAATTTTTAAGATGGTGACAGCAGATTATTAAACCAAGTTAATTCACCAAGCGTGGGGACCTGTGTGATTACACAAGTCAGACACCCAGATAGCTGGCCTTGCTGCCCTCCTAACCTGCCTTAGGAAGCTCCAATGTATCAATAAGATGTTTTGCAATTGTTTGCGTGTGTACCTATCAGTTTATTTGCTTTCCACAACAGCAGTTTCAGGCAGTTGTCATATGCATAAAGTTTATCTTTCTAGCTCTAACACTTAGAAATTACTCACCTATGTTTGTCCCCTTGTGCCCACCTGTTTCTAGGAGGTAAGTGACTGTGTGCATGTGTGCTCAGTTGTGTCCAACTCTCTGTGACCCCATAGACTTCAGCCTGCCAGGCTTTTCTGTCCATGGGATTTCCCAGGCAATAATACTGGAGTGGGTTGCCATTTACCCCTCCAGGGGATCTTCCTGACCCAGGGATCAAGCCCACATTACCTGTGTCTCTTGCTTGGCAGGTGGATTCTTTACCACCGAGTCACCTGAGAAGCCAGTTAGGGGTGAGGGGTAGCTGTAATTCTATTCTGGAAGTATTTGCTAAAGATTAATCCCTCCAGCTGTTACCCAACAAATAAATATTTTTCAGTGTATTTGACTGCACTGTCCAATATGGCAGACCTCAGTCACATGTGGATATTTAAATTGGTTAAAATTGGATTAAATTTTAAAAAGTTTTGGGTTACATAGCCATGTTAGAATGCTTGTTAGCCACGTGTGGCTAGTGTGTATCTCAGTGGACAGCACAAACACAGAACATCTCCATTACTGTGGGAACTGGACAGCACAGCACTGTCCAAGCAACCCAGGCCAGATGCTGGGTAGCAAGGAGGAAGGAGAGATCATTCTTGTAGACCTATGTATGGCTTTTCAGTTTTAGCTGAAATTCCCTCCGTGGCCTTTTGGAGTCCCTTGATGTGTCTCCATAGGCAATTTCTCTTACCCTACATTTCATCAGTGCTGGAGCAGTGAGAAAAAGGAGGAACTGATTTGGGGTGAAAAGTTTAGATTGTGTAACTCCTCTTTTTAATTTTTTCCAACTTGGTGTTTATTTATGCTTCACTTTTATATTCTGTTTTCTGACTTCTCACAGCCTCAGAATGTCCCATTTTACCTTTAGAGAATTTGTTTTCTTGACAGTTCTATAATCAAAGGAAATGTGTTCTAATTCTTAAAATCATTTTTTTTCTATTGACGTACAGTTGCATTGCAATGTTGTGTTAGTTAGCTTGTAATTGAACACACCTGTCCAGCTATTCTGCGGCACATGTGATCTTCCCGGGCCAGGGATCGGACCAGCGCCCCTTGCACTGCAAGGCAGACTCTTTACCACTGGACCACCAGGGAAGCCTTGAATTGTGCAGTTTTAAATGGGTGACTTTTATTGTGTGTGAAATATATCTTGATGAGAATGTTAAAAAAAAAAAAAGAGTAAGCCAGTGTCAAACCTATGGTAAGCATTTACTAAGCATGAACTGTGACATTTAAGACGTGCGTCAAGCACACATCTATGGACAGTTTTCCACTTCTCTGTAGTGGTGAAATTGAGGGTTGTGTCCAGGTCTCAGACCCTAGAAAAGTGCAAAGAAGCTAATTTGGGGAAGGGGAAGGATGGGAATTCTTTGTGGGGCAGGTTGACTATTCAGGGGGAAACATCTAGTGATTGTTAATCAAAAAGAAAATAAGTTTTATCCCCATAACAGGAAAGTTTTGGCCAGATACAAAATCTTCTTGCTATGATGGTAAGTAACTGCAAGTTTCCCTTCCTAATGAGTTTGGGATTGGTGAAGTGATTGAATTATTATAACATCCTATGTAGTGAAAGGGGACTTTGGAGAGCAATGTCTTAGTAATTTGAAAGACTGATATGGTTATAAAAGGCCTCTTTTTAAGTGTCTCTGGAAGCAGTACCCTCACAGCTCCATCTCTCATCTTCCAGGTGTCTCTGGAAGAAATACCCTTCACAGCTCCCATCTCTCAGTGTTGTCCTTATATTCATGGATGAAGCCCTGTCTATCATCCAGCGAGCCATCACCAGCATCATCAACCGGACCCCACCTCAGTTGCTGAAGGAGATCATCTTAGTGGATGATTTTAGCTCAAATGGTGAGCAACTCAATCAAAGAACAGTGGTAAAAATGACCATTTATGGTTTGTGCCAGGATAAAGGGCTTTTAACCTAGCTTCCCAGGTGGCACTTCAGTAAAGTATTCACGTGCCAGTGCAAGAGATGCAAGTTCAGTCCTTAGGTTGGGAAGTTCCCCTGGAGAAGGAAATGGCAACACACTCCAGTATTCTTGCCTGGAAGGTTCCATGGATAGAGGAAGCTGGTGGGCTACAGTCCATGGGGCTGCAAATAGTCGAACATGAATGAGTGACCGAATGAGCACACACACACATTAGGGCAAGAAGTTGGGTTTTTCATGAAAAGAAAGGAAAGGGACCATTTATTGAGGCTTGTTTTTGCTGGGCACATTAATTTTCCCAAAGTTGAGCAGAAAATGGCCTCCTTGGTCTCAAAGAAGAGGAAACTTAGACAGGGAGGTCACACAGTGTGTCCGAAACTGTGTGGCAAATCTGTGCAGGTCCGCCTTATGCACCATGAGGGAGACCTGAGGGACTGAGGCAGATCCAAAGGAAGTCCCCAGATATCTGGACGGGATTTAGAATCATCCCCCTAGGAGGAAACACTGATCTTTCTGAATAATTGAGCCTGGAGAGAAGGGAGCTGTGCGTACCAACTCTCCACAGTGCAGGGTCTCTTGCTCAGGACCTGCCTGCCCCCCATCTCAACCTCTCAATTCATCTCACTCCCCGTATCCTTTGGTGTTCACATGCTTGTCATCTGTCTCTATTTCTGTTTTGAAAATAAGACCATCTATGTCATTTTCCTAGATTCACGATCAATTTCCTTCCTAATGAGTTTGGGATTGGTGAAGTGATTGAATTATTATAACATCCTATGTAGTGAAAGGGGACTTTGGAGAGCAATGTCTTAGTAATTTGAAAGACTGATATGGTTATAAAAGGCCTCTTTTTAAGTGTCTCTGGAAGCAGTACCCTCACAGCTCCATCTCTCATCTTCCAGGTGTCTCTGGAAGAAATACCCTTCACAGCTCCCATCTCTCAGTGTTGTCCTTATATTCATGGATGAAGCCCTGTCTATCATCCAGCGAGCCATCACCAGCATCATCAACCGGACCCCACCTCAGTTGCTGAAGGAGATCATCTTAGTGGATGATTTTAGCTCAAATGGTGAGCAACTCAATCAAAGAACAGTGGTAAAAATGACCATTTATGGTTTGTGCCAGGATAAAGGGCTTTTAACCTAGCTTCCCAGGTGGCACTTCAGTAAAGTATTCACGTGCCAGTGCAAGAGATGCAAGTTCAGTCCTTAGGTTGGGAAGTTCCCCTGGAGAAGGAAATGGCAACACACTCCAGTATTCTTGCCTGGAAGGTTCCATGGATAGAGGAAGCTGGTGGGCTACAGTCCATGGGGCTGCAAATAGTCGAACATGAATGAGTGACCGAATGAGCACACACACACATTAGGGCAAGAAGTTGGGTTTTTCATGAAAAGAAAGGAAAGGGACCATTTATTGAGGCTTGTTTTTGCTGGGCACATTAATTTTCCCAAAGTTGAGCAGAAAATGGCCTCCTTGGTCTCAAAGAAGAGGAAACTTAGACAGGGAGGTCACACAGTGTGTCCGAAACTGTGTGGCAAATCTGTGCAGGTCCGCCTTATGCACCATGAGGGAGACCTGAGGGACTGAGGCAGATCCAAAGGAAGTCCCCAGATATCTGGACGGGATTTAGAATCATCCCCCTAGGAGGAAACACTGATCTTTCTGAATAATTGAGCCTGGAGAGAAGGGAGCTGTGCGTACCAACTCTCCACAGTGCAGGGTCTCTTGCTCAGGACCTGCCTGCCCCCCATCTCAACCTCTCAATTCATCTCACTCACCCTGTATCCTTTGGTGTTCACATGCTTGTTCTCTCCATCTGTGTCTCTATTTCTGTTTTGAAAATAAGACCATCTATGTCATTTTCCTAGATTCCACATTATGTGTTAATATGCAATATTTGTTTTTCTCTTTCTGACTTAATTCATTCTGTGTAACAGTCTCTAGGTCTGTCTGTGTCCCTACAAATGACAGTTGTGTTCTTTTTTTTGGCTGAATAATTTTCCATTTTATATACATACATATATATATATATATATATATATATGTACCACATCTTCTTTATCCATTCATCTGTTGATGGACATGTAGGTTGCTTCCATGTCTTGGCTATTGTAAATAGTGCTGAACATTGCAGTGTATGTGTCTTGTCAAATTATGGTTTTCTCTGATCCCATTCATTCTTGTAAGAATTTCTCAATACACTTGAAGCACACCTAACAGTGCCTGGCACACAGCAGTTTTATTATGCTAAGACAGCTTACCATCAAGGGAAAGATTAGGAAGGGGAACATTAATTCTGAGGATGGAAAGGAGAGGAGAAGCAGGTGTGGGGTAGCACTGGTTTCTCAGTAAAGGCTGTAGAATTTCCCACCCTAAACTGGAGGTAGTCCAACCACTACTGTATCCCAGTATAAAATACCTGCCCTGTGTTGATGACTGCTCTCAGAATTTCTATAGCTATGCTTTGGTTGGCAGGAGAGTTAAAGGCAAGCTTGGATGAGAAGATTAAGCTTTTCAACCAGAGGTTTCCAGGACTACTGAAGATCATACGGCATCCTGAGAGAAGAGGTCTGGCTGCCGCTCGCAACACTGGCAGGGAGGTGGCCACGGCCGACGTGGTGGCCATCTTGGATGCTCACATTGAAGTCAACATTGGGTGGTAAGGTTCCAGGGGCTCTTTGTGGGAAAGGGGAGAGAGGAGATACTGTACATACAATGAGTGGAGATGGGGTATTATGGAAGCAGGGAAGATCAACACCAGAACTTAAGCAAAGGGAAGCTCCGAAAATAGGATGCTTTTATTCAGAGATTTTGATTGGGTACAGGAAGTTGTCTAGAGAAAAAACAATAATAGGCTTGGAGTCTTGATAACTGTTTACTGACCCTGACTTTGCCTGATACTTTATGACTTTGAATGAGTCGCTTCACCAAACTTAGGGCTTCCTGGTGGCTCAGCAATAAAGAATCTGCCTGCCAGTACAGCAGATGTGGGTTCAGTCCCTGGATCAGGAAGATCCCCTGAAGAAGGAAATGGCAATCCACTCCAGTATTCTTGCCTGAGAAATCCCATGGACAGAGAAGCCTGGCGGGCTGCAGTCCACGGGATCACAAGAATCAGACATGACTTAGCAATTAAATAGATACAAGTTTTTATTTGTAAAATGAAGAGAACACCTTTTGGTAATCTCTAAGGTTTTTCCCATAAAGTTACCTGATAATTTGGAGAATATGGGGAATCAGATAGTAAAGAGATGCTATTTTGGGAGCAGGGAGACCCAGGAGATAGTGTAAATTCAGACATATACTGAAGGCCCAGTTCACAATGGCTTGGTAAGTGTTCAGTTCAGTTCAGTCACTCAGTCGTGTCCAGCTCTTTGTGACCCCATGGACTTCAGCATGCCAGGCTTCCCTGTCCTTCACGAACTCCCACAGTTTGCTCAAAAGCTCATGCCCATTGACTCAGTGATGCCATCCAACCATCTCATCCTTTGTTGTCCCCTTCTCCTTCTGCCTTCTCTTTTCCCCAGTATCATGGTCTTTTCCAGTGAGTCATACAAGTTACAAATCTGCTCTTGACTTGGGTTAGCAGTCAGCAGTCCCAGCAGTTCCTCAAACCTGCAGATTCTCTGGACTCTGAAGAGTTCTGCCCACCAGGCAGTGCAGCCTGAATGGAGAAGGTGCTCAGGGTCAGGGCAGGGTGATGGAGCAACTTTGTCCCCTTGCTTCTGCTGTTGGTCCTCATGTCCACCCGGGGTCTGTCACTCATTCTTCTTCCAGGGCAGAACCCATCTTGGCTCGGATCCAGGAGGACCGCACTGTGATTGTGTCTCCCGTGTTTGACAACATTCTTTTTGATACCTTCGAGCTGAGGAAGTATGCTGTGGCAGTTGATGGGTTTAACTGGGAACTCTGGTGCCGTTATGATGCACTGCCGAAGGCCTGGATTGACCTGAATGATGTCACCGCTCCTGTGAGGTCGGTTTTTGTGGGCCTAGGGAACTTGATTAGCCTAGGGGAGTTCAGGATGGGCTTTTTTTTTGTCCTTGGTGGTAGTCTTGGGAGCAGGGAGAAAGGAGTAGAGGAGCTTGGGGGAAAGACGGGGACAGAGGAAAAAGAAGCAGACCCTGTAACCAACAAAAACCTCCTGGATAGTACAGGGAACTCTGCTCAATATTATGTGACATCCTGGATGGGAAGGGGGTTGGGAGAGAATGGATGCACGTGTATGTATAGCTGAGTGGCTCTGCTGTGCACGTGAAGCTATCACAACATTGTTAATCAGCTATACCCCAATACAAAATGAAAAGGTTTTTGAAAAGATTATCCCAGGACACAATTAAGATGGTGATGTAGAAGGACATGCACTCATCTCTCCTGTAAAATCGGCTGAACTGCAACAAGTTCCTGAGAAACCATCGAGAGGAGGAGGTTGAATCTGATCACAAAAAAGATAACCTACATCCAAGAACAAAGGAGAAGCTGCAATAAGACGGTAGGAGGGGCTCAATTGCGCTTTTAAAAGTCAAACCTCATACCTGCCAGAGAGGCTGGGTGGGCCAAATACACAAAGCCTGTTGCAAATCAAGACCCAGGAAAGGAGCAGTGACGCCCACAAGGGACTGAGCCAGACCTGCTTCAGAGGGTCCAAGTGCCCCCTTGAGCTGGAAGTGCCCTTGAGCAGGCCTCAGAAAGACGGCACTCAGTTCCCTTTGAAGGAGGTTATCATTAACCTGATCATAGAGCTGCTGAGAAGGACTTAGGACTGGAGACTGTGCGCACCGAGATCTGGGAGAGGGGAATAGCGATCCTGCATGAGACTGAGCCAGACTCACCTCTGAGTAATCTGATGTCTCCCGTGGTGTCAGGGGTCGACAGTGGCCTGCAGCAGGGTCGGGGACACTGCAGAAGTGCTTCTCATAGAGCACTCTCATAGAGCATAGAGTGGGAAGAAATCCTTTGTGAGACAGATGCCATTATCCCTACTGTTCTTTGGCTGCAGGTCAAACTACAGGGAGGGAATTTAGCTCTGCCCATCAACAAAAGGATCTGGATTAAGGATTAAGAAACTACCAGGGCCAGCCTGGGCGGGCCTTTTAGTTCTGGAATAGGCGGAAATAAACAAGCAGTAAAAGAGGCCTTCAGAATGCCTTGGTGGTAGTCTTGGGAGCAGGGAGAAAGGAGTAGAGGAGCTTGGGGGAAAGACGGGGACAGAGGAAAAAGAAGCAGACCCTGTAACCAACAAAAACCTCCTGGATAGTACAGGGAACTCTGCTCAATATTATGTGACATCCTGGATGGGAAGGGGGTTGGGAGAGAATGGATGCACGTGTATGTATAGCTGAGTGGCTCTGCTGTGCACGTGAAGCTATCACAACATTGTTAATCAGCTATACCCCAATACAAAATGAAAAGGTTTTTGAAAAGATTATCCCAGGACACAATTAAGATGGTGATGTAGAAGGACATGCACTCATCTCTCCTGTAAAATCGGCTGAACTGCAACAAGTTCCTGAGAAACCATCGAGAGGAGGAGGTTGAATCTGATCACAAAAAAGATAACCTACATCCAAGAACAAAGGAGAAGCTGCAATAAGACGGTAGGAGGGGCTCAATTGCGCTTTTAAAAGTCAAACCTCATACCTGCCAGAGAGGCTGGGTGGGCCAAATACACAAAGCCTGTTGCAAATCAAGACCCAGGAAAGGAGCAGTGACGCCCACAAGGGACTGAGCCAGACCTGCTTCAGAGGGTCCAAGTGCCCCCTTGAGCTGGAAGTGCCCTTGAGCAGGCCTCAGAAAGACGGCACTCAGTTCCCTTTGAAGGAGGTTATCATTAACCTGATCATAGAGCTGCTGAGAAGGACTCAGGACTAGAGACTGTGCGCACCGAGATCTGGGAGAGGGGAATAGCGATCCTGCATGAGACTGAGCCAGACTCACCTCTGAGTAATCTGATGTCTCCCGTGGTGTCAGGGGTCGACAGTGGCCTGCAGCAGGGTCGGGGACACTGCAGAAGTGCTTCTCATAGAGCACTCTCATAGAGCATAGAGTGGGAAGAAATCCTTTGTGAGACAGATGCCATTATCCCTACTGTTCTTTGGCTGCAGGTCAAACTACAGGGAGGGAATTTAGCTCTGCCCATCAACAAAAGGATCTGGATTAAGGATTAAGAAACTACCAGGGCCAGCCTGGGCGGGCCTTTTAGTTCTGGAATAGGCGGAAATAAACAAGCAGTAAAAGAGGCCTTCAGATCCAACCACTGCCAGAGGCAAGAAAAAGACTAATTCCCAAATAGTCAGCAAGAGACAGAAGAACATAAACATTCCGTATTTTTACGTTTTGTCTGGAGCTGGAGTTACTGCTGTATTTTTTAATTTCATTTTATTTTTTATTATTTTTTATTACTTTTTTTTCTTTTCTTTTCTTCACTTCTTTCCCCCCCCCCGTCTTTGTCCAAACTCCCTCAGTGCCCCCACCATTTTTTGTTTGTTTGTTTGTTTCCTCCACTGAACTCTACTGAAGCTACTAATCTTATCAGTAAGACTGAATATATTCAAGTTTACATAATGTTTTTTTCTTTTAAACCACACATTTTATTTTGGTATATACTTCTGGTTCCACATTGGGCTTTTATGGTTCTGTGGGGGTTTTGTTTGTTTTTATTGTTTTTGCTTTGTTTCTCTATATTTTTTATATACTTATCTCTGTTTTAATTTTTAAGTTTTTTATATGTATTACTACTTCTTCTACAACTATTTCTTTGCTTTCTCTGATGTTCTTTTCCTAAACTCTAGAGCACTAAATTCTAATACATACAAATCTTTATCTCCCTATATTTAACTTTGCAGTATTAGTTTATGTTTCTCTTCTACCCTCCCTTTCGCATTTTCCCTTTCCCCACCATATTTTTTAGTCAGTTTGTCCTCATTGACTTATATCCCACTGGGACCCTGCTCTAGCATTATTCTCCAATTTGTGCTCTAGTTGGTTTGGTTATTAATTGGTGGATATCATTCTTGGTTTAACCTGATCATAGAGCTGCTGAGAAGGACTTAGGACTGGAGACTGTGCGCACCGAGATCTGGGAGAGGGGAATAGCGATCCTGCATGAGACTGAGCCAGACTCACCTCTGAGTAATCTGATGTCTCCCGTGGTGTCAGGGGTCGACAGTGGCCTGCAGCAGGGTCGGGGACACTGCAGAAGTGCTTCTCATAGAGCACTCTCATAGAGCATAGAGTGGGAAGAAATCCTTTGTGAGACAGATGCCATTATCCCTACTGTTCTTTGGCTGCAGGTCAAACTACAGGGAGGGAATTTAGCTCTGCCCATCAACAAAAGGATCTGGATTAAGGATTAAGAAACTACCAGGGCCAGCCTGGGCGGGCCTTTTAGTTCTGGAATAGGCGGAAATAAACAAGCAGTAAAAGAGGCCTTCAGATCCAACCACTGCCAGAGGCAAGAAAAAGACTAATTCCCAAATAGTCAGCAAGAGACAGAAGAACATAAACATTCCGTATTTTTACGTTTTGTCTGGAGCTGGAGTTACTGCTGTATTTTTTAATTTCATTTTATTTTTTATTATTTTTTATTACTTTTTTTTCTTTTCTTTTCTTCACTTCTTTCCCCCCCCCGTCTTTGTCCAAACTCCCTCAGTGCCCCCACCATTTTTTGTTTGTTTGTTTGTTTCCTCCACTGAACTCTACTGAAGCTACTAATCTTATCAGTAAGACTGAATATATTCAAGTTTACATAATGTTTTTTTCTTTTAAACCACACATTTTATTTTGGTATATACTTCTGGTTCCACATTGGGCTTTTATGGTTCTGTGGGGGTTTTGTTTGTTTTTATTGTTTTTGCTTTGTTTCTCTATATTTTTTATATACTTATCTCTGTTTTAATTTTTAAGTTTTTTATATGTATTACTACTTCTTCTACAACTATTTCTTTGCTTTCTCTGATGTTCTTTTCCTAAACTCTAGAGCACTAAATTCTAATACATACAAATCTTTATCTCCCTATATTTAACTTTGCAGTATTAGTTTATATTTCTCTTCTACCCTCCCTTTCGCATTTTCCCTTTCCCCACCATATTTTTTAGTCAGTTTGTCCTCATTGACTTATATCCCACTGGGACCCTGCTCTAGCATTATTCTCCAATTTGTGCTCTAGTTGGTTTGGTTATTAATTGGTGGATATCATTCTTGGTTTTCTCTATTCTCTGTGCTAACATGTTGTACTGTATTTTTGGTTGGAATGTTTTTGTTTGTTATGGCTGTATATGTTTGTGTGTATAATTCAGTGCACTAGATAGTATTTGCATGATATTTTAATTGCCATTTGTCAAAGGTATACCTTCTGTTTCTCATTCACGTATATATGTCTTAATATCATTTAATGCCATAACAAACCAGCTGTGAAATCTTCATTCCTGATCAGGCAACAATCCCAGGGGCTTTAGGGAGTGAGCACTGACTCCAAAACCCTACAATACCAGAGAACACCTAACAATAGAGAGCACTAAACAGCAAGAACCCCCCAAAAGGCAAGCACTTGTATGCAAGTCCTGACATCACCCAACCACCAGCATCACCCAGAATAAGATGCCTCATCCAAACAACAAACACCCACAGATGTAACCCAAACTCTGGGAAAAGGAAACTCCAAACATAGTTAGTTAAAAAAAATAATAATAACAATGAAACAGCAGAGAAATACCGCACAGATGAAGAAACAATCTACAAACCCAGAAGTTCAGATAAATGAGGAGGAATTAGATGAACTTTCTGAAAGCAAGTTCAGAAGAATGATAGCAATGATAATCAAAAACTCCAAAAACAGACTTTTAGAGAAATTGCAAGAAGTAATTAACACAGTGAACAAAGAAATGCAAGAACTTAAAAAACACCAAACACAAACAACTCAATTACTGAAATTAAAAACACTGTAGAAGGAATCGAGAGCAGAGTGTCTGAGGTAGAAGACCAGATAAGTGAAGATAGAATGGTGGAAGTAACTGTTGAAAAACAGAGTGAAGCTCAAAGAATGAAAAGAGCAGAGGATAGCCTCAGAGACCTCTGGGATAATATCAAATGCACCAATATTCAAATTATAGGGGTTCCAGAAGAAGAAATAAAAAAGAAAGGATATGAGAAAAATTTTGAAGAGATCATAGTTGAAAATTTCCCCAACATGGGAAAAGAAATAGTCAATCAAGTCCAAGAAGCTCAGAGTACCATACAGAATCAACCTGAGAGGAAACACACCAAGACACATACTAATGAAGCTAACACAAATGAAACACAAAAACAGAATTCTCAAAGCAGCAAGGGAAAAGCAACTAGTGACATACAAGGGAAAGGCCATACATTTAACAGCTGATCTTTCAACACATTTAAACAGCTAAAAGAGAATAATCTGCAACCAAGAATCCTCTACTGTGCCAGGATCTCATTCAAAATGAATGGAGAAATCAAAACTTTACAGATAAGCAAAAATTAAAAGAATTTAGTAACACCAAACCAGCCTTACAACAAGTGTCAAAGGGACTTATATAGACAACAAGTATAAGAGAAGAAGAAGATCCACAAAACAAAGCCATCATAACATCTAAGAAGATGACAATAGGATCATTTGTATCAATAATTGCTTTGAATGTAAACGGACTAAATGCCCCAACCAAAAAACACAGACTGGCTGAATGGATTAAAGAACATGACCCATACATATGCTGCCTCCAGGAAACTCACTTCAAACCTAGGACACTCATAGACTGAAAGTGAGAGGATGGAAAAAGATATTCCATGCAAAATGGAAATCAAAAGAAAGTTGGAGTAGCAATCCTCATATCAGACAAAATAGACCTTAAAATGAAGAAGATTAGAAGAGACAAGGCAGGGCACTACATAATGATCAAGGGATCGATCAAAGAGGAAGACATAACAATCATAAATATCTATGCACCCGACACAGGAGCACCCCAATACGTAAGACAAACACTTTCAGACATAAAAGAAGACATCGACAATAACACAGTCATAGTAGGAGACTTTAACACTCCTCTCACACCGATGGACAGACCATCAAAACAGAAAATTAATAAAGAAACACAAGCCTTAAATGACACACTAGAAGAGATGGAGCTCATCGATATCTTTAGGACCTTCCATCAAAAGCAGAAGAATACACTTTCTTCTCAAGTGCTCATGGAACATTCTCCAGCATAGACCACATCTTGGGCCACAAATCAAACCTCAGTCAATTCAAGAAAACTGAAATTATATCAACTATCTTCTCTGACCACTATGCAATGAGACTAGAGATCAACTTCAGGGAAAAAACCACTAAAAACACAAGCACATGGAGATTAAACAACATAACCTAAAAAACCAATGGATTACTGAGCAAATAAAAGGAGAAATAAAAAAAATTCCTAGAAGAAAATGACAATGAACACACGACAGTGCAAAACATATGGGATACCACAAAAACAGTTCTAAGAGGGAAGTTTATAGCAATACAATCCTACCTCAAGAAACAAGAAAAATATCAAACAGACGACCTAAACCTACACTTAAAACAATTGGAGAAAGAAGCGAAAAACACCCCAAAGTTAGCAGAAGAAGAGAAATCATAGAGATCAGAGCAGAAATGAATGAAAAAGAAATGAAAGAAACAATAGTAAAGATAAATAAAATGAAAAGCTGGTTCTTTGAAAAGGTAAACAAAATCGACAAACTGCTAGCTAGACTCATCAAGAAAAAAAGAGAAGAACCAGATCCACAAAATCAAAAATGAAAACGGAGAGACTGCAACAGATAATGCAGAAATCCAAAGGATTATAAGAGACTATTATGAACAACTCTATGGCAACAAACTGGACAACCTTGAGGAAATGGACAGTTTCTTAGAGAAGATTAATCTCTCAAAACTGAACCAGGAAGAAATAGAAACTATGAACAGCCCAATCACAAGCTCAGAAATTGGATTTGTGATCAAAAACCTACCCAAAAGTAAAAGCCTAGGGCCAGATGGCTTTACAGGTGAATTCTACCAAACATTTAAAGATGAGCTAATGCCTGTCCTTCTAAAACTCTTCCAAAAAATTGCACAGGCAGGAACACTTCCAAACACATTCTATGAGGCTGCCAACACGCTGATACCAAAGCCAGGCAAAGACAACACAGAAAAGAAAATTATAGGCCAATTTCACTGATAACAACGCCAAAATCCTCAACAAAAACACAGCCCCTTAAATGACACACTAGAAGAGATGGAGCTCATCGATATCTTTAGGACCTTCCATCAAAAGCAGAAGAATACACTTTCTTCTCAAGTGCTCATGGAACATTCTCCAGCATAGACCACATCTTGGGCCACAAATCAAACCTCAGTCAATTCAAGAAAACTGAAATTATATCAACTATCTTCTCTGACCACTATGCAATGAGACTAGAGATCAACTTCAGGGAAAAAACCACTAAAAACACAAGCACATGGAGATTAAACAACATAACCTAAAAAACCAATGGATTACTGAGCAAATAAAAGGAGAAATAAAAAAAATTCCTAGAAGAAAATGACAATGAACACACGACAGTGCAAAACATATGGGATACCACAAAAACAGTTCTAAGAGGGAAGTTTATAGCAATACAATCCTACCTCAAGAAACAAGAAAAATATCAAACAGACGACCTAAACCTACACTTAAAACAATTGGAGAAAGAAGCGAAAAACACCCCAAAGTTAGCAGAAGAAGAGAAATCATAGAGATCAGAGCAGAAATGAATGAAAAAGAAATGAAAGAAACAATAGTAAAGATAAATAAAATGAAAAGCTGGTTCTTTGAAAAGGTAAACAAAATCGACAAACTGCTAGCTAGACTCATCAAGAAAAAAAGAGAAGAACCAGATCCACAAAATCAAAAATGAAAACGGAGAGACTGCAACAGATAATGCAGAAATCCAAAGGATTATAAGAGACTATTATGAACAACTCTATGGCAACAAACTGGACAACCTTGAGGAAATGGACAGTTTCTTAGAGAAGATTAATCTCTCAAAACTGAACCAGGAAGAAATAGAAACTATGAACAGCCCAATCACAAGCTCAGAAATTGGATTTGTGATCAAAAACCTACCCAAAAGTAAAAGCCTAGGGCCAGATGGCTTTACAGGTGAATTCTACCAAACATTTAAAGATGAGCTAATGCCTGTCCTTCTAAAACTCTTCCAAAAAATTGCACAGGCAGGAACACTTCCAAACACATTCTATGAGGCTGCCAACACGCTGATACCAAAGCCAGGCAAAGACAACACAGAAAAAGAAAATTATAGGCCAATTTCACTGATGAATCTAGACGCCAAAATCCTCAACAAAATCCTAGCAAACAGAATTCAACAACACATCAAAAAACTCATGTATCATGACCAAGTTCCTCCCACGCATGCAAGGATTCTTCAGTATCCACAAATCAATCAATGTGATACACCATATCAACAAATGGAGAGACAAAAATCACATGATAATCTCAATAGATGCAGAAAAAGCCTTCGACAAACACAAACACTCATTTATGACAAAAACTCTTCAAAAAATGGGCATAGAAGGAACCTGTCTCAGCATAGCAAAAGCCATAGATGAGAAGCCCACAGCAAACATTATCCTCAATGGTGAAAAACTGAAAGCAATCCCTCTAAGATCAGGAACAATACAAGGGTGTTCACTTTCACCATTATTATTCAACATAGTCCTGGAAGTTCTAGCAACAGCACTAAGAGAAGAAAAACAAATAAAAGGAATCCAAATTGGAAAAGAAGAAGTAAAACTCTCTCTATTTGCAGCTGACATGATAGTATACATAGAAAACCCCAAAGACACTATTACAAAACTACTAGAGCTAATCAATGAATTCAGCAGTGTCGTGGGATACAAAATCAATACACAGAAATCACTTGCATCCCTATACACAAACAATGAAAAATCAGAAAACAAAATCAAAGAGGCAATTCCCTTCACCACTGCAACCAAGAGAATAAAATATCAAGGAGTAAGCCTCTCCAAAGAAACAAAAGAACTGTACACAGAACAGTACAAGACACTCATGAGAGAAATTAAAGAAGACTTAAACAGATGGTGAGATATTCCATGCTCCTGGGTTGGAAGAATCAATATTGTGAAAATGACCATACTACCAAATGTCATCTACACATTCAATGTGATCCCTATCAAACTACCAATGACATTCTTCACAGAACTACACCAAAGAATAGCACAGATATATGGAAACACAAAAGACCCTGAATAGCCAAAGCAACCCTGAGAAAGAAGAATGGAGCTGGAGGGGTCAGCCTGCCTAACTTCAGACTATATTACAAAGCAACAGTCATCAAGACAGGATGGTACTGGCACAAAAACAGAAATATCGACCAGTGGAACAAGATAGAAAACCCAGAGATAAACCCACACACCTATGGGTACCTTATTTTTGACAAAGGAGGGAAACATAAAATGGGACAAAGACAGGCTCTTCAACAAATGGTACTGGGAAAACTGGACAGCTACACGCAAAAAAAATGAAGTTGGAACATTCCCTGACACCATACACAAAGATCAACTCAAAATGAATTAGAGACCTAAATGTAAGACCAGAAACAATGAAACTCTTAGAAGAGCATATAGGCAAAACACTCAAGGACATAAATCAAAGCAAGATCTTCCATGACCCGCCTACTAGAATAGAGGAACTAAAAAGAAAAATGAACATGTGGGACCTCATGAAACTTAAAACTTTTGTACAGAAAAAAAACCTGCAAAAATGCTGAACAGACAACCCACAGAGTGGGAGAAAATCATAGCAAATGAAACAACAGACAAGGAATTAATCTCCAAAATCTACAAGCAACTCAGACAACTCAGCACCGGAAAAATGAACGACCCAATCAAAAAATGGGAAAAAGATCTAAACAGGCACCTCTCCAAAGAGGACATACAGATGACCCAAAAGTACATGAAACAATGATCAACCTCGCTTATTATTAGAGAGATGCAAATCAAAACTACAGTGAGATGTCACCTCACACCCGTCAGAATGGCTGTCCTCAACAAATCGACAGACAATAAATGCTGGAGAGGGTGCGGAGAAAAGGGAACACTCTTGCATTGCTGGTGGGAATGTAAATTGGTACAGCCCTCTATGGAAGACAGTCTGGAGATTCCTTAAAAAACTAAAAATAGAAGCACCATATGACCCAGCAATCCCACTATTGGGCTTATACCCTGATGAAATCAAAACTGAAAGAGACACTTGTACCCTAGTGTTCATTGCAGCTCTCTATACAATAGCTAGAACAGGGAAGCTACCTAGATGCCCATCGATGAATGAATGGATAAAGAAGCTCTGGTACTTATATACAATGGAATACTTCTCAGCTGTCAAAAGAAATGCAGAAGAATCAGTCCTAATGAGGTGGCAGGATCTACAACCTATCATAAAAATTGAAGTAAGTCAAAGAGAGAAGGACAAGTAAAATATACTAACACATATATATGGAATCTAGGAAGATGGTAATGGTAACACATGCAGTGAAGTGATGGAAAAACACACATAGACAGTATACATATGGATATTCTGGGGAATGAACAGTGGGTGGGAGGTGTAAAGGAAGTAGCATGAAAACCTGTACTATTATATGTGAAAAAAGTAGCTATTGTCATTGTGCTGTGAGAAGAGGGGATCCTGCAGGGGCAGGGTGTGACGGCCTAGAGGGGTGGGATGGGGGAGTATACATATGACTAGCCTGGGATCATGCATATCTGTAAACAACTAAACTCTGTAAAAGTAAACAGTATAATAAAAATTTAAAAAAAGAAAAGATTATCCCAGATAAGAAGTTACAGCTCCTTTGGCTGTTTAAGGAATTTCAAGCAAAGTAAAGGAAATTGTATAATGTTTTAGAAAATATTTCAGCCCTTCCTTGGTGGCCCAGGTGGTAAAGAATCTGCCTGCATTGTAGGAGACCTGGGTTCGATCCCTGGGTCGGGAAGATCCCCTGGAGGAAGGAATGGCAACCCACTCCAGTAGTCTTGCCTGGAGAATCCCATGAACAGAGGAGCTTGGAAGGCTGCAATCCATTGGATCGCAAAGAGTCAGGCACGACTGAGCAACCAAGCATAGCACACTTTAAGCATCAGGCAATGAAGCAGGGATACCAAGATGGATTTCAGCATAATTTAAGACACAAAAGCTCCATGCACTTAGTTGAACCTGAGGGTTTGGGGAAAGCCTTCAGGATAAGAAGCTTGGGTAGAGAGAGAGTTTCAAAGGCTACACTATCACTGGGCTTCCTACCCATCGCCTTCATCCTTACCATTCTGTGTCCAGGGGTTAGTGACTCTCTTGCTGTGTACTTCTGCAGGAGTCCTTCCATCATGGGCATCCTGGCTGCCAACAGGCTCTTCTTGGAAGAGATTGGATCTCTGGATGGGGGGATGCTGACCTACGGAGGAGAGAATGTGGAACTTAGCCTGAGGGTGGGTACATTTTTATTCTCATTATGGGACAAAGCAGAGGGGAAATCATAAGAAGGTATAGGATTTCTGGAATCTGGGAACAAGGATGAATACCTTTGGCTTCAGAGGTGGATGAGTTCTCACGATTCCAGGTCACTAGGGAGAGGCAGTGGAACTTTGAGAGTGGAGCTTCCTGGTTTAGGTCTGGGGAATCTGGGAGATATTGGTGGGAAGACCGTGTCCTGTTTCCCTAAGGACTTCAGGAATTTTCCAAGCATCTCTTGAGATAAACCAGCTCTGGGGCAGATGGCTGTCTACTCCAGTCAGAGAGAAACTGGAATGTGCAGAGAAACCAGAGGGTACAGATGTGTGGCAGTCAACGTGTCCTGTATGGACAGCGAAAGCAGCTGCAGGAGGACAAAGTTTGTATTCATCTTCTTTCTTGATCTGTTCCCCTGTTTGGTTGATTAGTTGCTAAGTGGTGTCTGACTCTTATGTGACTCCGTGGACTACATTGACTGAGCCTTTGAGTGGACTGTAACCTGCCAGGTTCTCCTGTTCATGAAATTTTGCAGTCAAGAATCCAGACTGGGCTGCCATTTCCACCTCCAGGGGACCTTCCTGACCTGCATCTTCTGCATGGCAGGTGGATTCTTTACTTCTGAGCCACCAGGGAAGCCCGAGTTTATCTCCCTCCTAGGGCTGATGGTGCAATTCAGATGTGATAGATAATTTGAAATGATTTACAAACATTTGAGAATTGAAATTTGATTTCTGTGACAGAAGCCAAAATAACAGAGGTTTACATGAGTTAGAAATTGATTTTCTATAATAGTTTGAACATAAGCAGTTCAGGATCGAGATGGCAGCTCCAGAGTGTTGGAGCCAAGCGCCTTCCGTTTTGTGGTTCTGCCACACTCAACAGTACACTTGTATGCTCATCAGTACCAAGAGAAAAGCTTCCCAGCTGGCTCAGTGGTAAAGAAAACCCATCTGCCAGTGCAGGAGACATAAGAGATGTGGGTTCAATCCCTGGGTCAGGAAGGTCCCCTGGAGGAGGGCATGGCAACCCACTCCAGTATTCATGCCTGGAGAATCCTATGGACAGAGGAGCCTGGCGGGCTACAGTCCATGGGATTGCAAAGAGTTGGACATGACTGCAGTGACTTAGCACACATGCACAGAGAGCAAAAAGGGCAAGAGAGAGCCTGCTGTTTGTTTTGAAGGTCACTACCTGAAAGTCATGTCTCCTCGCACCTTCCGTTGGCCACAGCAGGTCACATGGACACACTTGTGTTCAAAAGAGCCTTGGAAATATAGATTTCAGCTGGTTGGTTATGTGCCCAGTTATTCCTACTATAACTATAAATATAGAGGGGAACAGACATTGGGAGCACAATTAACCTCTAGCACAAAAAATATAATTGGAGAAATCATTATTTTATGCACGGTACTTAGCAAAGTCCTGAGGATAACCCAAGGTCCATTGAGGCTGGGTTTTCCTACCCACCAGAGAATGCCATGAATTTGCCTGGAACTCCAGTTCCGCTACTTAGGACCCAAAGCTCTTCTTACCTTTTCTGAGTGTTAATGCATTAGGTATTGTGTCTGACTCTTATGTGACTCCGTGGACTACATTGACTGAGCCTTTGAGTGGACTGTAACCTGCCAGGTTCTCCTGTTCATGAAATTTTGCAGTCAAGAATCCAGACTGGGCTGCCATTTCCACCTCCAGGGGACCTTCCTGACCTGCATCTTCTGCATGGCAGGTGGATTCTTTACTTCTGAGCCACCAGGGAAGCCCGAGTTTATCTCCCTCCTAGGGCTGATGGTGCAATTCAGATGTGATAGATAATTTGAAATGATTTACAAACATTTGAGAATTGAAATTTGATTTCTGTGACAGAAGCCAAAATAACAGAGGTTTACATGAGTTAGAAATTGATTTTCTATAATAGTTTGAACATAAGCAGTTCAGGATCGAGATGGCAGCTCCAGAGTGTTGGAGCCAAGCGCCTTCCGTTTTGTGGTTCTGCCACACTCAACAGTACACTTGTATGCTCATCAGTACCAAGAGAAAAGCTTCCCAGCTGGCTCAGTGGTAAAGAAAACCCATCTGCCAGTGCAGGAGACATAAGAGATGTGGGTTCAATCCCTGGGTCAGGAAGGTCCCCTGGAGGAGGGCATGGCAACCCACTCCAGTATTCATGCCTGGAGAATCCTATGGACAGAGGAGCCTGGCGGGCTACAGTCCATGGGATTGCAAAGAGTTGGACATGACTGCAGTGACTTAGCACACATGCACAGAGAGAAAAAAGGGCAAAGAGAGAGCCTGCTGTTTGTTTTGAAGGTCACTACCTGAAAGTCATGTCTCCTCGCACCTTCCGTTGGCCACAGCAGGTCACATGGACACACTTGTGTTCAAAAGAGCCTTGGAAATATAGATTTCAGCTGGTTGGTTATGTGCCCAGTTATTCCTACTATAACTATAAATATAGAGGGGAACAGACATTGGGAGCACAATTAACCTCTAGCACAAAAAATATAATTGGAGAAATCATTATTTTATGCACGGTACTTAGCAAAGTCCTGAGGATAACCCAAGGTCCATTGAGGCTGGGTTTTCCTACCCACCAGAGAATGCCATGAATTTGCCTGGAACTCCAGTTCCGCTACTTAGGACCCAAAGCTCTTCTTACCTTTTCTGAGTGTTATGTTTTTCTCAGCTCTCCCTTTTGCATCTAGATTGCTGTTGTTTCTATTTCCCAATCCCACGTATTGAAATCTGCCATTTCATTTTCCATGAGAAATCCTCGTTCTTCCAATATTTTACAATTAAAAGAAATAGATGTGGAGACTTCCCTGGTAGTCCAGTGGCTGAGACACTGTGCTTCCAGTACAAGTGACTCGAGTTTGATCCCTGGTCAGAGAATCAGATCCTGAGTGTTGTAGCTAAGTCCGGTGCAGCCCAATAAATAAATATTTAAAAATAAAGTAAATAAAATAAAAGCACCCAGAAAATTATTTTAAAGATTAAAATATAAAATAAGTGAATAATTTTTTGAAAAAGTAGGTTTTGCTGGACATGTAGGCAGTGCAGGGGAAGGGCCATTCTTCCTCTTTTCTGAATAAAATAGTTTACCCATTTCCAGCTTCCTTGGTTTGCACATGTGACCGTTTGCCTTTTCAAACCTCTTTGCACTTGTTAGATGTACATTTCTCAAGTAACAGACCTTGGCGAACATCAGAGCTGCATGGGGTATTTATTCTGACATCTAGAGGCCACGGCAGTGATGGCGCCCCTGGATGTGTATGCACAGAGATGAAGGGTTGTCTGGTGGAAGAGTAAACCCATCTCTGGGGCCATACCTCGTGTGTCCCTGGCACTGTGCCATTTCTTAGCTGGTAAACGTGGGCCCCTTGCCTTCATGGGGATACTCACAATACCTACATAATGAGGGCTAAATTTCTGAAAATTGTCAGAAGAGTTTGGGATGCAAAGTAAGCCACTGTTGCTTTAAGCAGAAGCTTCAGGTTCCTTTTTGTGTGTTTTGGAAGGTGGGTGGGGTGTTATTAGGCAAGTGGGAGTACATCGAGAGAGAAGATCTGAAAACTGTTGGTCCAAGATAGCCCCTCCCAAGGTGTTCAGCTGAGCCGGCAGGACGTGAGACGCACAGGGGCTTGCACAGACATAAGTGTGGTAGGTTGCTCACTGCTGCTGGATGGGCTCTTATTTCCCAGAAAATGAAACTGGCTTGGGCATCCATGAAGAGAACACGCTGAAGCCATTCTATAAACCTAGCATCACTAGATAGTTTGATCACCTACTGGGATGAAGACAATCTTTTTAAATATTTTAAGCCACTTATTAAGAATGTATGGATCCTTCAACCCGACAAGGGAATCTGCCATTTCATTTTCCATGAGAAATCCTAAAAAAGAAAAACTCCTGGTAGTCCAGTGGCTGAGACACTGTGCTTCCAGTACAAGTGACTCGAGTTTGATCCCTGGTCAGAGAATCAGATCCTGAGTGTTGTAGCTAAGTCCGGTGCAGCCCAATAAATAAATATTTAAAAATAAAGTAAATAAAATAAAAGCACCCAGAAAATTATTTTAAAGATTAAAATATAAAATAAGTGAATAATTTTTGAAAAGTAGGTTTTGCTGGACATGTAGGCAGTGCAGGGGAAGGGCCATTCTTCCTCTTTTCTGAATAAAATAGTTTACCCATTTCCAGCTTCCTTGGTTTGCACATGTGACCGTTTGCCTTTTCAAACCTCTTTGCACTTGTTAGATGTACATTTCTCAAGTAACAGACCTTGGCGAACATCAGAGCTGCATGGGGTGTTTATTCTGACATCTAGAGGCCACGGCAGTGATGGCGCCCCTGGATGTGTATGCACAGAGATGAAGGGTTGTCTGGTGGAAGAGTAAACCCATCTCTGGGGCCATACCTCGTGTGTCCCTGGCACTGTGCCATTTCTTAGCTGGTAAACGTGGGCCCCTTGCCTTCATGGGGATACTCACAATACCTACATAATGAGGGCTAAATTTCTGAAAATTGTCAGAAGAGTTTGGGATGCAAAGTAAGCCACTGTTGCTTTAAGCAGAAGCTTCAGGTTCCTTTTTGTGTGTTTTGGAAGGTGGGTGGGGTGTTATTAGGCAAGTGGGAATACATCGAGAGAGAAAAATCTGAAAACTGTTGGTCCAAGATAGCCCCTCCCAAGGTGTTCAGCTGAGCCGGCAGGACGTGAGACGCACAGGGGCTTGCACAGACATAAGTGTGGTAGGTTGCTCACTGCTGCTGGATGGGCTCTTATTTCCCAGAAAATGAAACTGGCTTGGGCATCCATGAAGAGAACACGCTGAAGCCATTCTATAAACCTAGCATCACTAGATAGTTTGATCACCTACTGGGATGAAGACAATCTTTTTAAATATTTTAAGCCACTTATTAGAATGTATGGACTGACAAGTATGGGTGTATCCTTCAACCCGACAAGGAAGAACGTTTATGACTAGACCCTAAGTCATGGCATCTCCTGGTCAAACATTGCCTGTATTAGTTATGAATTGCAGCATAACAAAATTGTCACAAATTTAGTGGCTCAAAGCTAGATCCATTTATTATCTCCTAGTTCCTGTGGGTCAGAACCCATGCCTGGTGGGATTTCTGGAGCTATCTGAGCAACAGGAGAGAAGCAGTTTGTCTTCACTGAATAGGTTGGGAGGCTCATAGAGATAGGTAGAAGGACTGAATTTACTTATGCTCTATTTTTAAAAATATAGTTTTTTTGTTGCATACTGTTTTTAAAGTCTATATTGAATTTGTTACAGGAGTATTCCTTTTCCTTTATATTTTGGCTTTTTTGGCCGTGAGGAATATGGGATCTTAGCTCCCGGACCAGGGATTGGACCTGCACCCCCTGCAGTAGAAGTGCAGAGTCTTAACCACTGGAACAACAGGGAAGTCCCTACACGCTAAAAAATGGTTCCAAAGTGCGGCGTGCCAGTCAACAGGTTGTGCTCCTGCCGACTGTATGTCCAGCCTGCCCAGGCGATTTTGTTTGTCCTTCCCTTGCAGGTGTGGCAGTGTGGAGGGCAGATTGAGGTCTTGCCCTGCTCTCGAGTTGCCCACCTGGAGAGACACCACAAGCCATACTCCTTAGACCTGGGAATTCCCTTGAAGCGGAATGCCCTGAGGGTGGCTGAAATCTGGATGGACGACTACAAAGACATGGTCTACATGGCTTGGAACACTCCTCTCCAGGTTTGTCCCAGACTGAACAGAAGCAGAGAAGGATGGAGGACAGGGTGGTGGTTCTGGTGAGAGTGGGAATGGCTAGAGCAGAGGTGCTGTTGCGGAGTCCACACTCACTCTGCCCACTGCATGACAAGCTAGTGGATCCAATGAATCCGAGAGAAGAGACGTTGAGGCAAAAACCAATGAGCCAGCAGACCCAAAATGATGGTGGCTGATATCTCAAAATAACCATCTATGGGGGTCTAGAAGCCCTGTTTTTTAGTAGATCAGAGACGGAGGAGGAAGATAAGGAAACGAAGTAAAGGGCCATTAATGTTGTAGGTATCTCTTAGAATTGCAAGCCTCAGGCAGCAGAGGTGTTCATTTCTTCCTTCCTGCCACTTACAGGTGGGCAGGGTTTTGAACAAAGGCAGTTCAGTTCAGAAAGGCAGGATTCTCTGAAGCATATCATTAGGTAAGATTACAATAACAAAAGGAACCGGAAAGAAAGTCCACTTAGAGTCTGAATTGGCTTCTCTCTGCAATGGGGAGCTCTGTTGGAGCTACTCTGAAGGCTTAAAGTCAACTTCCCTGAGAGTGAGGGTAATGACATGAGCATTTGTGTCCCAGGACTGAGTTCTAGCCCACACAGCTCATCACTATGTACCTCTGGTGTAAGGTTTATTTTTATTAGTCTAAGTTTACCAGTGAAGAAACTACCACACAGAGAGTGGAAGGGAAGCTGTTCAAGGTACTAAGGTCCTAAAGAGCAGAGATAGGATTCGAACCAAGGAAGCGTCTAGATCCCACATCCTTCATTCATCATCTGTACTGGGGGATTCCTTGTGGGGAGGGGTAGACGGGATTCAGTGTCTTAAGAGGACATGATCATGGTGGTTGCTGGGGGGGCAGGGGATGATGGTGGCGGTGCTGCAATCCTACTGGATGCCTGTGAATGAGGATGACCTCCGTGGTTAACGCCACATCCTTGGCCCCATTCCTGAGGCTGAGGTGACATACTGTCTCTGCTCCCAAGCTGCAGCTCCCTTTTCAAGCATTCCTCCACTTTGATTCTCCACAGATACCACTTCTAGAAAATCTCCTTGAACCTTCCAGTCTTGCTGCCAGAGTATTCCTTTTGAAAGTCTTTTCTGGCCAAGATGAGGACTAGTTTGTGCCTTGTTGTTGTGAATATCATCTCAGACAGGAGAACTCTGCATCAGCTTGCTAATGATGAGACAGAAACCTGGCTATACAGGCCTCACAAAGTGCCTTTGAGATAACCAATAATTCCTAGAGGTCCAGCTGCTTCCCCTTTCCCTGGAAAACTATACTTGGTCAAGGCTATCTTGCAGGGAATCAGGAAAGCACTCACTTCCTGCATTATCTGTTTCCCTGGCGGTTTGGTGGTAAAGAACCTGTTTGCCAATGCAGGAGACCCGTGTTCAGTCCCTGGGTTGGGAAGATCCCCTGGAGAAGGGAATGGCAACCCACTCCAGTATTCTTACTTGGAGAATCCCATGGACAGAGGAGCCTGGTGGGCTACAGTCCACAGGGTCACACAGAGTCAGACACCTCTGCATGCACACACATGTGGTGGAGTCCAGGGTGTTACAGGGTGCAAACATGGTCCGTGCTTTCTTTGCAGGACTCTGGAATTGATTTTGGAGATATTTCTTCCAGAGTGGCGCTCCGGAAGAAACTGAAATGCAAAACCTTTGACTGGTATCTGAAAAATGTGTACCCTGTCCTGAAGCCAATCCGCAGCATTGTGGCCTACGGAAGGGTATGTTCTGTGAAGCTATGTTGAAGGCTTTAAACGTTTGACTGTAAAAGACAATGAGACCCAAGTCACTTGACTGCCCAGTCTAGGATTTCTTGTCCTGTGCCCCTACTAGTTCCCTTCCTACCCCTGACTTTCTCCTCTAACCCTCTGGGCTTTTTTCTTCTCTTGCTCCCCAGTCCCCATCTTTTCCTTCTGTCTGCTTCTGCTTCCTTACTTTGTAAATGGCAGCCCTTGCTCTGACCCTCACAGTTTATTGGCCAGCCCACCTGAATGCAGGTGCAGGAGCTCCTCCTGTGCTGTGATGATCAGAGGGAATGGGTGTTCCCGGCACACAGGCATCACAGCAGAGCCTCACTTTGGCATTTGTCTAGTGGTTAGAAAGCAGCTGCCAGGATCTGAAACGCTTGCTCCTTTTGGGTACCCTTGGAGTGCTGGCAAAGGTGAGAGCCCAGGGAGGCTTGGGGATGCGCCTGCTTCTCTGCCTCTTTCCAACAGTGTTGCCGTGTGTTTTGCTCTCTCAGATGAAGAACACACTGGATGAACATGTCTGCCTGGACCAGGGACCTCCAGGCAACACCCCCATCATGTATCCCTGCCATCAGTACAGTTCCCAGGTATCTTCTTTCCTGGTCCCACAGTCAGTCTGTTGGGGACCAGCCCCTGGCAGACTGGGACGTGGTGGTAGATGATGGGGAGGCAAGAGCTGAACATCCTGGGCAATGGGTCAATGGGAAACCCCAACTTGTGCTTGTAACTCAGCCCTTCCAAGCTCAGCCGAGAAGTCATTCCATCTCAGGTACAGGGAGGGCAGGTCGAAAGGTGGCGCTTTCCATTGTAAGACCTTAATTGAACACAGTCTTCGTCCCCTTCCTTGTCCCCTCACCCCTTCCATCCTCCCACTGCCTCTTGTAAGTCAGAAGGTGATCAGGTCATACTTCCTGTGATTCTTCCATAGAGAAGGAAACAGATGGTTAGGGGAGAGAGAAGCTGACTGGAAGTCCCTCCATGGCATAGGAGAGACTGGGCACCACGCACAGGATGGCCCCAGGGGACTTTTTCCACCTCTCCTGTTACTTTGCATGTTGCCCTCACAGGAACACTTTGAGGTCTACAGGATAGGCTTCACAGACAGAAAAACAACCTGTTTCTCCAGGTTCACTGAGCAAGGCAGGGAGAGATTGAGAATTTGAAAAGTTTCCTGATGGCAAGCCCTTAACTGGGGTTTATAATGACAGCACTTGACATTCAGTTGTGTTGTTTTCCTTTTCAAAGATAAACACCCTCTTACAGTAAGAAATGATTCTGTTGGAGCCCTCGTATGGAAGGAAGCATGCTAGTGCCCCTTCCTCTTGCCTGGTCTTCTTTCTAGAATCACCTGGGGATGGGGAAGGGAACAGATGAGACAACTTGTTACCCAGGAATGTTAAGTGGTTCCCCCATGGGGACTGCATGTCTAGGGGATCCAAGAGCAGTCTTTATGTCCTCTGTGAGGTCAAGGACGTCTCCTACTGAATGTCAATGGCAGACCCCTCTGTCCCCTTGCAGAATGTCTACTATCACCTAACTGGGGAGTTCTATGTGGGACGACTGGTTGCAGAAAGAGATGCTGATGATCATTGCCTGACGGACCCTAGCCAAGGGGAGAAGCCCACTTTAGAGCCGTGTTCCAAGGCATTCAAATATAAATTGAACATATATTGGGATTTTAAACCGGTGAGTCACATTTCTTTTTGTGTTTCTTCAAGGCAAAAATTCAAAAATGATTTTAAATTTTGGAACGAGCCCCTGGGACTGCAAGAGATTGGTGGTAGATGATGGGGAGGCAAGAGCTGAACATCCTGGGCAATGGGTAAAGGCCCCAACTTGTGCTTGTAACTCAGCCCTTCCAAGCTCAGCCGAGAAGTCATTCCATCTCAGGTACAGGGAGGGCAGGTCGAAAGGTGGCGCTTTCCATTGTAAGACCTTAATTGAACACAGTCTTCGCCTTCCTTGTCCCCTCACCCTTCCATCCTCCCACTGCCTCTTGTAAGTCAGAAGGTGATCAGGTCATACTTCCTGTGATTCTTCCATAGAGAAGGAAACAGATGGTTAGGGGAGAGAGAAGCTGACTGGAAGTCCCTCCATGGCATAGGAGAGACTGGGCACCACGCACAGGATGGCCCCAGGGGACTTTTTCCACCTCTCCTGTTACTTTGCATGTTGCCCTCACAGGAACACTTTGAGGTCTACAGGATAGGCTTCACAGACAGAAAAACAACCTGTTTCTCCAGGTTCACTGAGCAAGGCAGGGAGAGATTGAGAATTTGAAAAGTTTCCTGATGGCAAGCCCTTAACTGGGGTTTATAATGACAGCACTTGACATTCAGTTGTGTTGTTTTCCTTTTCAAAGATAAACACCCTCTTACAGTAAGAAATGATTCTGTTGGAGCCCTCGTATGGAAGGAAGCATGCTAGTGCCCCTTCCTCTTGCCTGGTCTTCTTTCTAGAATCACCTGGGGATGGGGAAGGGAACAGATGAGACAACTTGTTACCCAGGAATGTTAAGTGGTTCCCCCATGGGGACTGCATGTCTAGGGGATCCAAGAGCAGTCTTTATGTCCTCTGTGAGGTCAAGGACGTCTCCTACTGAATGTCAATGGCAGACCCCTCTGTCCCCTTGCAGAATGTCTACTATCACCTAACTGGGGAGTTCTATGTGGGACGACTGGTTGCAGAAAGAGATGCTGATGATCATTGCCTGACGGACCCTAGCCAAGGGGAGAAGCCCACTTTAGAGCCGTGTTCCAAGGCATTCAAATATAAATTGAACATATATTGGGATTTTAAACCGGTGAGTCACATTTCTTTTTTTAAGATAGAGATATTAACATATAGTCTGAGAGTTGGACCAGAAAGAAGGTTGAGCATGGAAGAATTGATGCTTTCAAACTGTGGTGCTGGAGAAGACTCTTGAGAGCCCCTGGGACTGCAAGGAGATAAAACCAGCTTATCCTAAAGGAAATCAACCCTGAATACTCATTGGAATGACTGACGCTGAAGCTCCAATATCGTGGCCAGCTGATGTGAAGAGACAATTCATTGGCAAAGACCCTGATGCTAGAAATGATAGAGGGCAAGAGGAGGAGATGGGTGGAGACAGAGAATGAGGTGGTTTAATAATATCACTGACTCAGTGGATATGAATTTGGGCAAGCTTGGGTAAACAGCAAAGGACAGGGGAGCCTGGTGTGTTTCAGTCCATAGAGTTGCAAAGAGTCGGAATGACTTAGTGACTGAACAACAACAAATAACAAAATAGTCTGAGAAATTCAGATTTGATCTGGTGGTGATTTTGAAAGATTGATTTTGTGTGTAGGGAAAGGACTAGAAATTGTTCTAGCCTCAGCATGAAACACTGGGCATAAAATACGGAGTCTGTTGACCCAGGTAGGATGGCCATGGCAAAAAAGCGGAGGCATCTGCTGTGACATGGCCATTCGGGGTTTGGCTACATACCCTTGTTCAGTCACCTTTAGGTATCCTCTTATTCTTTCTGAGACTCAGTTTCTTCATCTTGATGATAATTTCTACTTTACGCACCCATGGAGAGGATTTAATGAGATAACCTGTGTGAAGCATTTCGCATGGTGTGTGGCTCCTAGAAACCAGCATTCAATAATAGGAGCTGTTGTGACTGGTCTTATTATTGAAGATTGTCAGAGGGTCTGGGGCACTGGGCTGGAATTTGACAGAAACAGATGTAAAAGCCCCAATGTAACATTATCGTCAGTTGACTAAGAACGAGGTGGAAGGGACCTGCAGGAGTCATGACGATGGCATGATGGTCATGGCTGACCACAGTCCACGTGTGAGCTTAGTATGTGACGAGGCTGGTCCTTAAGTCACCTTAAGGACCAGCGGGAAGGGGATGTCCTGAGGGAGAGGGGTAGGTAATGCTTTGTGAATGTGGCTCTGGGCATCTTGGTGCTGTGTTAGGTTAAGTTCACATTTTAAGAGACATGAACTTACAGTCTAACAATACATCTTAAAACTAATAACCCCTTGAGGAATGCTATGGACTGTCTCCAGGAAAACACATATATGGACCTACATGCATGACTTCACTAGTATTTTGTTGAATTTTTAAAAATTTCTTTAGAGATAAAGGTCGGCAGTTTTTTGTTTTTGTTTTGATACTATCTTTGCTTTTAGTATCAGGGTGGTTTTGTTGTCGTTTAGTCACTAAGTTGTTTCTGACTCTTTTGAGGCCCCATGGACTGTCCCCTGACAGGCTTCTCTGTCCATGGGATTTCCTAGGCGAGAATACTGGAGTGGGTTGCTGTTCCTTTCTCCAAGTAAGAAATGACAAAATTTTAGTTGCAAAGAGTCGGAATGACTTAGTGACTGAACAACAACAAATAACAAAATAGTCTGAGAAATTCAGATTTGATCTGGTGGTGATTTTGAAAGATTGATTTTGTGTGTAGGGAAAGGACTAGAAATTGTTCTAGCCTCAGCATGAAACACTGGGCATAAAATACGGAGTCTGTTGACCCAGGTAGGATGGCCATGGCAAAAAAGCGGAGGCATCTGCTGTGACATGGCCATTCGGGGTTTGGCTACATACCCTTGTTCAGTCACCTTTAGGTATCCTCTTATTCTTTCTGAGACTCAGTTTCTTCATCTTGATGATAATTTCTACTTTACGCACCCATGGAGAGGATTTAATGAGATAACCTGTGTGAAGCATTTCGCATGGTGTGTGGCTCCTAGAAACCAGCATTCAATAATAGGAGCTGTTGTGACTGGTCTTATTATTGAAGATTGTCAGAGGGTCTGGGGCACTGGGCTGGAATTTGACAGAAACAGATGTAAAAGCCCCAATGTAACATTATCGTCAGTTGACTAAGAACGAGGTGGAAGGGACCTGCAGGAGTCATGACGATGGCATGATGGTCATGGCTGACCACAGTCCACGTGTGAGCTTAGTATGTGAGAGGCTGGTCCTTAAGTCACCTTAAGGACCAGCGGGAAGGGGATGTCCTGAGGGAGAGGGGTAGGTAATGCTTTGTGAATGTGGCTCTGGGCATCTTGGTGCTGTGTTAGGTTAAGTTCACATTTTAAGAGACATGAACTTACAGTCTAACAATACATCTTAAAACTAATAACCCCTTGAGGAATGCTATGGACTGTCTCCAGGAAAACACATATATGGACCTACATGCATGACTTCACTAGTATTTTGTTGAATTTTTAAAAATTTCTTTAGAGATAAAGGTCGGCAGTTTTTTGTTTTTGTTTTGATACTATCTTTGCTTTTAGTATCAGGGTGGTTTTGTTGTCGTTTAGTCACTAAGTTGTTTCTGACTCTTTTGAGGCCCCATGGACTGTCCCCTGACAGGCTTCTCTGTCCATGGGATTTCCTAGGCGAGAATACTGGAGTGGGTTGCTGTTCCTTTCTCCAGAGGACCTTCCTCACCAAGGGATCCAACCTGCGTCTCCTGCACTGGCAGGCAGATTCTTACACGCCGAGCCTCCATGGAAGCCCATAAATTATAATAGTCAAGATTTACTGAACATATATTTATATACCAAACACTAGGTTAAATAGTACCTAATTTAATTCTTACTTAGAATCTTATAAGAGATGTATTACCATTAGCTCAACTTTGCCTATGAAGTAACTAAAGCACGGAGAAGTCAAATATGATTTTCTGGTTCACTCAGCATATCCAGGATTCAAACACAGAATCTTATCCACTGTTTTTGCCTCACTGCTTGGAAAATTTGATTCTTAAAGGGAGAAACATACTGAGGGTTGGTTGAAAAAAGACAATAGAGTTAAGGCACTTTTTTCCCTCAAATATTAGAACATTTGGATATATTTAAAGTCAGAGAAAAGGAATCTGCCAAGAGGGAGAAATAAGAGAAGGATGTTAGACAGAAAGGGTATTTCTTCAGCCTCAGGGAGGGCTGGACTCGGAGCACAGGGGGGCTGGCAGCAGAGACGAGGCAGGGCAGCTCCTCAGAGACCACTCCTGAGATTGCCCGTGGCATTTGGGAGGGGGCTGGGTTGACTGGAAGCAAGGTCTTTGGACAAAGGGAAAAATAAAGGCATTTAGTGAAGGTGGCCAGGGGGCAGAAGCGTGCTAAGAAGGCCTGGAAGAGGAGCCTGCGGGAGTCCGCCAAGTTCTGGAGGCCAGGATGTGAGCTTAGTATGTGACGCTGTCTTGGGGGGTGCGGGGGGTAGGTAATGCTTTGTGAATGTGGCTCTGGGCATCTTGGTGCTGTGTTAGGTTAAGTTCACATTTTAAGAGACATGAACTTACAGTCTAACAATACATCTTAAAACTAATAACCCCTTGAGGAATGCTATGGACTGTCTCCAGGAAAACACATATATGGACCTACATGCATGACTTCACTAGTATTTTGTTGAATTTTTAAAAATTTCTTTAGAGATAAAGGTCGGCAGTTTTTTGTTTTTGTTTTGATACTATCTTTGCTTTTAGTATCAGGGTGGTTTTGTTGTCGTTTAGTCACTAAGTTGTTTCTGACTCTTTTGAGGCCCCATGGACTGTCCCCTGACAGGCTTCTCTGTCCATGGGATTTCCTAGGCGAGAATACTGGAGTGGGTTGCTGTTCCTTTCTCCAGAGGACCTTCCTCACCAAGGGATCCAACCTGCGTCTCCTGCACTGGCAGGCAGATTCTTACAGCCGAGCCTCCATGGAAGCCCATAAATTATAATAGTCAAGATTTACTGAACATATATTTATATACCAAACACTAGGTTAAATAGTACCTAATTTAATTCTTACTTAGAATCTTATAAGAGATGTATTACCATTAGCTCAACTTTGCCTATGAAGTAACTAAAGCACGGAGAAGTCAAATATGATTTTCTGGTTCACTCAGCATATCCAGGATTCAAACACAGAATCTTATCCACTGTTTTTGCCTCACTGCTTGGAAAATTTGATTCTTAAAGGGAGAAACATACTGAGGGTTGGTTGAAAAAAGACAATAGAGTTAAGGCACTTTTTTCCCTCAAATATTAGAACATTTGGATATATTTAAAGTCAGAGAAAAGGAATCTGCCAAGAGGGAGAAATAAGAGAAGGATGTTAGACAGAAAGGGTATTTCTTCAGCCTCAGGGAGGGCTGGACTCGGAGCACAGGGGGGCTGGCAGCAGAGACGAGGCAGGGCAGCTCCTCAGAGACCACTCCTGAGATTGCCCGTGGCATTTGGGAGGGGGCTGGGTTGACTGGAAGCAAGGTCTTTGGACAAAGGGAAAAATAAAGGCATTTAGTGAAGGTGGCCAGGGGGCAGAAGCGTGCTAAGAAGGCCTGGAAGAGGAGCCTGCGGGAGTCCGCCAAGTTCTGAGGCCAGGCTGCTTGGTGGATGGACCCTCTCCAGGAGCACTCTGTGGTCCAGGAATTGGGGCCCAGAGGACGGAGTGGTGGGAGTGGTGGGGGCAGTTCAAGAACAGGAGGCAGTCCTGAATGACTGATGCTGGATGCATGCACTTGGGGGTGGGGGAGGCGGAGGCAGAGGGAGTCCCAGGTGGCAAGGGCGGGGTCGATTGAGACCGTGGGTGAGCAGGGCTGTTGGGGCAGTCTGTGGTTGGAAGAGGTGAGGCAGAGAGGTGGAGGTCAGAGAGGGAGCAGAAATTTGGACATAGGGGAGTGGCCTTGTTTGGTGTTAAGGAAACACATGGAGGGTAACGGAGGGGGAGCAGCGCGCTCCAGGCTCCTCATCCAGCGTCCGCATGGATGCTGTGAACTCTGAGGATAAAGGAACTGCTTCACCCAGTCATTGAGGTAGATTCCTACAAAGCTATGAAGAAGGTGTGAGGTGTGGAGAAGCTAGGAGAGGAGGATGGGGCCAGGAGAGACAGCATGACCCTCAGTGTCAAGGCCAGCAGATAAGGAGCAAAGAGATTGGGGGGTGATGGAGATGGCACAAGGGGGCAAAGGGAAGGGTGCCCTCCCTCCCTTGACCCTGTGAGGTTGAGGAAAGGCAGAGAACAGCTAAGATTTATTGCACTATCTTCCATGTCAGGCACCAAGCTCAATAAGTAGTAACCCTGATATTAACTGTAGCTCCACCTTATGGATGAGGAAATTGAGATTTAGGTCATTTGCCCACGTCTCTCTTTTCATAATGGAGCAAGGATTCAACCCAGACTCTTTGGCTTTAAAGCCCTCAGTGTTCCCAGCAGTAAACCTTGATGAAGCCTCAGGGAGGGCTGGACTCGGAGCACAGGGGGGCTGGCAGCAGAGACGAGGCAGGGCAGCTCCTCAGAGACCACTCCTGAGATTGCCCGTGGCATTTGGGAGGGGGCTGGGTTGACTGGAAGCAAGGTCTTTGGACAAAGGGAAAAATAAAGGCATTTAGTGAAGGTGGCCAGGGGGCAGAAGCGTGCTAAGAAGGCCTGGAAGAGGAGCCTGCGGGAGTCCGCCAAGTTCTGAGGCCAGGCTGCTTGGTGGATGGACCCTCTCCAGGAGCACTCTGTGGTCCAGGAATTGGGGCCCAGAGGACGGAGTGGTGGGAGTGGTGGGGGCAGTTCAAGAACAGGAGGCAGTCCTGAATGACTGATGCTGGATGCATGCACTTGGGGGTGGGGGAGGCGGAGGCAGAGGGAGTCCCAGGTGGCAAGGGCGGGGTCGATTGAGACCGTGGGTGAGCAGGGCTGTTGGGGCAGTCTGTGGTTGGAAGAGGTGAGGCAGAGAGGTGGAGGTCAGAGAGGGAGCAGAAATTTGGACATAGGGGAGTGGCCTTGTTTGGTGTTAAGGAAACACATGGAGGGTAACGGAGGGGGAGCAGCGCGCTCCAGGCTCCTCATCCAGCGTCCGCATGGATGCTGTGAACTCTGAGGATAAAGGAACTGCTTCACCCAGTCATTGAGGTAGATTCCTACAAAGCTATGAAGAAGGTGTGAGGTGTGGAGAAGCTAGGAGAGGAGGATGGGGCCAGGAGAGACAGCATGACCCTCAGTGTCAAGGCCAGCAGATAAGGAGCAAAGAGATTGGGGGGTGATGGAGATGGCACAAGGGGGCAAAGGGAAGGGTGCCCTCCCTCCCTTGACCCTGTGAGGTTGAGGAAAGGCAGAGAACAGCTAAGATTTATTGCACTATCTTCCATGTCAGGCACCAAGCTCAATAAGTAGTAACCCTGATATTAACTGTAGCTCCACCTTATGGATGAGGAAATTGAGATTTAGGTCATTTGCCCACGTCTCTCTTTTCATAATGGAGCAAGGATTCAACCCAGACTCTTTGGCTTTAAAGCCCTCAGTGTTCCCAGCAGTAAACCTTGATGAAGCCCCCACAACCGGGGAGGCTGGAACTGCCCCTCAGGGAAAGCAAGTAGAGAAAATAGGCTGAGTTTCTTGAATGGGATCTCTGATCCAGTCCCACCCGAGAGCCTCGTTGAGGAGGAAGGGAGGGTCTGGATGGGTTTCACAGGCTCAAGGGTACAGATGTAGAAAAGAGACCAAGTAGAGGAAGACCACGGTTCTCCAGGCTGTATCCCATCCTGCCAGCCACTCTGACCTGATGCTTCCAGCTCAGGAAGGGCGAGTGAGAACATAGGAAGCAGCCCAGCATGGCTCACTCCAGGGTCTGGGGTTAGCTGGCCGTCGGGAGGAGAGAAGGCTCTAGGTGACCTCACTCTGCACTCGGCTTCGTTTCTCCTCTACGTGACTCACTGAGGACCGGGGGAGCCCTCGGGCTTGTGTCTGAGCACAGCAAGGAGAGTGGGAGTAGGAGATATGAGGCTCTGTCAGGGCACTTCAACACCTGCAGTCTTCTTCCTTCCATGCAGGGAAGAGCCGTTGTCAACAGAGCCACCAAGCGGTGTTTGGAGATGAAGGAGGACCCTTCAGGTGGCTACATGCTTGTCCTCCAGACCTGTTCCACGCAAGTATGGACGATCCAGTACACTGTCCGAAGCTGGGGGTCAGGCTAGTGTCCAGTGATCCCTGGAGAGCCTGAGTTCTTGCCACCAGAATGCTGTCTGCTCTCAATAATGCTTAAAGGGGAGGAAGGGGAGAGAAAGAAAGTGTGTGTGTGTGTGTGTGTGTGTGTTTGTGTGTGTGTGTTTACTCTGACTTCATCCAGGACCAACCTGAAAGGTGCAGCAAATTGACTGTCATCTTAAAGAAGATCCCTCCCTCTATCCAGCCCCCACCTCCCAGCGGTTTTCTTTGGGTTATGTCCTCTCTCCCATAGGGGTTCAGGGCAGAAGGGACACACCTAACTAACCAGTCCCACTCTGCCCAGTGCATGAAAACTCCGAGTTTCATGGAAAAAATTCACATCCTCAACGGTCTTTCTCTAAGAAATTTATGACATTTAATAAGCTCGATTACCTGTTTTCCTGCAACTATCCCTGAAAATCATAGAGGAAGTGAGGCTTGAAACAGAGGGGCAGCACTAAACTGGGACAGAAAGAAGGGACTAAGCAAATAACTAAGCCCAGGGACTGTTTGCTGCTGCCCACTGGATAAACCCTTTCCTGTAGGTGGTGAGTTAGGCGGATCTGTCCAGGGGTGCCAGCTTCAGTGGGGTCTTAGAGGCTGGTGGGAGGTGGGCGTTGTGGTGAGAGAGGAAGTAGGATGGTCCTCTCTGCTCTGTGTTGTTGGATTCACCTTTCAAGAATGTCCTTTCACCTTTTCCTCTTAGTTTTATGTCAGGGTTACTCGGGCATGATTCTGGGAATCAATTGGCTCCCTATAAGCATCAGGCAGACAAGACACTGATAATTTAGCACAGAATCAGATCAGCTAAAAGTTTTTCAAGTAAGTTTTTATAAATGTGCATGTCATGCAGGTACAGCTTGATAAAATGTTCACAGTTGTCGCGGGCACTGTGCTGGAGCTTACTCTGATTCCTATTCTTACTAGTTCTCACTAAGAGGCACTATGTTAAATACATCAGAGACTTTTTCACAGTCACAGTGTAGTCCCCTCAGGGTCGTGAGCCTCGGACTTCAACAATAAAGTGTCGTGGTCTCAAGCATTGTCAAACTCATAGTGGTTTTATTAATCATAAAACATATAATAATCAGAATTAAGATTCCATTAATCAAGATTCAAATAGAGGCAAGCACAAATAGTCATAACTCAATCAAATGCAAAAAGATGTTCTTACCCCAGAGCTGGAAAGTCTCGACCTCACATCAGGCGAAGCTGATCTCCGTGAGCGAGCCTCCCACACAATCTTCCTTTACCCTTTTTATATTTTTTCCAACTAGAAATCTCAAGTTAATTAATAATCATAAAGAAGCTTTTTGTTTCTCTAGAAATGCAAAAGAGGTCATCACCGGAGCCCTTTCTCTCCCACCAACACCTTTGCTCTCTAGGGGAAACATTCTTACAATTTTTAAGTTACAAAAGGAGCTTTGAGTTGTAAAGTGTCACATTATCATTAAAAAGCGGGCAAGAGGAAGAACCTTTGTGCTCTGTATTGGTCTCAGAGAGGCGAGGCTTGCAGGCAGTGCTTATCGTTAGTGTGAGGAGACATTTGTCTGCTCAGCCTATTCCTGTGAGAAGCGAACATGCCTTTACTTGCCCATGACACAGTGACCATGCCCATATCAAGGACTAGAACATTACTGCAATGGAAGATTTTACAATGACAAAAATGCAGGAAGAGGATAAATGTTAAACGAATGTAAAGCTTCTGTCTTCTGCCCAGCACATTGATAGGAAAATGCAATTCATAGCCAAGTTTAAGAAAAGAAAAAGTATGTGCCCAGGAGATAAGTGGGCAAAAGTCACAATATTCTGTCAACTACAAACTGACATTTACCAATTACATTGCCAATGCCTGGACAACAAGGACATTTGCCATCTGCTTCTGCAGAGACCAGACCCTATGCTGTTGAGACCTGCTGACCTTCAATACCCGCTGATGGAGATCAGGGTCAGGTAGAGGCACTCTGTGCTCGAGGGAATCTGGTGGGGCAGGTCTTTAGATAGGTGGTTGCTTTTAGGAACAGATTTTATTATCTCAATCCTTGCATCTTCTTATATTTAGAAAAGCACTAAATCTCTTCATGGTGACATCAGATCCTCGTGACTGACTTGGGACCCTTTGTAAAATGATTGTTTAATGATATGAAACTCCCCCCTCACCAAAATCCTTAAATACTGGCCTTCCTCCTGCTGTCCCTTTGGAGCAGTTTCTCTGAGCTATCTGGGGTGCTACCTCCTGAGTTGCAGTCCTAATTATGCCCCAAATAAAACTTAACCCACAACTCTCAAGTTGTTTTATCTTTTTCTGTTGACAAGTCTTGAGAGAAAAAGTGTTTAAACTCACTTATATAGCAATACAAATTCAAACTGTACTGAAATTATTTTTCACTTAGTAAAAATTTAATCAGCACATTCTGTTTGGCAGAGTTGGGGAACCAGGCAATCTCATGGTCTGATGGTAGTGACACAAACTGATACAACATGTTGGGGGGATATTTGGCAATATCTAAAAATACTGTATGTGGATTTTCTCTTTGTGACACTAATTCCACCTCTAGAAATTTACAGCTCCCCAGACAAGAAAATATTTATGTACAAAATAATTCCTTGCAGTGCTGATTTCAGTTATAAAATGTTACAAACAGACTATATGCTGAAACATCAGAGAGTGGGCCATCCAGTAGGGTGCAGATATGAAAAAGAATGAGGACCAGTTTTTGAATGGATATGGAGTGATTTCCAAACAGCCTCTAAAGTGTGTGCCTTTTAGGTAAGAAATGAAGGGGAAAGATACATATGTCTTTTTATTTCTACAAAATGAAACATAGTGGTTAACTAGAAACTAATGAGAGTGGTTACCAGTGAGTAGCGGTGGTTGAGAATAGAGTGGGAAAGATTACGTACAGGAACAGAAGAGAAGGAATGTGTCAGAGGAGTGAGGCTTCTCAGATCATACATTGTTTCTCTAGTTTAGATGTTTAGAACCTTGTTATGTTGCACAGACTCAAAACACACATATGGTAAAACCAGTAGGAATAGAGGGAAACCTCAAGTGGAGTACAAACAAAAAGAAGTGAACTTAAGCTATTTGTTGATATTTTAAGTGAATACATACACTTGCTCAGCATCTAGCATCCAGGTCTTGGTTTCTAAATGTTTTCCAGTAAAAAGAATTAGGGCTCCATGGAGAAATATTAAAATGATTGTTTAATGATATGAAACTCCCCCCTCACCAAAATCCTTAAATACTGGCCTTCCTCCTGCTGTCCCTTTGGAGCAGTTTCTCTGAGCTATCTGGGGTGCTACCTCCTGAGTTGCAGTCCTAATTATGCCCCAAATAAAACTTAACCCACAACTCTCAAGTTGTTTTATCTTTTTCTGTTGACAAGTCTTGAGAGAAAAAGTGTTTAAACTCACTTATATAGCAATACAAATTCAAACTGTACTGAAATTATTTTTCACTTAGTAAAAATTTAATCAGCACATTCTGTTTGGCAGAGTTGGGGAACCAGGCAATCTCATGGTCTGATGGTAGTGACACAAACTGATACAACATGTTGGGGGGATATTTGGCAATATCTAAAAATACTGTATGTGGATTTTCTCTTTGTGACACTAATTCCACCTCTAGAAATTTACAGCTCCCCAGACAAGAAAATATTTATGTACAAAATAATTCCTTGCAGTGCTGATTTCAGTTATAAAATGTTACAAACAGACTATATGCTGAAACATCAGAGAGTGGGCCATCCAGTAGGGTGCAGATATGAAAAAGAATGAGGACCAGTTTTTGAATGGATATGGAGTGATTTCCAAACAGCCTCTAAAGTGTGTGCCTTTTAGGTAAGAAATGAAGGGGAAAGATACATATGTCTTTTTATTTCTACAAAATGAAACATAGTGGTTAACTAGAAACTAATGAGAGTGGTTACCAGTGAGTAGCGGTGGTTGAGAATAGAGTGGGAAAGATTACGTACAGGAACAGAAGAGAAGGAATGTGTCAGAGGAGTGAGGCTTCTCAGATCATACATTGTTTCTCTAGTTTAGATGTTTAGAACCTTGTTATGTTGCACAGACTCAAAACACACATATGGTAAAACCAGTAGGAATAGAGGGAAACCTCAAGTGGAGTACAAACAAAAAGAAGTGAACTTAAGCTATTTGTTGATATTTTAAGTGAATACATACACTTGCTCAGCATCTAGCATCCAGGTCTTGGTTTCTAAATGTTTTCCAGTAAAAAGAATTAGGGCTCCATGGAGAAATATTAATAGCTGACTTTAGAGTTTCGGACCTGGGGCATTTTCTGATGTTGGGAAATAAGGAACTTCTCAAGCAATGATGGGGACAGATCACAGATTACACCAGCCAAGTTCCAGGGACCCCTCACTGGCCAGATCTAAGACAACTTAAACATTAAATAAAACAGTGATTTTATTATATCAACTAAAAGGAGGAGCAATGACAGGGGATGAGATGGTTACATAGCATCACAAACTCAATGGACATGAGTATGAACAAGCTCAGGGAGATGATGGAGGATAGGGAAGCCTGGCATGCTGCATTCCATGGACTTACAAAGAGTTGGACACAACTTACTGATGGAACAACAACAAATAAGCCATAGAATAAAAGAAGAATGTGTGAGTCTATACCAATGAGTGAATGGATGGATGGATAGATGGATGAATGAACAAATGAAAGAATAAATGAATGGGGAAGAGGGGAAGTTCATTCTGATAGAAGAAAGTCCACTAATAAATGTAGGGGAAATGATGGAATTATATTATTTGGCAACCCCCATCATCAAAATTGTTTCAGGAAAGAATCACCAATGAATGTTAAAACTAGTGGGTGATGAGAAACAAGGTACACACAGAGTATTAAAGGAACTCCCCCAAAAATATTAGCGGCAAAGGCAAAAGAGTAATTTAGTGTTGCCAAAACTGGCAGACACCATCTTTAATGAGATGAACAATGTTAACATCATGAGTTATAGCAAAAATGGACGTCATCTGCATCCTGATAGAATGCTCCCAGAAGAAAGCATCACTTCTGTGGTATCCCTGCCCCAAATACAGATTCTCTACAGCAGAGCCACCAGGGCAGCCAATATGCTTTTTGTTGTTGTTGTTGTTCAGCCACCCAGTTGGGTCTCTGTGCAAACCCATGGACTGCAGCACGCCAGGCCTCCCTGTCCCTCACCATCTCCCGGAGTTTGCCCAAGTTCATGTCCATTGCATTGGTGATGTCGTCCAGCCACCGTATCCTCTGATGCCCTTTTCTTCTGCTCTCAGTCTTTCCCAGCATCAGGGACTTTTCCAATGAGTTGTCTGTTTGCATCAGATGACCAAAATACTGGAGCTTCATCTTCAGCATCAGCCCTTCCAATGAAGATTCAGGATTGACTTTCCTTAAGATTGATTGGTCTGATCTTCTTGCTGTCCAAGAGACTCTCAGGAGTCTTCTCTAGTACCACAGCTTAAAGGCATCAGTTCTTTGGTGTTCTGCCTTCTTTAAGGTCCTTTTTTCTAGCCAAGGCTTAATTGAAGAAGGCAGGCTTGTGCGTTCCTGTTTTCTTTGTCCTGAGGCTGGACGGCAGCCCCAAGTCCCAGCTCCTTCCTTTCCTCCCCTGCCTCCATTCCAGGGGCCCTGCTGGTGGCCCTTCCCTGTGCAGCTCATTTTGATAGAGTTACCATGTGAGAATTATTTAGCATATAGGAAAACTAGTGGAGAAGTTACAGAAACAAGAAAAAGCTCTATTATTCTCCTGGGAGCTTGAAAGCTTTCAGTTAACATAGAGACACGACAGATTTGAAAGAATCCATTGAAGTATAAGGGAAAGAGTGCAGGAAACAGTTCAAGGTGAAGAGTGGTAGTGTCAGAAACCAGGACAGGAACATGCAGGAGAAAATCAGTGAGATTTGCCAGGTGTCATCCATAAGCTATAACCATGCTGTAAGTGTGCATCTGTGACATTTGTCTAATGACGAGTGATTGCTGCAAATAAAATAATGAGTACATTTTAATTTATTAATACATTTTATGCATTCTGTAATTTATGCAAATCTTGAATGTTGTTCCAAGAATTAATAAATTTTTGAAGCAAAATATGTTTTGAAATGAGCAATTTCAACATATGATCCTGACTGGTGCTGTTAAGTATTTTTGTTTTTTAATTTTACTTTTTAAAAATTTTTACAGGGTTTTGTTGTTCACAGATGTGTATGTTCCACTATCAGTCATATGCATATCCCTGGCACCCTCCCCTCTCCCAGCACCCCTCATCCCACCCCTCCAGGCCATCACACCCCGCCCCTGCAGGATCTATTCCCCCAGGGCAATGACAACAGCTATCTTTTCCACATATGATAGTATAGGTTTCCATGTTACTCCCTCTATGCTTCCCACCCACTGTTCATACCCCACCATGTCCATATGTCTGTTCTCTATGTCTGTTTTTCCATCGTTTCACTGTGTGTGTTATCATTACCATCTTACTAGATTCCATATATATGTATTAGTAGATTGTACTTGTCTTTCTCTTTTTGACTTACTTCACTTTTTATGATAGGTTCTAGATCGTGCCACCTAATTAGGACTGATTCTTCTGCATTTCTTTTGACAGTTGAGAAGTATTCCATTGTAGATATGTACCAGCGTTTCTTTATCCATTCATTCATCGATGGGCATCTAGGTAGCTTCCCTGTTCTAGCTATTGTAGAGAGAGCTGCAATGAACATTGGTGGTTTCATGTTCTCAGGGTATACCCAAAGCTCCTTCCTTTCCTCCCTGCCTCCATTCCAGGGGCCCTGCTGGTGGCCCTTCCTGTGCAGCTCATTTTGATAGAGTTACCATGTGAGAATTATTTAGCATATAGGAAAACTAGTGGAGAAGTTACAGAAACAAGAAAAAGCTCTATTATTCTCCTGGGAGCTTGAAAGCTTTCAGTTAACATAGAGACACGACAGATTTGAAAGAATCCATTGAAGTATAAGGGAAAGAGTGCAGGAAACAGTTCAAGGTGAAGAGTGGTAGTGTCAGAAACCAGGACAGGAACATGCAGGAGAAAATCAGTGAGATTTGCCAGGTGTCATCCATAAGCTATAACCATGCTGTAAGTGTGCATCTGTGACATTTGTCTAATGACGAGTGATTGCTGCAAATAAAATAATGAGTACATTTTAATTTATTAATACATTTTATGCATTCTGTAATTTATGCAAATCTTGAATGTTGTTCCAAGAATTAATAAATTTTTGAAGCAAAATATGTTTTGAAATGAGCAATTTCAACATATGATCCTGACTGGTGCTGTTAAGTATTTTTGTTTTTTAATTTTACTTTTTAAAAATTTTTACAGGGTTTTGTTGTTCACAGATGTGTATGTTCCACTATCAGTCATATGCATATCCCTGGCACCCTCCCCTCTCCCAGCACCCCTCATCCCACCCCTCCAGGCCATCACACCCCGCCCCTGCAGGATCTATTCCCCCAGGGCAATGACAACAGCTATCTTTTCCACATATGATAGTATAGGTTTCCATGTTACTCCCTCTATGCTTCCCACCCACTGTTCATACCCCACCATGTCCATATGTCTGTTCTCTATGTCTGTTTTTCCATCGTTTCACTGTGTGTGTTATCATTACCATCTTACTAGATTCCATATATATGTATTAGTAGATTGTACTTGTCTTTCTCTTTTTGACTTACTTCACTTTTTATGATAGGTTCTAGATCGTGCCACCTAATTAGGACTGATTCTTCTGCATTTCTTTTGACAGTTGAGAAGTATTCCATTGTAGATATGTACCAGCGTTTCTTTATCCATTCATTCATCGATGGGCATCTAGGTAGCTTCCCTGTTCTAGCTATTGTAGAGAGAGCTGCAATGAACATTGGGGTACAGGTGCTTCTTTCAGATTTGATTTCATCAGGGTATAAGCCCAATAGTGGGATTGCTGGGTCCTATGGTGCTTCTATTTTTAGTTTTCTAAGGAATCTCCATACTGTCTTCCATAGAGGGCTGTACCAATTTACATTCCCACCAATAATGCAAGAGTGTTCCCTTTTCTCCGTACCTTCTCCAGCATTTATTGTCTGTCGATTTGTTGAGGATGGCCATTCTGACTGGTATAAGATGATATCTCATTGCTGTTTTGATTTGCATTTCTCTAATGATAAGCGAGGTTGAGCATCATTTCATGTGTTTTGGGGCCATCTGTATGTCCTCTTTGGAGAGGTGCCTGTTTAGATCTTTTTCCCATTTTTTTGATTGGGTCGTTCATTTTTCCTGTGCTGAGTTATCTGAGTTGTTTGTAGATTTTGGAGATTAATTCTTTGTCTATTATTTCATTTGCTATGATTTTCTCCCACTCTGTGGGCTGTCTGTTGAGCTTTTTTGTAATTTCTTTTGCTGTACAAAAGCTTTTAAGTTTCATTAGGTTCCACATGTTCATTTTGGTTTTAGTTTCGCTATTCTAGTAGTCAGGTCATGGAAGATTTTGCTTTGATTTATGTCCTTGAGTGTTTTGCCTATATTCTCCTCTAAGAGTTTTATTGTTTCTGGTCTTACATTTAGGTCTCTAATCCATTTTGAGTTTATCTTTGTGCATGGTGTCAGGGAATGTTCCAACTTCATTTTTTTTGCATGTAGCTGTCCAGTTTTCCCAGTACCATTTGTTGAAGAGCCTGTCTTTGTCCCATTTTATAGTTTCACCTCCTTCATCAAAAATAAGGTGCCCATAGGTGCATGGGCTTATCTCTGGGTTCTCGATCTTGTTGCATTGATCTATATTTCTGTTTTTGTGTCAGTACCATCCTGTCTTGATGACTGTTGCTTTGTAGTATAGTCTGAAGTTAGGCAGGCTGAGCCCTCCAGTTCCATGCTTCTTCCTCAGTGTTGCTTTGGCTATTCAGGGTCTTTTGTGTTTCCCTTTCTGACTGGAGTTCCATTCTTTAAAGGGTGGGCTTCCTGTTCTAGCTATTGTAGAGAGCTGCAATGAACATTGGGGTACAGGTGCTTCTTTCAGATTTGATTTCATCAGGGTATAAGCCCAATAGTGGGATTGCTGGGTCCTATGGTGCTTCTATTTTTAGTTTTCTAAGGAATCTCCATACTGTCTTCCATAGAGGGCTGTACCAATTTACATTCCCACCAATAATGCAAGAGTGTTCCCTTTTCTCCGTACCTTCTCCAGCATTTATTGTCTGTCGATTTGTTGAGGATGGCCATTCTGACTGGTATAAGATGATATCTCATTGCTGTTTTGATTTGCATTTCTCTAATGATAAGCGAGGTTGAGCATCATTTCATGTGTTTTGGGGCCATCTGTATGTCCTCTTTGGAGAGGTGCCTGTTTAGATCTTTTTCCCATTTTTTTGATTGGGTCGTTCATTTTTCCTGTGCTGAGTTATCTGAGTTGTTTGTAGATTTTGGAGATTAATTCTTTGTCTATTATTTCATTTGCTATGATTTTCTCCCACTCTGTGGGCTGTCTGTTGAGCTTTTTTGTAATTTCTTTTGCTGTACAAAAGCTTTTAAGTTTCATTAGGTTCCACATGTTCATTTTGGTTTTAGTTTCGCTATTCTAGTAGTCAGGTCATGGAAGATTTTGCTTTGATTTATGTCCTTGAGTGTTTTGCCTATATTCTCCTCTAAGAGTTTTATTGTTTCTGGTCTTACATTTAGGTCTCTAATCCATTTTGAGTTTATCTTTGTGCATGGTGTCAGGGAATGTTCCAACTTCATTTTTTTTGCATGTAGCTGTCCAGTTTTCCCAGTACCATTTGTTGAAGAGCCTGTCTTTGTCCCATTTTATAGTTTCACCTCCTTCATCAAAAATAAGGTGCCCATAGGTGCATGGGCTTATCTCTGGGTTCTCGATCTTGTTGCATTGATCTATATTTCTGTTTTTGTGTCAGTACCATCCTGTCTTGATGACTGTTGCTTTGTAGTATAGTCTGAAGTTAGGCAGGCTGATCCCTCCAGTTCCATTCTTCTTCCTCAGTGTTGCTTTGGCTATTCAGGGTCTTTTGTGTTTCCATATATCTGTTATTCTTTGGTGTAGTTCTGTGAAGAATGTCATTGGTAGTTTGATAGAGATTGCATTGAATGTGTAGATGACATTTGGTAGTATGGTCATTTTCACAATATTGATTCTTCCAACCCAGGAGCCTGGACTATCTCTCCATCTGTTCAAGTCTTCTTTAATTTCTCTCATGAGTGTCTTGTACTTTTCTGTGTATAGTTCTTTTGTTTCTTTGGAGAGGCTTACTCCTTGATATTTTATTCTCTTGGTTGCAGTGGTGAAGGGAATTGCCTCTTTGATTTTGTTTTCTGATTTTTCATTGTGTATAGGGATGCAAGTGATTTCTGTGTATTGATTTTGTATCCCACGACTCTGCTGAATTCGTTGATTAGCTCTAGTAGTTTTGTAATAGTGTCTTTGGGGTTTTCTATGTATACTATCATGTCAGCTGCAAATAGAGAGAGTTTTACTTCTTCTTTTCCAATCTGGATTCCTTTTATTTGTTTTTCTTCTCTTAGTGCTGTTGCTAGAACTTCCAGGACTATGTTGAATAATAGTGGTGAAAGTGGACATCCCTGTCTTGTTCCTGATCTTAGAGGGAATGCATTCAGTTTTTCACCATTGAGGATGATGTTTGCTGTGGGTTTCTCATATATGGCTTTCACTATGTTGAGATAGGTTCCTTCTATGCCTATTTTTTGAAGAGTTTTTGTCATAAATGAGTGTTTGTGTTTGTCGAAGGCTTTTTCTGCATCTATTGAGATTATCATGTGTGTTTTGTCTCTCCATTTGTTGATATGGTGTATCACATTGATTGATTTGTGGATATTGAAGAATCCTTGCATGCGTGGGATGAACCCGACTTGGTCATGATGTATGAGTTTTTTGATGTGTTGTTGAATTCTGTTTGCTAGGATTTTGTTGAGGATCTGGGCATCTAAGTTCATCAGTGAGATTGGCCTATAATTTTCTTTTTGTGTGTTGTCTTTGCCTGGCTTTGGTATCAGGGTGATGGCGGCCTCATAGACTGTTTGGAAGTGTTCCTTCCTGTGCAATTTTTTGGAAGAGTTTTAGAAGGACAGGCATTAGCTCATCTTTAAATGTTTGGTAGAATTCACCTGTAAAGCCATCTGGCCCTGGGTTTTTATTTTTGGGTAGGTTTTTGATCACAAATCCGATTTCTGAGCTTGTGATTGGGTTGTTCATAGTTTCTATTTCTTCCTGGTTCAGTCTTGGGAGATTAATCTTCTCTAAGAAACTGTCCATTTCCTCAAGGTTGTCCAGTTTGTTGCCATAGAGTTGTTCATAATAGTCTCTTATAATCCTTTGGATTTCTGCATTATCTGTTGTAATCTCTCCTTTTTCATTTTTGATTTTGTGGATCTGGTTCTTTTTTTATTTTTTGGTTCTTTTTTTTTTCCTGATGAATTTGTCCAGCCATTGTCAATTTTGTTTACCTTGTCGAAGAACCAGTTTTTCATTTTATTTACCTTTTTTTTTAAAAAAAAATTATCTTTACTATTGTTTCTTTCATTTCTTTTTCATTCATTTCTGTTCTGATCTTTTTGATTTCTCTTCTTCTGCTAACTTTGGAGTGTTTTTGTTCTTCTTTCTCCAATTGTTTTAAGTGTAGGGTTAGGTCGTCTGTTTGATATTTTTCTTGTTTCTTGAGGTAGGATTGTATTGCTATAAACTTCCCTCTTAGAACTGCTTTTGTGGTATCCCATAGGTTTTGCACTGTTGTGTGTTCATTGTCATTTTCTTCTAGGAATTTTTTTTATTTTCCATTTGATTTGCTCGGTAATCGGTTTTTTAGATTATGTTGTTTAATCTCCATGTGCTTGTGTTTTTAGTGGTTTTTTCCCTGCAGTTGATCTCTAGTCTCATTGCATTGTGGTCAGAGAAGATGGTGGATATAATTTTCTTGAATTGACTGAGGTTTGATTTGTGGCCCAAGATGTGGTCTATGCTGGAGAATGTTCCATGAGCACTTGAGAAGAAAGTGTATTCTTCCGCTTTTGGATGGAATGTCCTAAAGATATCGATGAGCTCCATCTCTTCTAGCATGTCATTTAAGGTTTGTGTTTCTTTTTGGGCGGGGGGAGTGTGTTGGAGAGGGAGGGGGGTAGGCGGGTCACTTCTATTGGTCTTTCATTTATCTATTTTCATCCATCTTTGTTCTTTGGCCTGTGTTGGCCTCCCATCATGGTGGCCTCTGTTATCGCAGAGCACTAGCTCTGGGCATATGCACCCCATAGCTCTGGCTTGGTAATTGGACACATCAGTCCAGCTGCTCCATGGCACGTGGGATCTTCCCAGGCTAGGGATCTAACTGGCACCCTTTGCACTGCAAGGTTCTGTCCTTACCCACTAGACCACCAGAGAAGCCCCAAGGCTTGTGTTTCTTTATTAATTTTCTGTTTTGATGCTCTCTCCATTGGTGTAAGAGGAGTGTTAAAGTCTCCTACTATTATTGTGTTATTGTCGATATCTTCTTTCATGTCTGAATATATTGGGGTGTTCCTGTGTTGGGTGCATAGATATTTATGATTGCTATGTCTTCTTGGATCAATCCCTTGATCATTATGTAGTGACCTGCCTTGTCTCTTATAATCTTCTTTATTTTAAGCTCTATTTTGTCTGATATGAGAATTGCTACTCCAGTTTTCTTTTGATTTTCATTTGCATGGAATATCTTTTTCTATCCTCTCACTTTCAGTCTATGTGTGTCATTAGGTCTGAAGTGGGTCTCTTGTAAACAGCATATATATGGGTCTTGTTTTTGAATCCATTCACCCAGTCTGTGTCTTTTGCTTGGAGCATTTAGTCCTTTTACATTCAAAGTAATTATTGATATGAATGTTCTTATTGTCATCTTCTTAGATGCTTGGGGTTTGATTTGTAGGACTTCTACTCTTGTATTTATTGGCCATATCAGGCCCTTTAACACTTGTAAGGCTGTTTTCGTGGTACAGAATTTCTTTTAGCTTTTGCTTGTCTGTAAAGCTTTTGACTTCACCATCAGTTCTGAATGAGATTCTTGCTCGGTAGAGAATTCTTGGTTGTAGTTTATTCTCTTTTAGCCCTTTAGATGTGTCTAGCCATTCTCTTCTGGCCTGCAGGGTTTCTGTTGATAGATCAGTGGTTAACGTATGGGGTTTCCTTTGTAAGTTATTTTTTGTTTGTTTCTTGCTGCTTTAAGTATTCTTTCCTTATATTTAGTTGTGTTAGTTTGATTAGAATTTGCCTTCATGTGTTTCTTGTGGGGTTTATCCTGTATGGAAGTCTTTGTGCTTCTTGGACTTGGTTGACTATTTCCTTTCTCATGCTGGTGAAGTTTTCAGCTATAATTTCTTTAAGAATTTTTGCATAGCCTTTCTTTCACTCTTCTTCTTTTTGCTCCCCTGTAATTCTAATGTTGGTGTGTTTGATATTGTCCCATAGGTCTCTGAGACTATCCTCAGTTCTTTTGATTCTTTGTGCTTTGTTCTGTTCCTCAGCAGTTATTTCCACCATTCTCTCTTCCAACTCACTTATCTGTTCTGCCTCTGATACTCTTCTGCTGAGACCTTCTATAGTATTTTTGAGTTCAGGAATTGAGTTTTTTGTCTCTATCTGTTTATTTTTCATTTCTTGCATGTCTCTTCTCTATGCACTAATTTCCTGTAATATTCTGTTTTTAGAGTTTTGGATCCTCACTAGTATCACTCTGAATTCTATTTCAGAAGAATAATTTGATAATTTGATAATCTGATAATAATCTGGTAATTTGTCAGTCTCATTTTCTGTCATTTCTATCTGTGTTTCTCTGACTTGTTCCTTCATTTGTGCAGTGTTTCTCTGTCTTTTCATTTTTTATGTTAATTTTTGTTTCTTTGTGTGTGTCTGTGTAATGGAAGTATTTATCCCCCTGGCTGCGTCGTTATAGTCTCCCTTCCCTTTTTGGGTTTATGTCCTTGTAGGAGAGTTCATTGGTTTGTGTCTTAGGTGGTGCTGAGTCTTGTTTGCAGGTGAATAATCTCTAGTGTTGATGGTGTAGGGTCTTGGGGTCAGGGCTTCCACTCCAAGGGTCCTTGGTTTGATCTCTGGCTGAGGATGGCAGGCTCTATGTCTGGTTTGCTATGGCGTTCAGTGGTATTAGTTCAAATATAGGCATATGAGGGACAAAAGCTGCATCCCTGGTAGATGATGGTCATAAAATCATGCAAATATTTTCTAACATAATGGAAAAGTATACATACATACACATCAATAAACACAGTTGACCAGTCTTAAAGGGATAAAGTACAGGAAATTTTTCTGGCAGATGGCACAATCAAAGTTGGTACCTGACTGTTAAGCTCTAAATTAATTAAAACACTGGCTGGAAAAACAGATCCAGAGCAAGGTCTCAGCTGGAAGTACTGCAATGAAAGCAGTTTTTAACTAAGACATGTGTTGGGAGAAGGATGAGAGTGTATATGTAATGAGAAGGAGCAGATTCGTGTTGCAAGGATTTTGTAGGGTTAGGTAACAGAGATTAGTATATAGTAGAGTTGTTAGGAACATTAAATATCCTCAGTTCTTTTGATTCTTTGTGCTTTGTTCTGTTCCTCAGCAGTTATTTCCACCATTCTCTCTTCCAACTCACTTATCTGTTCTGCCTCTGATACTCTTCTGCTGAGACCTTCTATAGTATTTTTGAGTTCAGGAATTGAGTTTTTTGTCTCTATCTGTTTATTTTTCATTTCTTGCATGTCTCTTCTCTATGCACTAATTTCCTGTAATATTCTGTTTTTAGAGTTTTGGATCCTCACTAGTATCACTCTGAATTCTATTTCAGAAGAATAATTTGATAATTTGATAATCTGATAATAATCTGATAATTTGTCAGTCTCATTTTCTGTCATTTCTATCTGTGTTTCTCTGACTTGTTCCTTCATTTGTGCAGTGTTTCTCTGTCTTTTCATTTTTTATGTTAATTTTTGTTTCTTTGTGTGTGTCTGTGTAATGGAAGTATTTATCCCCCTGGCTGCGTCGTTATAGTCTCCCTTCCTTTTGGTTTCTGTCCTTGTAGGAGAGTTCATTGGTTTGTGTCTTAGGTGGTGCTGAGTCTTGTTTGCAGGTGAATAATCTCTAGTGTTGATGGTGTAGGGTCTTGGGGTCAGGGCTTCCACTCCAAGGGTCCTTGGTTTGATCTCTGGCTGAGGATGGCAGGCTCTATGTCTGGTTTGCTATGGCGTTCAGTGGTATTAGTTCAAATATAGGCATATGAGGGACAAAAGCTGCATCCCTGGTAGATGATGGTCATAAAATCATGCAAATATTTTCTAACATAATGGAAAAGTATACATACATACACATCAATAAACACAGTTGACCAGTCTTAAAGGGATAAAGTACAGGAAATTTTTCTGGCAGATGGCACAATCAAAGTTGGTACCTGACTGTTAAGCTCTAAATTAATTAAAACACTGGCTGGAAAAACAGATCCAGAGCAAGGTCTCAGCTGGAAGTACTGCAATGAAAGCAGTTTTTAACTAAGACATGTGTTGGGAGAAGGATGAGAGTGTATATGTAATGAGAAGGAGCAGATTCGTGTTGCAAGGATTTTGTAGGGTTAGGTAACAGAGATTAGTATATAGTAGAGTTTAGTACAGCTGGAAGGGAACATTACAGGCAGCAAGCTAGGAAATATTTATAGAGAGGTTAGTAGTAGATTTAAAGAGATTTTACAGTTGGAGCATAGGGAGAGGAAGCTGTGGTATGAGAAAAATAAAAATAAAAATAAATACTAATTAACAAAATTTTTTTAATTATTAAAAAAATTAAGAGAAATTACTGTCCCTGGTTTTTATCTTCTCATCTGCATGTGAACCTTCCACTAGTTTGCTCTTGACGCTGTCCCAGATTTCCCTAGTCTACACTGGTGGGGGTCAGGTGTGTGGGCTGGATGACTTCTTATGTCTTAGGTTTCAGTGAGGGTTAGTTTTTTTTTTTTTTGTAGTCAGGACCCTTGCAGAATCGGTTGCTCTACGGCTCTGCAGCCAAAGTAGCTGACTCCTGTCTCTCCGCCCCTGCTACTGGCCGGGGGAGGGCAGGACAGGTGGCTTCCTGTCAATCGGGCAGAGGTTACGCCACTAGACGCTGTGCCGGAGGGGATTCCCTGGCTCTACTGCATACTCCGTGGTAGCCTTCAGTCTCCGCTCCGTTCCCGGTACCTCTGACCCGACCCTGCTGCTGGCGGGACTGAGCGCTTCTCGAGAAGTCTGAGATCTCGTCCCAGGTGCCCGGCTTCCTTGCGGCAGCTCTGGGGCAGCGCGGGCCAGTTCGAGCAGCCGGCTCGCGCCTGTCCCGCGGGACTAAGGCTCACCGCTTGCCCCAAGCGCGGGCGGCAGCTTCCCCTCGGGCTCGAGCCAGGCTTCAGGACTGCGACCCACGGGAGATTTCCCGTTCTGTTTCCCACGCCCTGCTAGCGTTCAGTCTCACGCTCACCTGGCACGTCCCTGTCACAGTGCTGACCCCAGTGGGATTCTCACGCTGAGCGCTGCTTTCTGTCGTCCCGGTGCCCTTCCCAGCGCTCTCTCTGCCCGGTCCCGTGTGGGAGCTGAGGGGCAGGAGCTCCAGGATCCGTGGGAGCTCTGGGAAAGTTCGGGTTACTTGCTCTCTATCCCTTGTAGAACTGAGAACTTCTTTTGTCGTCTAGAGGCTGGTTTCTTGGTGGTGTTTCATTTCTTGATTAGTTCTGGTGATTCTGTTGGGGAGCTGGTGAAATCCTCCTCTCATTCCTCCGCCATCTTGCCGCCTCTCTGCTGTTAAGTATTAATAATTTATGTCTCACTAGGAGATCAAAATGTTACATTATTCAAATAATAAACAGTAATATTTATTGGTGGTTTTCTTGTAAGATTTTTGTAATGTGGACCGTTTTTAAAGCCTTTATTGAATTTGTTACAGTATTGCCTCTGTTTTGTGTTTTTTGGCCACAAGGCATGTGGGATCTTGGCTCCCCCCAGCCAGGGATCAAACCTGCTCCCTGTGCATTGGAAGTTGAAATTCCAGCCACTGGACTCCCAGGAAAGTCCTGCTGGTGTTTTCTAATGTTTAATATTTGCTATAGACTGTAGTTTTCATAAGTACAACTAAACTTAATATTTCTTATTTATTATACAACTTTTGAGTAAAAGCACAATTAATTTTAGAACTACAAAAAGCTGCTGGCACTGAGCTGCTTACTGCGAGAAGTTTTGATGGATCTCGCTGTGCCGGAGGATTCCTGGCTCTACTGCATACTCCGTGGTAGCCTTCAGTCTCCGCTCCGTTCCCGGTACCTCTGACCCGACCCTGCTGCTGGCGGGACTGAGCGCTTCTCGAGAAGTCTGAGATCTCGTCCCAGGTGCCCGGCTTCCTTGCGGCAGCTCTGGGGCAGCGCGGGCCAGTTCGAGCAGCCGGCTCGCGCCTGTCCCGCGGGACTAAGGCTCACCGCTTGCCCCAAGCGCAGGCGGCAGCTTCCCCTCGGGCTCGAGCCAGGCTTCAGGACTGCGACCCACGGGAGATTTCCCGTTCTGTTTCCCACGCCCTGCTAGCGTTCAGTCTCACGCTCACCTGGCACGTCCCTGTCACAGTGCTGACCCCAGTGGGATTCTCACGCTGAGCGCTGCTTTCTGTCGTCCCGGTGCCCTTCCCAGCGCTCTCTCTGCCCGGTCCCGTGTGGGAGCTGAGGGGCAGGAGCTCCAGGATCCGTGGGAGCTCTGGGAAAGTTCGGGTTACTTGCTCTCTATCCCTTGTAGAACTGAGAACTTCTTTTGTCGTCTAGAGGCTGGTTTCTTGGTGGTGTTTCATTTCTTGATTAGTTCTGGTGATTCTGTTGGGGAGCTGGTGAAATCCTCCTCTCATTCCTCCGCCATCTTGCCGCCTCTCTGCTGTTAAGTATTAATAATTTATGTCTCACTAGGAGATCAAAATGTTACATTATTCAAATAATAAACAGTAATATTTATTGGTGGTTTTCTTGTAAGATTTTTGTAATGTGGACCGTTTTTAAAGCCTTTATTGAATTTGTTACAGTATTGCCTCTGTTTTGTGTTTTTTGGCCACAAGGCATGTGGGATCTTGGCTCCCCCCAGCCAGGGATCAAACCTGCTCCCTGTGCATTGGAAGTTGAAATTCCAGCCACTGGACTCCCAGGAAAGTCCTGCTGGTGTTTTCTAATGTTTAATATTTGCTATAGACTGTAGTTTTCATAAGTACAACTAAACTTAATATTTCTTATTTATTATACAACTTTTTGAGTAAAAAGCACAATTAATTTTAGAACTACTTAAAGAATAACTTATGACTTGGGGAGTTCTTGAAAATTCCCAAGAATTCTAATTTTTTTCTTGAACTGCAAAGATACTACCTGTTTATAAACTATTGGGAATAATACCTTAACATCACTGGGTCTTACTGGGTGACCTCCCCTAATTCATTGTGGGGTTTTCCATTAAAAAGTTCATCAGACAGAGTTTCTTAGGATTTCCTGTTTAAAGTTTTTGTCCTTTTTCTTTTGCCAAATTTTTAAAAGCCACTTCACTGAGGTATGATTGACGTGTACACATTTAATTTACAGAATTTAACGAGTCTGGGGACAGGTGTCACCCGGAAAACCATCAGCACTATCAAGACCCCAGACATCCAAGACTTCCTTTGGCTACGATTATTGTTATTATTAGCACTTGTAGAGTTAGTTCTTCTGTTAGGAAAATATTAAGTATAAATACAGGATTATTGGGATTTCCCTGGTGGTCCAGTGGTTAGGACTTGGATTTAATTCCTGATTAGGGAACTAAGATCCCAAACATCAAATGGTGTAGCCAAAAAATGATAATAATAAAAGATACAGAATGGTTAGCTGTAGGCACTAGACTGTAGAGTAGATCCCCCAAACTTACTCATCTTAATCTTTAAATCTGCTGACTATCCTTTCACTGTTTCCTCTTCCCCACGCCTTGGCACCCCCAGTTCTACTCGCTGCTTCTATAAATCTGTTTTTGGATTGCATGTATAAATGAGATGATACAGTATTTGTCTTTTGTGATCTGGCTGACTATCCTTCACTGATTATTAGGTGGTTTTCTTGTAAGATTTTGTAATGTGGACCGTTTTAAAGCCTTTATTGAATTTGTTACAGTATTGCCTCTGTTTTGTGTTTTTTGGCCACAAGGCATGTGGGATCTTGGCTCCCCCCAGCCAGGGATCAAACCTGCTCCCTGTGCATTGGAAGTTGAAATTCCAGCCACTGGACTCCCAGGAAAGTCCTGCTGGTGTTTTCTAATGTTTAATATTTGCTATAGACTGTAGTTTTCATAAGTACAACTAAACTTAATATTTCTTATTTATTATACAACTTTTTGAGAAAAAAGCACAATTAATTTTAGAACTACTTAAAGAATAACTTATGACTTGGGGAGTTCTTGAAAATTCCCAAGAATTCTAATTTTTTTCTTGAACTGCAAAGATACTACCTGTTTATAAACTATTGGGAATAATACCTTAACATCACTGGGTCTTACTGGGTGACCTCCCCTAATTCATTGTGGGGTTTTCCATTAAAAAGTTCATCAGACAGAGTTTCTTAGGATTTCCTGTTTAAAGTTTTTGTCCTTTTTCTTTTGCCAAATTTTTAAAAGCCACTTCACTGAGGTATGATTGACGTGTACACATTTAATTTACAGAATTTAACGAGTCTGGGGACAGGTGTCACCCGGAAAACCATCAGCACTATCAAGACCCCAGACATCCAAGACTTCCTTTGGCTACGATTATTGTTATTATTAGCACTTGTAGAGTTAGTTCTTCTGTTAGGAAAATATTAAGTATAAATACAGGATTATTGGGATTTCCCTGGTGGTCCAGTGGTTAGGACTTGGATTTAATTCCTGATTAGGGAACTAAGATCCCAAACATCAAATGGTGTAGCCAAAAAATGATAATAATAAAAGATACAGAATGGTTAGCTGTAGGCACTAGACTGTAGAGTAGATCCCCCAAACTTACTCATCTTAATCTTTAAATCTGCTGACTATCCTTTCACTGTTTCCTCTTCCCCACGCCTTGGCACCCCCAGTTCTACTCGCTGCTTCTATAAATCTGTTTTTGGATTGCATGTATAAATGAGATGATACAGTATTTGTCTTTTTGTGTCTGGCTTATCTCACTTGGCATAATGGCCTCCAGGTCTATCCGTGTTGTCACACCTTTGAGAAGCTTTTCAAAATACCTTTGGCAGAGCTTCGCTGATGGTCCTGTGGGTAAAGAGTCTGCCTTGCAGTGCAAGGGGCACCCGGGAAGGTCCCATGTGCCACGGAGCGGCTGGACCGGTATGTCCAATTACCAAGCCAGCGTGCTGGAGTGCACACGCCCAGACCTGGTGCTCTGAGGTGGGAGAGCCCGCTGCGAGGGGAGGCCCACACAGGCCAAGGAATACAGATGGATGAAAGTAAATAAACAAACAAATAAAAACAATAAAAGAGACATATATATATATATATATATATATGTATGTATATAAAATACCTTTGGCAAAGTTACTTCCCCAGCAGTCTTTTTGTCTCATGTCCCTGTGCTGTGGTTAACCGGCCAGGAGACTTGTGGCCCTGTGGACAGCAGCCTGGATGCCATGTCTGGTGGCTTCCCTGGGGCGCAGTGGTTCTCACCATTGTAACCATCTTCAGCAGTTTGCTCAGTGGCTTTTTAATCTTCCAGGAGTTCTCTCCAGGGCAGGAGAGTTCTGCTGAAGGCTGAGAAAAGTCAAATATATTAATACTTCCAAGTTTCCTTCAATTCATGGAGGAAAGGACAAAGTCTAAGATTATAAATTACAATAGAAGTGAGGGCTCTGTAAGTATTACCAAGCTCCAGCATCATAATCTGGGGAATTCCTTTCGTCCAAAAGTCCCAGCCATATCGTGGAACCCTTCAATGGCTGCTGCAGTCTCTTCTCACTGATGGGTGGAAGGTACAGGGGAGGTATTACGGATTGTGTGGAGAAGCTCCAGGATGGACACTCTGCTTTCTAAGCAACGGTCCTGCCGCCTTGATGATGGCTTCTCTTCCACACCTGGAGCCAGGTGCCAGCTGCTGGGCATGACTGCTGCTCTGGGGACTGGCTACCTGCCAAACCCACCTTGCTCCACTGGGCTGGAACACTGCACTCCTGGAGTTGCCCAGCATGGTTTAGGGAATGGGGGAAATGGACTGAGGGGGCAGAAAGGAATTGACTTGGGGGCAAAAAGGTGGCTGCTGCAAAGCCGATTTGGTGATGGAGGACTGTGGGATGTGTGGCCATGTGGGTACCAGCAGCACCAGCAGGGGACCTGTACACCCTAGGGCAGGTGTCCCTGCAGGGTGATGGAAGGTGTGGGGTGGGTGGAGGGTGAGTCTTGCCTCCTGCAGCTGCTGAAGGAGCCCCCGTGGTGCCCATGAGCCCCCCGGGGCTCTGGCAATGGCAGGGAGCAAAACACTGAGAGCTGAGCCTGGGGACTGGCCAGGCAGGGACGTGTGGGAGGGCCAGGGGAAGGGGCCTCTGTGTGGCTGCTACTGTGACTAGTCCCTTTCCTGCAGGACGGCACTGACTTGCTCACTGGGCCTGAGGTTTTCCAGGCTCCATCCTCAGATGCTAGGACCTTCGCTTCTGGGATGAAGTTGCTCCAGGGGAGCAGACACGGGCTCTATTGATCAATGCTGAACCTGCTCTTGGGTATCTTTCTATTCAGTCTGGAGGGAGCAAGAGGAAATCTTTACTCATAGACACTTTGCCCACCAAATCTTTAATCAGACAGCCTGTTTTCCCTAGATGAGTCTTTTTTTTTTTTGACGGGTAGGGTGAGTTAGGGAGGGAGGGGGGCGGGCGGGCCACTTCTATTGGTCTTTCATTTATCTATTTTCATCCATCTTTGTTCTTTGGCCCATGTGGGCTTCCCATCACGGTGGCCTCTGTTGTCACAGAGCACCGGCTCTTGTGCACATGCGCCAGAGCTCTGGCCTTACATTGGTCCAGTACGGAAAAGGCTGCTGCAGTCTCTTCTCACTGATGGGTGGAAGGTACAGGGGAGGTATTACGGATTGTGTGGAGAAGCTCCAGGATGGACACTCTGCTTTCTAAGCAACGGTCCTGCCGCCTTGATGATGGCTTCTCTTCCACACCTGGAGCCAGGTGCCAGCTGCTGGGCATGACTGCTGCTCTGGGGACTGGCTACCTGCCAAACCCACCTTGCTCCACTGGGCTGGAACACTGCACTCCTGGAGTTGCCCAGCATGGTTTAGGGAATGGGGGAAATGGACTGAGGGGGCAGAAAGGAATTGACTTGGGGGCAAAAAGGTGGCTGCTGCAAAGCCGATTTGGTGATGGAGGACTGTGGGATGTGTGGCCATGTGGGTACCAGCAGCACCAGCAGGGGGACCTGTACACCCTAGGGCAGGTGTCCCTGCAGGGTGATGGAAGGTGTGGGGTGGGTGGAGGGTGAGTCTTGCCTCCTGCAGCTGCTGAAGGAGCCCCCGTGGTGCCCATGAGCCCCCAGGGGCTCTGGCAATGGCAGGGAGCAAAACACTGAGAGCTGAGCCTGGGGACTGGCCAGGCAGGGACGTGTGGGAGGGCCAGGGGAAGGGGCCTCTGTGTGGCTGCTACTGTGACTAGTCCCTTTCCTGCAGGACGGCACTGACTTGCTCACTGGGCCTGAGGTTTTCCAGGCTCCATCCTCAGATGCTAGGACCTTCGCTTCTGGGATGAAGTTGCTCCAGGGGAGCAGACACGGGCTCTATTGATCAATGCTGAACCTGCTCTTGGGTATCTTTCTATTCAGTCTGGAGGGAGCAAGAGGAAATCTTTACTCATAGACACTTTGCCCACCAAATCTTTAATCAGACAGCCTGTTTTCCCTAGATGAGTCTTTTTTTTTTTTGACGGGTAGGGTGAGTTAGGGAGGGAGGGGGGCGGGCGGGCCACTTCTATTGGTCTTTCATTTATCTATTTTCATCCATCTTTGTTCTTTGGCCCATGTGGGCTTCCCATCACGGTGGCCTCTGTTGTCACAGAGCACCGGCTCTTGTGCACATGCGCTCCAGAGCTCTGGCTCAGTAATTGGACACATTGGTCCAGCTGCTCCGCAGCACGTGGGATCTTCCCAGGCCAGGTATCTAACCGGCGCCCCTTGCACGGCAAGGTGGTGTCCTTACCCACTGGACCACCATGGGAGCCATAGATGAGTCTTTTTTGATGCTACCCCAGCCCTTAGGAGACTGAGAAGAGCTCTTCAAAGGAGGTAAAACCCCAGCTATGAGACTCATCACTTTATGACAAATAGAAGGAGCAAAAGTGGAAGTAGTGACAGACTGTGGAATCAGTGCAGACAGTGACTTCAGCCATGAAATGAAAAGACACTTTCTCTTTGGAAGGAAAGCTATGACAAACCTAGACAGCATATGATAAAGCAGAGACACCACTTTGCCGACAAAAGTCTGTATATTCAAAGCTATGGTTTGCCCAGTAGTCATGTATGAATGTGAGATTTGGACCATTAAGAAAGCTGAGCGCTGAAGATTTGATGCCTTTGAACTGTGGTGCTGGAGAAGACTCTTTGTTTGTTTTAAATTTTGGCCTCTTTTATTGACATTTTATCTATTCATTTTTATCCACCTTTATTCTTCAGCCTGTGTGAGCCTCTCATTGCAGTGGCCTCTCTTGGTGCAGAACACTGGCTCTGGGTGCATGTGCTCCAGACTACTGGCTCATAATTGGACACACCAGTCCAGCCTCTCCATGGCACGTAGGATCTTCCTGGGCCAGGGATCGAACCAGTGCCCCTTGCACTGCAAGGTGGACTTTTTACCCACTGGACCACCAGGGAAGCCCTGGAGAAGACTCTTGAAAGTCCCTTGGACCGCAAGGAGATCAAACCAGTTGATCCTAAAGGAAATCAACTCTGGATATCCATTGGAAGGAATGATGCTGAAGCTGAAGCTCCAATACTTTGGCCACTTGATGTGAAGAGATGACTCATTGAAGAGCCTGATGTTGGGGAAAATAGAAGGCGGAAGGAGAAGGGGAGCACAGAGGACGATGGTTGGATGGCATCACTGAGTCAATGGACATGAATTTGAACAAACTCCTGGAGATAATGGAGGACAGAGGAGCCTGGAGTGCTGCCATCCATGAGGTCGCAAAGAGTCGGACATGACTTAGTGAACAGCAATAACAAAACGAGACTCACTTTCTCCCTTGAACCTTTTGACTGGGAAGATTTATTAAAAGATTTACTAAAAATCTAATAAGAAAAGCTCTGGGCTTCCCCTGGTGGTCCAGTGGGTAAGGACACCGCCTTGCCCTGCAAGGGGCGCCGGTTCGATCCCTGGCCTGGGAAGATCCCACCTGCCGCGGAGCGGCTGGACCGATGTGTCTAATCACCGAGCCAGAGCTCTGGAGCGCATGCGCCCAGAGCCGGTGCTCTGCAATGACAGACGCCACCGCGATGGGAGGCCCACACGGGCCAAAGAACAAAGACGGATGAAAACAGAAATGAAAGACCAATGGAAGTGGCCTGCCCACTCCCCACCCTCCCCAACCCGACCCCCGCCCCAAATAAATAAATAAATAAATCTTTTTAAAAAAGAAAAGCCCTTCAAAAGTGAAGGCATGTCTTCTGCCTAATCCCTATCAGTGTGAACCCCTTGTAGCCAGGTTCTCTTAAATAGAGACAGAGAAGGAGGTTCAGGAGTTCTGGGCTCTATCCAAAGCCTTGGCCCAAGCAGGTCCACTGATATTGATCAGAACTACTTTCCAAGTGGGGACCTACTGGTCAACACGGCAGCCCCCTGGCCATCTTGAGCTTTTCTAAACATCATGCTTATGTCTGGGTGTAGGGGCAGAGGTGTTAAAAAAAGAAAAGCAGTCCAAGACCTGTTCTATCCAGAAGGCAAGGAAGGGAGGTTCTTAAGGGAGCAGCCAAGTTCTCCGGGTGGTGGTGGCTGTGGTTGGGTTGGGCCTCTTTGGACAAATAGACCAGCTGGCCAGTCACCAACCGAGTGCAGTGTGGTAGAAACAGGCAACTGTGCTGAAATCCAGCTTGTCCTGGCCCGAGGCAGGAGTGGCCTGGCTGGCCCAGCAGTAGAGAGACTTTGTCTCAGACAGGCTTGTAATAAGTGCACCCAGGCGAGTTCTTTGCCAGGACCCCTTCTCTCCACTCCATCCTTGGACCCCTTTGACTCCTGAGGAGGTCAAAGGTTCCTGCTTTCCTTGCCCAGAGGCCTCAGAGAGAGGGATGGGGAGGGGAGAGGTTTGTAGGCACATAATGACTTAGTGACAATAACAAAACGAGACTCACTTTCTCCCTTGAACCTTTTGACTGGGAAGATTTATTAAAAGATTTACTAAAAATCTAATAAGAAAAGCTCTGGGCTTCCCCTGGTGGTCCAGTGGGTAAGGACACCGCCTTGCCCTGCAAGGGGCGCCGGTTCGATCCCTGGCCTGGGAAGATCCCACCTGCCGCGGAGCGGCTGGACCGATGTGTCTAATCACCGAGCCAGAGCTCTGGAGCGCATGCGCCCAGAGCCGGTGCTCTGCAATGACAGACGCCACCGCGATGGGAGGCCCACACGGGCCAAAGAACAAAGACGGATGAAAACAGAAATGAAAGACCAATGGAAGTGGCCTGCCCGCTCCCCTCTCTCCCCAACCCGACCCCCGCCCCAAATAAATAAATAAATAAATCTTTTTAAAAAAGAAAAGCCCTTCAAAAGTGAAGGCATGTCTTCTGCCTAATCCCTATCAGTGTGAACCCCTTGTAGCCAGGTTCTCTTAAATAGAGACAGAGAAGGAGGTTCAGGAGTTCTGGGCTCTATCCAAAGCCTTGGCCCAAGCAGGTCCACTGATATTGATCAGAACTACTTTCCAAGTGGGGACCTACTGGTCAACACGGCAGCCCCCTGGCCATCTTGAGCTTTTCTAAACATCATGCTTATGTCTGGGTGTAGGGGCAGAGGTGTTAAAAAAAGAAAAGCAGTCCAAGACCTGTTCTATCCAGAAGGCAAGGAAGGGAGGTTCTTAAGGGAGCAGCCAAGTTCTCCGGGTGGTGGTGGCTGTGGTTGGGTTGGGCCTCTTTGGACAAATAGACCAGCTGGCCAGTCACCAACCGAGTGCAGTGTGGTAGAAACAGGCAACTGTGCTGAAATCCAGCTTGTCCTGGCCCGAGGCAGGAGTGGCCTGGCTGGCCCAGCAGTAGAGAGACTTTGTCTCAGACAGGCTTGTAATAAGTGCACCCAGGCGAGTTCTTTGCCAGGACCCCCTTCTCTCTCCACTCCATCCTTGGACCCCTTTGACTCCTGAGGAGGTCAAAGGTTCCTGCTTTCCTTGCCCAGAGGCCTCAGAGAGAGGGATGGGGAGGGGGAGAGGTTTGTAGGCGTCTTTTCATTATGGGCTCCTGGTTACTGGAATTCAAAAATCTGGCTGTGAATTCCAGGCCAACTGTTGGCACCAATGTTATAATCAGGATCAGCCTCAGCCCTCCACCCACTTTGAGTCAAATATGGAAAAACTCCATTTGGCAATGCTTTTCCCTGACAGAGCGGCACAAAGAGACACCAACATCCCAAGTTTGGAAAGAGGAAACCTTTGAGTCAATCAGAGGTTATCTTGGACCTTATTCTGATAGGTAAGTAAGACTTTCAATTCTATCATCTCTCCTGATATTTGTGATCAAAAATGACCTCCAGACTGGCAGAGGTGGGGTGGGAGGAGAGGGACAAGTCATTTCTGAAGCCACAGTTGGAATAAAATAAAACAAAACAAAATAAAACACTGTATTGAAAGTCCTTTCATGGGGCTTCCCTGGTGACTAAAGAATGCCAGTGCAGGAGAACATGAGTTCAATCCCTGGTCTGGGAAGATCTCACATACTGAGGAGCAACTAAGCCCATGCACCACAACTACTGAGCCTGTGCTCCAGAGCCCAGGAGCCACAATTACCAAGTCCACATGCCACCACTACTCAGATCTGAGTGCTGCAGACCCCATGCTCTGCAATGAGGAGGAACTGCAGTGAGAGGCCCGTGCACTGCAATTAGAAAATAGTCCCTGTTCGCTGCAACTAGAGAGAAGCTTGCTCAGCAATGAAGAACAAAGCACAGCTAGAAATTAAATCAATAACTACATAAAAATAGTAAAAACCAAATCTTTTTATGGCTGCTTCCATGTGGCGGTGCAGGAAGGTCACCTCTCCAGTGGACAGAGCCTACAGTTGCACGTGTAACCACTTCCTCTTAAACAGCCTAAAGGCTGATTGAGGAAAGTGTTATTCCTTCAGTACGATTTGGTGCACCGGGGGTTCTTAGAGAGACTTTGTCTCAGACAGGCTTGTAATAAGTGCACCCAGGCGAGTTCTTTGCCAGGACCCCTTCTCTCCACTCCATCCTTGGACCCCTTTGACTCCTGAGGAGGTCAAAGGTTCCTGCTTTCCTTGCCCAGAGGCCTCAGAGAGAGGGATGGGGAGGGGGAGAGGTTTGTAGGCGTCTTTTCATTATGGGCTCCTGGTTACTGGAATTCAAAAATCTGGCTGTGAATTCCAGGCCAACTGTTGGCACCAATGTTATAATCAGGATCAGCCTCAGCCCTCCACCCACTTTGAGTCAAATATGGAAAAACTCCATTTGGCAATGCTTTTCCCTGACAGAGCGGCACAAAGAGACACCAACATCCCAAGTTTGGAAAGAGGAAACCTTTGAGTCAATCAGAGGTTATCTTGGACCTTATTCTGATAGGTAAGTAAGACTTTCAATTCTATCATCTCTCCTGATATTTGTGATCAAAAATGACCTCCAGACTGGCAGAGGTGGGGTGGGAGGAGAGGGACAAGTCATTTCTGAAGCCACAGTTGGAATAAAATAAAACAAAACAAAATAAAACACTGTATTGAAAGTCCTTTCATGGGGCTTCCCTGGTGACTAAAGAATGCCAGTGCAGGAGAACATGAGTTCAATCCCTGGTCTGGGAAGATCTCACATACTGAGGAGCAACTAAGCCCATGCACCACAACTACTGAGCCTGTGCTCCAGAGCCCAGGAGCCACAATTACCAAGTCCACATGCCACCACTACTCAGATCTGAGTGCTGCAGACCCCATGCTCTGCAATGAGGAGGAACTGCAGTGAGAGGCCCGTGCACTGCAATTAGAAAATAGTCCCTGTTCGCTGCAACTAGAGAGAAGCTTGCTCAGCAATGAAGAACAAAGCACAGCTAGAAATTAAATCAATAACTACATAAAAATAGTAAAAACCAAATCTTTTTATGGCTGCTTCCATGTGGCGGTGCAGGAAGGTCACCTCTCCCATGGACAGAGTCTACAGGTGCACGTGGAACCACTTCCTCTTAAACAGCCTAAAGGCTGATTGAGGGAAAGTGTTATTCCTTCAGTCATGTCCGACTCTTGCGACCCCATGAACTACGTCCCTCCTGGCTCCTCTGTCCATGGGCTTCTCCATGCAAGAACACTGGAGTGGGTTGCCATTCCCTTCTCCAGGGGATGTTCCCAACCTAGAGTTCAAACCCAGGTCTCCTGTATTGCAGGCAGATTCTTTACTGTTTGGACCACCAGGGTATGTCATGTTGCGCAAGAAGAAAATCACATCGGGGCAGGGACACCGTCTCATACAAACCTCAGCTCTGGTGTGCCTCTCATGACTGGAAGGGAACTTGGGACCCAGAGCTTTCCCTGAGGAGTGTCTGGACCCCATGTCAGGCACCCCGACATGTGGGATGTATGTACACAGTGGACATGAGCCCCTCGAACCTCTGGCATGGTAAATGGGTCTTGGGTCCTGAGATCCATCAGACCAGCAATCTGGGAAGTGGTCCTTGAAAGGTTCCCACACAAACGCTCGCCTATTCCAGGGGCAACTCAGAGCCACTCACTGGCTGCAGACTTTAAGGAAGAAGACTCACCTGCCTGTGTGGAAGCTCGGCCTGGAGGGGTGGTGTCTACTGCCCCGTGGCATTTGGGTGCCTCCTGGGACATGCACTCAATGCGGTGGCTGGGCATTGTCCCCCGTGCTCCCTCTGCTGTGCTCCCCCTGCACCACTGTCTGCCGGTCAGATGCTTTTGCTCACATCCCAGTCCTGCTTCTTGTGGCTGATGCCTGGGGCACGCCTGGCCCTGGAGGCCAGTTGTTCAGTCACTACATCATGTCCGCCTCTCTGTGACCCCATGGCCTGCAGCACACAAGGCTTCCCTGTCCTTCACTGTCTCCCAGAATTTTCTCTAACCCATGTCTGTGGAGTCTGTGTTGCCATTTAAACATCTCATCCTTTGCTGCCCCCTTCTCCTCCTGCCCTCCATCTTTCCCAGCGTCAGGGGCTTTTCGGATGAGTCAGCTCCTCACAGGGGACAGTAAGAATCAGTGTCACCAGGAGGCGCTGACACCCAGTCCAGCATCCAGAGTGTTCTGACTTCTGCCAGGGATTCCTCCACATCCCCAGGCTCTGGTGCTGGAACTTAGGCTGGTGGGTCCCCCAGGTCTGTGACCAATGGAGGAAGAGCTCCTGAACAGCTGTCAGCCCCATGGCACAGTGAGAGGCACAGGCCCAGGAACCCTGAGGCCACTGGCTGATTATTATAACTGCAGCCAGAGGACTGGAACTACAGCCAGAGGGCTGATCATAAGCCTTTGCTGGGACCTCTGAGGGCAAGGGCAGCACTGTCTCTGCACTCTGTGCTCAGGAGCCCACTGTCTCCTGGAGGGCGAAATGTTTTTATTTTAGTTTAGTTTAAATACATTGACTAATAACAAAAAGACACACACGCGCATGGGAACACACACAGCTTTTCTCTGTTCCCTCAAGATGGGAAGTTTCTGCTTATCTGATTTTCCCTTTAGGGATTATTATTACTATTTTTTAATGTGGACCATTTTTAAAGTCTTTACTGAATTTGTTACAATATTGCCTCTGTTTTATGTTTTGTGTGTTTTGGCCATGTAGTATGTGGGATCTCAGTTCCCTGGCTAAGGATTAAACCTGTGTCCACTGCCTTGGAGGGTGGATTCCTGATCACCAGGGAGGTCCCCAAGATGAACCTGTCTTAAGGTCTGTTGATCACCTTGACTCTGTTGTGATGAGTAACATGTCACAGGGACTGGTTACAGGGATCAGGACGTGGATATGCTTGCAGGGGCCATTATTCTACCTCCTTGGTGTGAGGGGCTTTGTTCCAGGATTCTGCTTCTTCGGCCCTCTACCCCAGGACTCGCCTCACACGTGTGGAGCTCCGTGTCCCAGTGCAATGCCAGGAGCTGGGGGGTCAGCGGTGCCCAGTGCATAACGTGGTAGGAGACACGAGTGAGCAACCACAGGGCGATCTGACAAGCCCTGCAATGTGACTGTGCAGAAGCCGGAACCAGAGCAGCCCACCAGACTGGAGAGAGAGGCGGCAGCTGGCCTGAGCCTTCAGGGAGCTGAGGCTGGGGCTGGGGACTATGCCGAGGGCACAGCATTTGTGAAGACCTGGGCCGCGTGGGAGTCAAGATGGTTTGTGTTGCTGGAGCACCAAGTGCTTCCCCACGCTCTGCCTGTGCTGCCCTTGAGGAGGGGAGCTGAAACTGGATAGGGAGGAATGGGCAGATCTCCATGGACACTGGGTGCAGCTAAGGTGATGGACTTTATGCAGCAGCCACAAGGAAGCCACTGAAGAATTTCAAACGGAAGAACAGTGGTGCCAATGTGCTGGCTGTGTGTCGTGACGTTCCAGAGACCACAGTGCTCGGCCTGTTTCTGAAATGAACACAGTGCAGCCATTTAATACCCTGGGAACCCACCCCCTGGGCGAACCCTGGTGCGTGCTGTTGCTAAGCTGGCTGCAAGGTCCTCGAAGGTGAGTGTGCAGAACCTCTTCCCATATTGTGTCCCAGACGGGGCTCTGATCATCTCTCTGCTGTCTGTGTCTCCACCCCACACCCCCACTCCCCGCTGCCCCAGGGCCGTCTTCATTAAGTTTCTAATTAGGACAGCCTCAATGAGCTGTAAATGCATCTGTACGAGATGATCGCTTGTCTCAGCAGATTTGTTGCTTCTCTGGAAACAGCAGCAGAAGCAGCGACGGAGCGGCCGTGGGATGGGGCGAATGCACTGCCGTGGGTTGGAAAGCCTGCCTGGGAATCCCAGCTTGGCTGCTGAATGGCATCTGATGTTGGGTTCGATCCACCTTGACTCTGTTGTGATGAGTAACATGTCACAGGGACTGGTTACAGGGATCAGGACGTGGATATGCTTGCAGGGGCCATTATTCTACCTCCTTGGTGTGAGGGGCTTTGTTCCAGGATTCTGCTTCTTCGGCCCTCTACCCCAGGACTCGCCTCACACGTGTGGAGCTCCGTGTCCCAGTGCAATGCCAGGAGCTGGGGGGTCAGCGGTGCCCAGTGCATAACGTGGTAGGAGACACGAGTGAGCAACCACAGGGCGATCTGACAAGCCCTGCAATGTGACTGTGCAGAAGCCGGAACCAGAGCAGCCCACCAGACTGGAGAGAGAGGCGGCAGCTGGCCTGAGCCTTCAGGGAGCTGAGGCTGGGGCTGGGGACTATGCCGAGGGCACAGCATTTGTGAAGACCTGGGCCGCGTGGGAGTCAAGATGGTTTGTGTTGCTGGAGCACCAAGTGCTTCCCCACGCTCTGCCTGTGCTGCCCTTGAGGAGGGGAGCTGAAACTGGATAGGGAGGAATGGGCAGATCTCCATGGACACTGGGTGCAGCTAAGGTGATGGACTTTATGCAGCAGCCACAAGGAAGCCACTGAAGAATTTCAAACGGAAGAACAGTGGTGCCAATGTGCTGGCTGTGTGTCGTGACGTTCCAGAGACCACAGTGCTCGGCCTGTTTCTGAAATGAACACAGTGCAGCCATTTAATACCCTGGGAACCCACCCCCTGGGCGAACCCTGGTGCGTGCTGTTGCTAAGCTGGCTGCAAGGTCCTCGAAGGTGAGTGTGCAGAACCTCTTCCCATATTGTGTCCCAGACGGGGCTCTGATCATCTCTCTGCTGTCTGTGTCTCCACCCCACACCCCCACTCCCCGCTGCCCCAGGGCCGTCTTCATTAAGTTTCTAATTAGGACAGCCTCAATGAGCTGTAAATGCATCTGTACGAGATGATCGCTTGTCTCAGCAGATTTGTTGCTTCTCTGGAAACAGCAGCAGAAGCAGCGACGGAGCGGCCGTGGGATGGGGCGAATGCACTGCCGTGGGTTGGAAAGCCTGCCTGGGAATCCCAGCTTGGCTGCTGAATGGCATCTGATGGTTAGAGAGTCCCCGAGACTCAGTCCTAACTCAATTCCATAATCTATAGAATGGGGGCTATATTAACCAGGTGAGGCTAACTGCTGTAAGCAACATCTCAGCAGCTGAACTGGATAGAAATGACTCCGATGACTCGATAGAAATGAGAGCTTAGCTCTCCTCCACCCTGTGACTCAAGGACTCAGCAAGCCTCCACTTCACGGTGGCCTCCACCCCTGCCACTCTGCCGTCCTTAGCATCCTCCTTATCTGGTCAAAAGATAGGGAACGGGGAGAGAGTGTTCTGTTTGCGTGGCTTCCTGGGCCAGCCGGAGTAGTGGCCCGCGTCCTTTTTGTCCAGAGTCCACTGGGCAGAACTCAGTCACAGGGCTGCCTCCACTTAATTGCCAGGGAAGCTGGGTGTATGGTCCAGCTTTTCAGCTCCAGGATGAGAAGGAAATGGTTCACCGCACACCTGGCCGATCTTTCTGACTATCCAGCTCTAAGAGGAAAATGGTTTCTGGAGTTAAATTGTTGATAGATCAGTGCCTCTAGGAGTGCCTCAGGCAGGCGAGGTTGACTGTGGGCCTTTCCCATTCATTTTAATTGGAGTCTAGCTGCTTTAACATGTTGTGTTAGCTTGTGCCGTACGGTGTGCCCGGCTGTAGAGTGAGGCATCCCTGTGCCCACACACATCGGGGCTTCCCTGATGGCTCACTAGGAAAGAGCCCACTTGCCAATGCAGGGGACACAGGTTCAATTGTTCAATTCCTGGTTCGGGAAGATCCCCTGGAGAAGTAAATGGCAACCTTCCCCAGTATTCTTGCCTGGAGAATCCCATGGCCAGAGGAGCCTGGTGGGCTACAGTCCACAGGGTCACAAAGAGCCAGACACAACTGAAGCGACTGAGCACACATGTGTCAGTACTGTATCCGTGTCAACCCCCATCTCCCAACTCACCCTGCGCCTCCCCAGTGTCACCTCCTGGTGTCCATGTTTGTTCTCTACGTCTGTGTCTCTATTGCTGGAAATAAGATTACCTGCACCCTTTTCCTAGATTCCACTTATATGCCTTAATACACGATACTGGTTTTTCTGAACGTGAGTTTTGGGGCCTGGGAAAGCATGTCTCTGAAAACAACAAGCACCCCAGGAAGGAAACATAAGTTGTGGGTTCTGAGAGCTCTCTCCTCCTTCATGGTTTCTTTAAGTGTATCAGGAAACAAGATTCAGTAAGAAACAGTCCATTAGCAGCAGTAAAGCATCCTTCCAAAGAAAACAGTGCATTAGCCCAAGACCCTTAGGACAGAGATGCTGTCTGCCAGGTGGAGCTGCTTCCTGTCTGCTCTGAAGGCCAGAGTCCCTGGGCTTCCTCCTCTGCCTTTGCTGTTTCCTCTCCAGTGACCTGCCCCTCCCCCACCCTCCACCCCGACCCACTACTTCCTCTCACGGAGGATTCATAGAGGCTGACTCAGGAGCGATACCCACCCTCTAAATTAAGTTGGACGAGATAATATAGAGGAATAAATAAGGCATCCTCAGTCATCCATGGCTCAGCAGGTAAAGAATCTGCCTGCAGTGCAGGAGGCTCAAGAGACGCAGGTTCCATCCCTGGATCAGGAAGATGCCCTGGAGAAGGAAACAACAACCCACTCCAGGATTCTTACCTGAAAAATCCCAGGGACAGAGGAGCCTAGTGGGCTACAGTCCATGGAGTCTCAAAGAATTGGACACGACTGAGTGACTGAGCACACAGTCCTTCGAAAGGAGAATTAAGTGGCATTTGGCTGAGGAGACAGGTCCAGACTAACTCAGATGCGGGTGTGAGGGGGTATGCACATCACTGGAACTGAGAGCACAAGACCACTTACGGGAACGGTTCATAAGGAAGCAAGACTGTTTCTTCCAAGTGTTTAGGGCCCTGTGTGTGTGTGTGTGTGTGTCTGCGTGTGTGTGTCTGCGTGCTTGGTCATGTCTGACTATTCACGGCCCCCTGGACTGTCCATGGAATTCTCCAGGCGAGAACGCTGGAGTGGGTTGCCAAGTCCTCCTCCAGCGGATCTTCCTGACCCAGGAGCAAACCTGGGTCTCCTGTGTCTCCTGCACTGGCAGGTGGGGTCTTTACCACTAGTGCCACCTGCCCCTGATGCCTCTCCGATCCCTGTCCCACTCTGCCCCTGCCTCATGATGGGAGCTTAATTAGGAATGGAAGACCTTCCACCTCCCTTTCGACATATTACAGGACTGCTGATTTTATTAGTGTATTTCTTTTCTTTTTTTTTTTTAAATAAAGTTTTATTTTCTTTTTTTTTTTAAATAAAGTTTTTTTTTTGGGGGGGGCACTTCTATCGATCTTTCATTTATTTATCTTTTTTCTTTGGCCTGTGTGGGCCTCCCATCGCAGTGGCCTCTGTCGCTGCAGAGCACCGCTCTGGGCGCGTGTACTCCAGAGCTCTCGCTTGGTAGTTGGACACATCAGTCCAGCTGCTCTGTGGCACGTGGGATCTTCCCAGGCCAGGGGTTGAACCGGCGCCCCTTGCACTGCAAGGCGGTGTCCTTACCCACTGGACCACCAGGGAAACCCTTTATTTTCTTAAGACATAATGAGAAGATCATTTCTTCTTCCTCTCATTGGTCCAAGCCCTACCTTGGGGAGAGGGCAGCAAGGAGCAATACGTGAATCTGCCTGCCAGTGCAGGAGGCTCAAGAGACGCAGGTTCCATCCCTGGATCAGGAAGATGCCCTGGAGAAGGAAACAACAACCCACTCCAGGATTCTTACCTGAAAAATCCCAGGGACAGAGGAGCCTAGTGGGCTACAGTCCATGGAGTCTCAAAGAATTGGACACGACTGAGTGACTGAGCACACAGTCCTTCGAAAGGAGAATTAAGTGGCATTTGGCTGAGGAGACAGGTCCAGACTAACTCAGATGCGGGTGTGAGGGGGTATGCACATCACTGGAACTGAGAGCACAAGACCACTTACGGGAACGGTTCATAAGGAAGCAAGACTGTTTCTTCCAAGTGTTTAGGGCCCTGTGTGTGTGTGTGTGTGTGTCTGCGTGTGTGTGTCTGCGTGCTTGGTCATGTCTGACTATTCACGGCCCCCTGGACTGTCCATGGAATTCTCCAGGCGAGAACGCTGGAGTGGGTTGCCAAGTCCTCCTCCAGCGGATCTTCCTGACCCAGGAGCAAACCTGGGTCTCCTGTGTCTCCTGCACTGGCAGGTGGGGTCTTTACCACTAGTGCCACCTGCCCCTGATGCCTCTCCGATCCCTGTCCCACTCTGCCCCTGCCTCATGATGGGAGCTTAATTAGGAATGGAAGACCTTCCACCTCCCTTTCGACATATTACAGGACTGCTGATTTTATTAGTGTATTTCTTTTCTTTTTTTTTTTTAAATAAAGTTTTATTTTCTTTTTTTTTTTAAATAAAGTTTTTTTTTTGGGGGGGGCACTTCTATCGATCTTTCATTTATTTATCTTTTTTCTTTGGCCTGTGTGGGCCTCCCATCGCAGTGGCCTCTCTCGTCGCAGAGCGCCAGCTCTGGGCGCGTGTACTCCAGAGCTCTCGCTTGGTAGTTGGACACATCAGTCCAGCTGCTCTGTGGCACGTGGGATCTTCCCAGGCCAGGGGTTGAACCGGCGCCCCTTGCACTGCAAGGCGGTGTCCTTACCCACTGGACCACCAGGGAAACCCTTTATTTTCTTAAGACATAATGAGAAGATCATTTCTTCTTCCTCTCATTGGTCCAAGCCCTACCTTGGGGAGAGGGGGAACAGCAAGGAGCAACTACGAAGTGAGCAGGCTGCTTTTGCAGCCATTCCGGGAACAGATCTGTCTCCACCGACTGCCTGGCTGCTGAGAGCTGCAGTGAGCTCAGTAATGAACTGTGATTTAGAGGCTGGGGGCTGGCTGGGAAGGGGCTCGAGGGTAGCTTGGGAAGCAAGTCCCTCTCTGAAGACGCCCAAGAAAAAGTCATCAGAAGAGAGCTGCTGAGCCATATGTGTGAGGGCTGCGGGGCCAGCTGCAAAGAGTGATGAATGGGGTCATTGGGAAGGAAGAACGTGATGAATTCAAGCAAAATGATGCTTGTGGCTCAGGACTCAGAGCTTCTACCCAGCCAAGAGCTGTTCTTGCTCTGTTTTGGAGAGGGAGGGTGGGAGGCTGTTTCTGCTTCTGAGTGAGGAAGCGAAAGGGAAGAAGGGCCTGGGCTGGGACTCAGTGGGCAGCCAGCAGACAGAGGAGAGTGGAGCAGAGCTGAATGAGGAGCCTGGCGATGAGTAGAGATCCCAGGACTCAGGATCCTGGTCCTAGAGTCCCCAGGGGTTCCTGTTCTAGAAAGGAGAAGCATGAGGACCAAAGAGAGTTGATGGGTAAAGATACTGGATGAACAGACCTCTGGCTGCCCTTCCCTTGGCTGCTTTGCTTTTCCTAGTGGTGGATCCCCTTTGGAAAGGTGGTTGCCCTCTGTGTGAAATGCCCATGTTTGGGGACTTCTCTGTTGGTCCAACAGGGCTTCCCTGGTGGCTCAGCGGTAGAGAACCCACCAGCAGTGCTGGACATGCAGGTTTAATCCCTGCATTGGGAAGATCTCCTGGAGGAGAGCATGGCAACCCACTCCAAGATTCTTGCTTGGGAAACCCCATGAACAGAGGAGTCTGACAGGCTATAGTTCATGGGGTCACAAAGAGTGGGACAGGACTGAACACACACACATGGCTTACACGCTGGTGGTCCAGAGGCTAAGTCTCTACGCTCCCAATGCAGAGGGCCTGGGTTTGATCCCCTAGTCAGGGAACTGGATCCCATATGCTGCATCTAAAAGATCCCTCATGCAACTACAAAAAAAAATCGTGCATACCACAACAAAGACCAGGCTTAGCCAAATAAATAAATAATATAAAAAATACTTTAAAAGCCTGGGTTTGAACTCCAGCTCCACCATTTGTCAACCTGGTGAACTTGGAGAAGTTTATTAAACTCTTGGAGCTCAGAAAATGCCTGGCTGCTGAGAGCTGGGACAGGTTTTGGGCGGGGGCGGAGGGTGGGGCTTGGGAAGCAAGTCCCTCTCTGAAGACGCCCAAGAAAAAGTCATCAGAAGAGAGCTGCTGAGCCATATGTGTGAGGGCTGCGGGGCCAGCTGCAAAGAGTGATGAATGGGGTCATTGGGAAGGAAGAACGTGATGAATTCAAGCAAAATGATGCTTGTGGCTCAGGACTCAGAGCTTCTACCCAGCCAAGAGCTGTTCTTGCTCTGTTTTGGAGAGGGAGGGTGGGAGGCTGTTTCTGCTTCTGAGTGAGGAAGCGAAAGGGAAGAAGGGCCTGGGCTGGGACTCAGTGGGCAGCCAGCAGACAGAGGAGAGTGGAGCAGAGCTGAATGAGGAGCCTGGCGATGAGTAGAGATCCCAGGACTCAGGATCCTGGTCCTAGAGTCCCCGGCGTTCCTGTTCTAGAAAGGAGAAGCATGAGGACCAAAGAGAGTTGATGGGTAAAGATACTGGATGAACAGACCTCTGGCTGCCCTTCCCTTGGCTGCTTTGCTTTTCCTAGTGGTGGATCCCCTTTGGAAAGGTGGTTGCCCTCTGTGTGAAATGCCCATGTTTGGGGACTTCTCTGTTGGTCCAACAGGGCTTCCCTGGTGGCTCAGCGGTAGAGAACCCACCAGCAGTGCTGGACATGCAGGTTTAATCCCTGCATTGGGAAGATCTCCTGGAGGAGAGCATGGCAACCCACTCCAAGATTCTTGCTTGGGAAACCCCATGAACAGAGGAGTCTGACAGGCTATAGTTCATGGGGTCACAAAGAGTGGGACAGGACTGAACACACACACATGGCTTACACGCTGGTGGTCCAGAGGCTAAGTCTCTACGCTCCCAATGCAGAGGGCCTGGGTTTGATCCCCTAGTCAGGGAACTGGATCCCATATGCTGCATCTAAAAGATCCCTCATGCAACTACAAAAAAAAATCGTGCATACCACAACAAAGACCAGGCTTAGCCAAATAAATAAATAATATAAAAAATACTTTAAAAGCCTGGGTTTGAACTCCAGCTCCACCATTTGTCAACCTGGTGAACTTGGAGAAGTTTATTAAACTCTTGGAGCTCAGAAAATGGCAAGAATTAAAAGAGTAATGTAGGAAACACCCCCCTCCCCTGTGTATAGTTCATGGCAATCGTTTGTCAAAGCTAATCGATGCTATGAAAAATGCTTAGTTTGAAATGGAAATACGGCGAAGGCCTCTCACACAGTGTGATACAGCTGTCCACATGCAAAGAGGAATCTGAAAGCCTTTTTCATGAGGTTTGCCTCTATTTGGAGTCCGGAGACCTGGGTCCTAATCACTGTGCCATCTCTGACAAACTGTGGGACCTGGAGTCTCTCAGGAGCAGGTCCTTGAGTTAGAAATCAGAAAGACACTGACTGCTTGCTTGGCTGCACAGAGTTCCATAGCCGTCCGTCAGGCAAACTGGAGATACCTCGTGGGAGGCAGGAGTCTAGGCAAACATGCGGGGTCACAGGTGGGTGATCTGGAAGCAGAGGCAAGATGTCCAGGGAGTGAGTGGAGGAAGCAGGGAGAGGGAAGAGAGTGGGAGAGAATATGCAAGAAGCTATGGTAAGTGTAAGGTTGTTTTCAGTCAGTTCTAATGAGGTAGAGGAACCTAGAGCCCATTAAACAGAGTGAAGTGAGTCAGAAAGAAAAAAGACGAATATTGTGTATTAATGCATATACATGGAATCTAGAAAAATGGTATTGACGAACCTATCTGTGGGGAAGGAATGGAGACGCAGGTGTGGAGAATGGGCTTGTGGACACAGTTGGGGAGGGAGAGAGTAGGATGAATGGAGAAAGTCGCATCAACATGAATACACTATCCAGCAGAAGATGGATCGCTGGTGAGAAGTTGCCATGTAGTGCAGGGGGCCCTGCCTGGTGCTCTGGGATGACCTGGAGGGCTGCGATGTCGGGTGCAGGGCAAGGGGAGGAGGTTACGGAGGAAGCAGACGTATGTATATTTATGACGGATTTGAGTTGTTCTATGGCAGAAACCAACACAACACTGTAAAAATTTTTAAAAACAAAGAAAAAGGATTGTTTTCTACATCTGTTGGTCTGTTTCTGTTTTGTAGATAAGTTCATTTTTTCCTATTTTTGAGATTGATATAAGCAACATCATATATTTGTCTTTCTCATTTTGGCTTACTTCACTTAGTATGACACTCTCTAGGTTCATCCATGTTGCTGCAAATGGCAGGATTTCATCCTTTTTCATGACTGAGTAGTATTCCATTGTATAGATGTACCACCACTTATTTCTCCATTCATCTGTGGATGGACACTTGAGTTGCTAGCCGTTGACTCTTGTGAGTCAGTATGAGGTCTAGCACGTCACTGGCAGGAGACCAATGGAGAAACTCCTGGAGCTCTAAAGTGGTGAGACAAAGTCATCAGATTGGGGTCATATTTTTAAAGCTCCTTCCTGTGATGAACACAGGTGAATGTGACATTCTTGCTCTCTCTCATTTCATCCTCATACTAACTTTGAGGAGCTTTAATCCATAGAGAACTTTATGCAGATTAGAGAAAGACACCCCTTTCTCTGGAAGTGAGCAGCCAGGCCAGGACACACGGAGCACTGTGTGGAGTGAAGGCTTCCCTGTTCAGGGTACAATCTGCCAGCTCACGATGATGTCCTTTTAACTACACTGACAGTATGGTGGCACTGTCGGGACTCCTGTTGATAGATGAGACATTGGTTCATCAGGATCATTTTTCTAGGTTCCATATATATGAATTAGTATATGATATTGATTTTTCTCTTTCTGACTTATTTCACTCTATAATGAATTCCACTCGTCCACCTCAGTTCAACCAACTCAAATTTGTTCCTTCTTATGGCTGAGTAATATTCCATTGTATAAATGTACCACATAAAGATGAGAACAGAGGCTCAGAGAGATTGGGAAGTGTACCCAGGGTCACACAGTTGGGAAGTTGTATTTGACCTGTGTTCCTTCCTCATAATCTCCCTTGAACTTGTGCCTTCCCAGTGGGCAAAGGAACGTCCTTCCCCACTTTCTCAGAAGATTAGAGGCATCTGGAAAGGGAGTGGGCTTCCCATTACCTAATATTTTAGGGACTTGACCTCAGGGCAGTTGTATGGGGATAACTTATTTTTACTCATTCAACAAACACTGAATGTCTATTATTTAGACAGTTATGTTTGCGGGCCATAGTCAGAACATCAGAGGCCTTCTCTCTGAACTTGTAAACTACCCCATACCCCACCAGTTTTGCATTTACAATTCAGGGTGAAGGCTCCATATGCTCAGTTCCAACCTACCCAGGGCTCCAAGGGAACCTGGGAATGCCTGCCTGGTTTGATATTTCCCCAAGAGGGAATAGAATCTGGACATATGAAAGGTGGGCTTCCCTGGTGGCTCAGTGGTAAAGAATCCACCTGTCAAGCAGGAGACACAGATTTGATCCCTGGTTCAGGAAGATCCCCTGGAGAAGGAAATGGCAACCCACTCCAGTAGGCTTGCCTAGGAAATCCCAAGGGCAGGAGCCTGGTGGGGTCTACAGTCCCTAGGGCTGCAGAGTTAGACATGATTTAGCAACTAAATAAGAAAACATATGATAAGTATCAAAAGTTGCAACTTCCCTTTCCTATTTCCAAAATGTTGCTTTGCCCCTTCCTCGGCGAATTCCTGAGCTGAACAGACACCAAGAGTTTCCAGACAGTGGGACCCACCCTCCAGCTGCTCCCGCCATCCTCCATTCTCGACCTTTTTGTTTTTGACAAGCGAGCAGGAACCTGTTTCGTAAGGATGCTGGGCGCTTCCCTAGCGTGGGGCCCCTTCCTGGCTTTGGGAAAGACCAGAGGATTTGGCTGGACGTGTTTTTCATGGAAATGGAATTCAAATTGGAACCGTATGTGTTGCAGAGCAGGGCTAGAGTGTGGCCTGCACCAGCCAGACCCGGATTCCGCAGGTCTGCTCACTTGGCCTAGCTGAGCCGATGCTTTCTCCCTGAAGGAGGGACTTCATGCCTGGGCTTTTACTGTAAGGACTTCGTTCTGGTGGTAAGAGAGTGAAATGTGATGTCCAGGGGTGTGCGGTGTGTGTGAGAAGAAAAAGGGCAGAGGGTCAGTTCCACATTTAGGAAAGTTCTGGGCTCCCCCGACCTCTACCACCACCTCCTTCCCAGGAGGTGATCTGTTGTCACAGCTCAGCTGGGTTGGAAACACCAGCTGAGCGACTTTCTGTAGGTCGCCTGACTTCTCTGAGGGATTCAGTTTCTCTCTTAATGCCTGACAAGGTAGCCAAACACCTTGTGTCTTCAAATATTGACTTTCACCATCCTGGGGCTCAGGAACCCAGACAAGTCTGAGTGAGGATGCTCTGTACCTGTTCCACTGTCTCATCTGGGCTGATGTGAATGGCAGAGTCCTGACACAGCCAGGGTTTCCTGGAGAGTCTCTTGGTCCCTCTAAATATGTGTGTGTGAGTGTGTGCACCTGTGTCTATAGGCTTGTCTGTACTCTCGTATTTGCATACGTTGCCCTTGCCCCATGCTGGTTAGATGGACTACCCTATGGTGAGGGTCACGCTCATGACTATTTCCTTCAACACTCTTAACCCAGCACTTAGCGTGGTACCTGGAACACAAGAGATGTTCAATGAGTATTTGTTGAACAGATGAATAACTACCTCTCAGGTCACCAGCCTGCATGACTAAGACAGCAGGAAATCACAAGACTAGGGAGCACGGAGTCCTCTCAAGGAGGCATGTGACCTCCCCCCACCCCGCCCCCAGCCATACTGCTCAGGTCATCCTGGACAAGTGCAGAATTCTATCTATTTGACAGCTAATATAGCCTGAGGAGTCCAGGACTCACACATTCTTATCTACACTGTTGCTTGGTGTAATAGAACATGTGCCCTTTAACTAAGCTAGTCTTTACAGATGAACAAGTTCTTGGAATAACTGAGAGACATAGGGTCCTTGGAGATTTTGAAGCAATGCATCGATTGGAAACGTCCTTGGCTGTAACTGTCCCTCCTCCTTGGAGATTTCCTCAGATGAGCATGCCCCCATGTGGAAGGGTCCAGGGATGCTGAGCATGAAAACTTCATGCCTGGGCTTTACTGTAAGGACTTCGTTCTGGTGGTAAGAGAGTGAAATGTGATGTCCAGGGTGTGCGGTGTGTGTGAGAAGAAAAAGGGCAGAGGGTCAGTTCCACATTTAGGAAAGTTCTGGGCTCCCCCGACCTCTACCACCACCTCCTTCCCAGGAGGTGATCTGTTGTCACAGCTCAGCTGGGTTGGAAACACCAGCTGAGCGACTTTCTGTAGGTCGCCTGACTTCTCTGAGGGATTCAGTTTCTCTCTTAATGCCTGACAAGGTAGCCAAACACCTTGTGTCTTCAAATATTGACTTTCACCATCCTGGGGCTCAGGAACCCAGACAAGTCTGAGTGAGGATGCTCTGTACCTGTTCCACTGTCTCATCTGGGCTGATGTGAATGGCAGAGTCCTGACACAGCCAGGGTTTCCTGGAGAGTCTCTTGGTCCCTCTAAATATGTGTGTGTGAGTGTGTGCACCTGTGTCTATAGGCTTGTCTGTACTCTCGTATTTGCATACGTTGCCCTTGCCCCATGCTGGTTAGATGGACTACCCTATGGTGAGGGTCACGCTCATGACTATTTCCTTCAACACTCTTAACCCAGCACTTAGCGTGGTACCTGGAACACAAGAGATGTTCAATGAGTATTTGTTGAACAGATGAATAACTACCTCTCAGGTCACCAGCCTGCATGACTAAGACAGCAGGAAATCACAAGACTAGGGAGCACGGAGTCCTCTCAAGGAGGCATGTGACCTCCCCCCACCCCGCCCCCAGCCATACTGCTCAGGTCATCCTGGACAAGTGCAGAATTCTATCTATTTGACAGCTAATATAGCCTGAGGAGTCCAGGACTCACACATTCTTATCTACACTGTTGCTTGGTGTAATAGAACATGTGCCCTTTAACTAAGCTAGTCTTTACAGATGAACAAGTTCTTGGAATAACTGAGAGACATAGGGTCCTTGGAGATTTTGAAGCAATGCATCGATTGGAAACGTCCTTGGCTGTAACTGTCCCTCCTCTAGATTTGGGCTGTTAGTATCAGAGCCTTCATGTTGTCCTCAGATGAGCATGCCCCCATGTGGAAGGGTCCAGGGATGCTCAGAAGATGGATGTCTGCATCCTCTCTCGCTGCCTCTGTGGCCAAGTGCCCTGTAGCTGGTGGCACATGCCCTCCTGGCCACCACCTCCAAGAATCAGCTCCTGGGCTGGCCGGGAGGGGTGCTGAGAGTCCACTGCGGGAAGGACCTGATGTGTGATGTCTGGGGTCACCATGTGAGATCAGTTTTGGGAAACCGCTATCTTCAGGACTTGCTGATGCTGTTGCTTTCGGAGAAAATGGGATTCTTTCTACCTACAGTGAGCAGATGCTCAGAGATCCCCTCAAATGGTACCAACCTAGGATTAGGAGCTCACACCTAGAGAATGAGGGTTGCAGCATCAGGATTATAATTTACCTTCAATCCCAGAGTCCTCTCATAGAAACCCGTCACTGTGCAAGCGAGGAAACTGAGGCCCAGAGAAGTGCAATGGTGTGGGCTGAACACGGTTACCCCAAGCTTGGAAGTTTCCCAACTCTCACTTCAGGGCTCAAGGCTCTGGAGGTGACCATCTCTTGCAAACTGTAGTGTTGTCAGCAAGTGAGGGCATTATTCATGGTAGTTTGAACATGGGTCCCCTGATCACTGGATGGGAACCATACACGGGGAGCTAGCAGCCATCATCTCTCCCTCTTTGCCCCTGCACCCCCCGGCAACCACACACTGTGCCTCCCCTTGTCTGGAGCGGGGCCCCCTTGCTGGTGTCCTGGCCCTGGGCCTGGTGGAAACAACACATACATTTCAGAAAAGAGGGTGTGGAGGAGGAGGACGTGTGCAAAGGACACTTGGTGAGGCTTCCAAGTCTTGAGAAAAAATGCAGATGGCATGGGGACACCCAGGACTCCCCTACACTCTCCTCCCCTATGGCCCCCGAGACCCCCAACGTCCAGATGTCCCAGAAGTTCCGCTCTACAGAGCGGGGTGCTAGGATCCCTGCTTCCAGCCTGGAGGTCAGCACTGTGGTCAGAGCCCGGCTGCCTTTGGGAACCGTGTCTGGGTGGAAATGTGGTCCTCCCTACCCCAGGCCATCTCCAGGCTTCCTGAACCACTGCGAGCAGTGAGAGGAGGGATGAATAATTTAATAAAAGGCCATCAAATATAATCTGTTCCTCGGAGTGAATTAGAGGCTGTAGTTAAAAAAAGAGAGAAGCTACCCTTGGTGGACCGGGAGTGTTGCATTATTCAGCCCCAGCTATTTCATTTCTTTGGGAAAGCAGAAGAGCCAGAACATGAAAATCACACTCTTAGCTCCGCAGGAAGGGCAGCAGCACCTGGGAGGCCCGACTACATCCAACTTAGCTCACTGACAAGGGACAGAGGCTCTGTGTCTGCACGGCGCTTGGGGGCTTTGTTGGTGAGTCACTAAGTCGTGTCCAAGTCTGTCACCCATGGACTGTTTAGCACACCAGGCTTTTCTGTCCTTCACCAGCTCCCAGAGTTCACTCAAATTCATGTCCATTGAGTCGGTGATGCCATCCAACCCTCTCATGCTCTGTCGCCCCCTTCTCTTCCTGCCCTCAATTTTTCCCAGCATCAGGGTCTTTCTCAATGAGTGGGCTCTTCGCATCAGGTGGCCAAAGTATTGGAGCTTTAGCTTCAGCATGCATTAAATATTCGAGTTGATTTCCTTTAGGATTGACTGGTTTGATCTCATTGCAGTCCAAGGGACTCTCAAGAGTCTTCTCTAACACCCTAGTTCAAAGGCATCAGTTCTTCAGCACTCAGTCTTCTTACGGTCCAGCTCTCTCATCCGTACACTTGGAGGTGGGAGGCATAACTGCTTCCGAAGAAACCAGCTGTCCAGCCTCCCCACAACTGCCCAGCCTCTCCCCAGTTGCTCCCATTTGTCTATTTCATTCAAAAGGGAGAGGAGAGTAGTGATGCTAGTGAGTTCTCCTCTTTCCATAGAGTCCTCCCTGTGCTCCCCTCTCTTCCTCCAAATTATTATCCAAGGGAAGCCAAACCAAGCCGAGAAAACAGCCTAAAAGTGGACATCAGACTTCTCTGCCCCAATCTCTGCATCTAGCAGGCTGCCTCTCAAAGTCTTTGAGTCTTTGCCTCTCACCCTGGCATCCATGGGGTCGCAAGGAGCAGGAAACGGCTGAGCACAGCATACACCTCCTAGATGTGCAAGGTTTTAGGTACATTATCTGCCTTCAAAGTTATCACAGGCAACAATTTTTCAGACATGTTGCCAGTTGTAACATGAATGGCCCATGACAGGCTCCAATAAAGTGTCTTTATGCCCATTACTTGGCCCCTGAATTGAGTCATAAGTTTCAGGTTTGGGCTACAGCAGCTTCTCAATGTTGAGCACTACTGTGAATCAGTGTGGGTAGACTATTATTATGCTGTGGTAACAAATCCACCCCCAGAGAGCAGAGAATTAGAACAACACAGGATTCTTCTTACTTGTGTAGCATCCCTCTTGCTTCATCTGGAGGCCCTGTCCCAGGTCGCCTCTCTCGGGGCCTGGCCTCCCTCGTGTCCAAGTCTGTCACCCATGGACTGTTTAGCACACCAGGCTTTTCTGTCCTTCACCAACTCCCGGAGTTCACTCAAATTCATGTCCATTGAGTCGGTGATGCCATCTAACCATCTCATCCTCTGTCGCCCCCTTCTCTTCCTGCCCTCAATTTTTCCCAGCATCAGGGTCTTTCTCAATGAGTGGGCTCTTCGCATCAGGTGGCCAAAGTATTGGAGCTTTAGCTTCAGCATGCATTAAATATTCGAGTTGATTTCCTTTAGGATTGACTGGTTTGATCTCATTGCAGTCCAAGGGACTCTCAAGAGTC
>JAIOJX010000004.1:286450797-286645797 GCA_022376925.1 Tragulus kanchil
AATGAGAAACACACATGCTTGTACACACACACACACACACACACACACACACACACACCCATGAACTGTCTAGCTCAGAGCTTTTGAACTTGTCTGCCCAAAATGGTTTTCTCTGCTTGTAGCAAGTCTGGCTCATTCTCATCTTTGAATTCTGTTAAAATATTACCTCTTCAGAAGGAACCTTCCCAATCACCATCTTCAAAGCAGAATTCCCAGGTTCATGCCCAACCTGGCATCCCATTCATTTCCTTCAGAGCATTCACTACAATGTGTAAATATCTTCTTTATTGTTTACTGTTAAAATTTTCATTCAGAGAATGTCATGTATTTATTATATGAAAATATAAGCAGATGGTTTGTCCAAGTTGCTCTTAAAACTTTAGCACCTGGTATGATGCGTACACAGAACCTCTTTTTTTTTCTTTATTTTAAAGGTTTTACAGAGTTTTGTTGTTCACAGACATGTATGTTCCCAGATCATTCATATGCATATCCATGGTCCCCACCCACCCAGATCCCCAATCCCACCCCTCCAGACCTTCGCCCTAGCCATTGTAAGCACTCCTATTCCCTTAGCACTATGACACTAGCTATCTTTTCCACACATAACAGTGTAAGTTTCCATGTTACTCCCTCCATGCTTCCCCCTCAGTATTTCTTCCCCACAATGTCCCTATGTCTATGCTCTGTCTGTTTTTCCATGAGTTCCCTGCATGTGTTATCAAGACCGTCCTACTAGATTCCATATATGTGTGTTAGTATACTATATTTGTCTTTCTCTTTTTGACTTACTTCACTTTTTATGATAGGTTCTAGAGCCAGCCACTTCATTAGGACTGAGTCTTCTGCATTTCTTTTAACAGCTGAGTAGTATTCCATTGTATATATGTACCAGAGGTTCTGGATCCATTCGTTCATCGATGGACATCTAGGTTGCTTCCATGTTCTGGCTATTGTATAGAGAGCTGCAATGAACATTGGGGTACAGGTGCTTCTTTCAGTTTTGATTTCATCAGGATATAGGCCTAATAGTGGGATTGCTGGGTCATAGGGTGCTTCTGTTTTTGGTTTTTTAAGAAATCTCCAGACTGTCTTCCATGTACACACACACACACACACACACACACACACACACACCCATGAACTGTCTAGCTCAGAGCTTTTGAACTTGTCTGCCCAAAATGGTTTTCTCTGCTTGTAGCAAGTCTGGCTCATTCTCATCTTTGAATTCTGTTAAAATATTACCTCTTCAGAAGGAACCTTCCCAATCACCATCTTCAAAGCAGAATTCCCAGGTTCATGCCCAACCTGGCATCCCATTCATTTCCTTCAGAGCATTCACTACAATGTGTAAATATCTTCTTTATTGTTTACTGTTAAAATTTTCATTCAGAGAATGTCATGTATTTATTATATGAAAATATAAGCAGATGGTTTGTCCAAGTTGCTCTTAAAACTTTAGCACCTGGTATGATGCGTACACAGAACCTCTTTTTTTTTATTCTTTATTTTAAAGGTTTTACAGAGTTTTGTTGTTCACAGACATGTATGTTCCCAGATCATTCATATGCATATCCATGGTCCCCACCCACCCAGATCCCCCAATCCCACCCCTCCAGACCTTCGCCCCTAGCCATTGTAAGCACTCCTATTCCCTTAGCACTATGACACTAGCTATCTTTTCCACACATAACAGTGTAAGTTTCCATGTTACTCCCTCCATGCTTCCCCCTCAGTATTTCTTCCCCACAATGTCCCTATGTCTATGCTCTGTCTGTTTTTCCATGAGTTCCCTGCATGTGTTATCAAGACCGTCCTACTAGATTCCATATATGTGTGTTAGTATACTATATTTGTCTTTCTCTTTTTGACTTACTTCACTTTTTATGATAGGTTCTAGAGCCAGCCACTTCATTAGGACTGAGTCTTCTGCATTTCTTTTAACAGCTGAGTAGTATTCCATTGTATATATGTACCAGAGGTTCTGGATCCATTCGTTCATCGATGGACATCTAGGTTGCTTCCATGTTCTGGCTATTGTATAGAGAGCTGCAATGAACATTGGGGTACAGGTGCTTCTTTCAGTTTTGATTTCATCAGGATATAGGCCTAATAGTGGGATTGCTGGGTCATAGGGTGCTTCTATTTTTAGTTTTTTAAGAAATCTCCATACTGTCTTCCATAGAGGCTGTATCAGTTTACATTCCCACCAGCAATGCAAGAGGGTTTCCTTTTCTCCGCACCCTCTCCAGCATGTATTGTCTGTCGATTTGTGGATGATAGCCATTCTGACGGGTGTGAGGTTGTGTCTCATTGTAGTTTTAATTTGCATTTCTCTAATAATAAGCGAGATTGAGCATCGTTTCATGTGCTTTTGGGCCATCTGCATGTCCTCTTTGGAGAGGCGTCTCTTTAGATCTTTTTCCCATTTTTTGATTGGGTTGTTCGTTTTCCCTGTGCTGAATTGTCTGAGTTGCTTGTAGATTTTGGAGATGAATTCTTTGTCTGTTGTTTCATTTGCTATGATTTTCTCCCACTCTGTGGGGTGTCTGTTGAGCTTTTTTGTAATTTCTTTTGCTGTACAAAAGCTTTTAAGTTTATGAGGTCCCACATGTTCATTTTTCTTTTCAGTTCTGCTATTTTAGTTGGTGGGTCAGAGAAGATCTTGCTTTGATTGATATCCTTGAGGGTTTTGCCTATATTCTCCTCTAAGAGTTTGATGGTTTCTGGTCTTACATTTAGGTCTTTAATCCATTTTGAGTTGATCTTTGTGTATGGGACCAGGGAATGTTCCAACTTCATTTTTTTGCATGTAGCTGTCCAATTCTCCCAGCACCACTTGTTGAAGAGGCTGTCTTTGTCCCATTTTATAGTTTCTCCTCCTTTATCAAAAATAAGGTACCCATAGGTGCGTGGGTTTATCTCTGGGTTCTCTATCTTGTTCCATTGGTCTATAGTTCTGTTTTTGTGCCAGTACCATACTGTCTTGATGACTGTTGCTTTGTAGTAGAGTCTGAAGTTAGGGAGGCTGATCCCTCCAGCTCCATTTTTCTTTCTCAGAATTGCTTTGGCTATTCGAGGTCTTTTGTGTTTCCATATGAATTGTGTTATTCTTTGGTCTAGTTCTGTGAAAGATGTCAATGGAAGTTGAATAGGTATTGCATTGAATGTGTAGATGATATTTGGTAGTATGGTCATTTTCACAATATTGATTCTTCCGACCCAGGAACATGGAATATCTTTCCATCTGTTTAAGTCTTCTTTAATTTCTCTCATGAGTGTCTTGTAATTTTCACACAGAAACCTCTTAATGAAAATTTATCACATAAATGATCCCGACCATCAGTGAAAATGTCTGGCCTGAGATGCAACTAGGAAAGCCTATTCTGTCATGAAGGGCTTCCCAGTGGCGTTAGTGTTAAAGAATCTGCCTGCCAAAGCAGGAGACATAAGAGGCACTGGATCAGTCCCTGGGTTGGGAAGATCCCCTGGAGGAGGGCATGGCAACCCACTCCAGTGTTCTTGCTTGGAGAGTCCCATGGGCAGAAGAGCCTTGTGGGCTACAGTCTTCGGGGTCTCAAAGAGTTGGGCATGACTGAAACGACTTAGCACATGCACGCATGCTGTCATGAAACTGGGACTCGGTGTACTCTGGGGAAATGTTCAGTTGTCACTGGAGGTGGTGTTGCAGTCTGTGGCTGGGGTTATTCCTTTTGTCTTCCTTCATGTGGGAATGGCCACTTTTAAAGGTGTGATTTTCCTCGCCCTTAATATCTGCTTGAGAAATGATCTGGAGAAAAGGGGCTCTTCTATGGCTAAGAAATGAGTCTCCTTCACAAAACAACTAAAAACAGAACTCTGATTCATGAACTTGCTAATGGGTTTTCCCAGGGGAACCTCCCTGTGCACAGTGAAATCTCTTGGGGCAGAACTTTATGCCTCCTGTTAAGGTAACCATGGTACATCTCTCACCTGTAGCTTGGCAGCCTTAACCCAAAAAATACTCAAAGGGTTCTTCCTGCCACCGTATTAGACAGAATGCAGGTTCCTCCCCATGTTTCTCCAAGGTCTGCTTGGAAGAGTAACTGACCTAGTTGACAACCTCTTGGATAAAAATAACAACGAGAAAAACAAACACGCGAATGACAATGTTATGGTAAAAGCTGAGGACCAAAGGCAAAAGGAATCATGAGTAAGTCAATTTACCGCCTAGAAAAGAATTACAGATAATTGGACAAGGGTTAAAAAATGAACAGTATCTTCTATATTGTAGAAGGGTATGTCTTCTATACTTGTAGGTTGCATCCCCAGGAACATGGAATATCTTTCCATCTGTTTAAGTCTTCTTTAATTTCTCTCATGAGTGTCTTGTAATTTTCACACAGAAACCTCTTAATGAAAATTTATCACATAAATGATCCCGACCATCAGTGAAAATGTCTGGCCTGAGATGCAACTAGGAAAGCCTATTCTGTCATGAAGGGCTTCCCAGTGGCGTTAGTGTTAAAGAATCTGCCTGCCAAAGCAGGAGACATAAGAGGCACTGGATCAGTCCCTGGGTTGGGAAGATCCCCTGGAGGAGGGCATGGCAACCCACTCCAGTGTTCTTGCTTGGAGAGTCCCATGGGCAGAAGAGCCTTGTGGGCTACAGTCTTCGGGGTCTCAAAGAGTTGGGCATGACTGAAACGACTTAGCACATGCACGCATGCTGTCATGAAACTGGGACTCGGTGTACTCTGGGGAAATGTTCAGTTGTCACTGGAGGTGGTGTTGCAGTCTGTGGCTGGGGTTATTCCTTTTGTCTTCCTTCATGTGGGAATGGCCACTTTTAAAGGTGTGATTTTCCTCGCCCTTAATATCTGCTTGAGAAATGATCTGGAGAAAAGGGGCTCTTCTATGGCTAAGAAATGAGTCTCCTTCACAAAACAACTAAAAACAGAACTCTGATTCATGAACTTGCTAATGGGTTTTCCCAGGGGAACCTCCCTGTGCACAGTGAAATCTCTTGGGGCAGAACTTTATGCCTCCTGTTAAGGTAACCATGGTACATCTCTCACCTGTAGCTTGGCAGCCTTAACCCAAAAAATACTCAAAGGGTTCTTCCTGCCACCGTATTAGACAGAATGCAGGTTCCTCCCCATGTTTCTCCAAGGTCTGCTTGGAAGAGTAACTGACCTAGTTGACAACCTCTTGGATAAAAATAACAACGAGAAAAACAAACACGCGAATGACAATGTTATGGTAAAAGCTGAGGACCAAAGGCAAAAGGAATCATGAGTAAGTCAATTTACCGCCTAGAAAAGAATTACAGATAATTGGACAAGGGTTAAAAAATGAACAGTATCTTCTATATTGTAGAAGGGTATGTCTTCTATACTTGTAGGTTTCCTTTTCTTTCCTTAATTTTTTTTTTAATGGAGCAACTTTCCAGTGCAACGTTTAAACTGATTAATTACAATAGCTTGTGAAAAAGAGAGAAGTATCTGAGAGATATACCTGCTCTCTCACCATTCACTGAAACACACAATTTGAGAGGAAGGAGCAGAAATGACCAGGATAAGCACAGAAATACAATGGAACCAGCTGCGTGGAAGACATGGTGAAGGACCAGTCTAGAGAGTGAAGACGCAGTGATACGGTGGTCTACCTTCCACCCACTCCTCACTTGACCTCTGCCCTACGTGTTCAGGACACTTAGTTCCTTACTCACTCCCCTCCCCCCAACTCTTGCCAGGAATGAACCGTTGTGATTTTACAGCACTCTGCGTACAAAGAACTCTGTTAGGAGTCTTGTGGCTTGAGAGTAGCTTTAGGTATCATTCCCATCATGATCATCCATGAATTCTTACCACTGATCTAAGAGCACAAGAAGCTACTCAAAAACGCCTTCTGGTTGTCAGCCAACTTATGCTGTCCATAGCCATCCCAATAAGGGGAAACTGAGGCAGAGAGATGCAAGCATCAACCCTACCTCATAGGTGTGTGTCAGTCGCTCAGTTGTGTTCAACTCTTTGGGACTCATGGACCGTAGCCCACCAGGCTCCTCTGTCCACAGGGATTATCCAGGCAAGAGTACTGGAGTGGAGGTTGCCATGCCCTCCTCCAGGGGATCTTCCTCACCCAGGGGTCAGACTCAGGTCTCCTGCATTGCAGGCAGATCCTTTACCATCTGAGCCACCAGGATAGGCAGGCAGTGTGAAAAGACAGACCCTAACCTGTCAGATCTAGTGATGGTCTCTGGCAAAAATGGGTGGAAAACCATTTCTACCTCCTTCCTCCTGGAGAGTTAGGGGGAGAGTCCTTACAACCAGCTTGGGTCCCTACCTGAATATGGGTAGGTGAGTTTTCCTTGAAATATTATGAGTAAGTCAATTTACCGCCTAGAAAAGAATTACAGATAATTGGACAAGGGTTAAAAAATGAACAGTATCTTCTATATTGTAGAAGGGTATGTCTTCTATACTTGTAGGTTTCCTTTTCTTTCCTTAATTTTTTTTTTAATGGAGCAACTTTCCAGTGCAACGTTTAAACTGATTAATTACAATAGCTTGTGAAAAAGAGAGAAGTATCTGAGAGATATACCTGCTCTCTCACCATTCACTGAAACACACAATTTGAGAGGAAGGAGCAGAAATGACCAGGATAAGCACAGAAATACAATGGAACCAGCTGCGTGGAAGACATGGTGAAGGACCAGTCTAGAGAGTGAAGACGCAGTGATACGGTGGTCTACCTTCCACCCACTCCTCACTTGACCTCTGCCCTACGTGTTCAGGACACTTAGTTCCTTACTCACTCCCCTCCCCCCAACTCTTGCCAGGAATGAACCGTTGTGATTTTACAGCACTCTGCGTACAAAGAACTCTGTTAGGAGTCTTGTGGCTTGAGAGTAGCTTTAGGTATCATTCCCATCATGATCATCCATGAATTCTTACCACTGATCTAAGAGCACAAGAAGCTACTCAAAAACGCCTTCTGGTTGTCAGCCAACTTATGCTGTCCATAGCCATCCCAATAAGGGGAAACTGAGGCAGAGAGATGCAAGCATCAACCCTACCTCATAGGTGTGTGTCAGTCGCTCAGTTGTGTTCAACTCTTTGGGACTCATGGACCGTAGCCCACCAGGCTCCTCTGTCCACAGGGATTATCCAGGCAAGAGTACTGGAGTGGAGGTTGCCATGCCCTCCTCCAGGGGATCTTCCTCACCCAGGGGTCAGACTCAGGTCTCCTGCATTGCAGGCAGATCCTTTACCATCTGAGCCACCAGGATAGGCAGGCAGTGTGAAAAGACAGACCCTAACCTGTCAGATCTAGTGATGGTCTCTGGCAAAAATGGGTGGAAAACCATTTCTACCTCCTTCCTCCTGGAGAGTTAGGGGGAGAGTCCTTACAACCAGCTTGGGTCCCTACCTGAATATGGGTAGGTGAGTTTTCCTTGAAATATTATGGAGGGACAGAGGCCATCTTTCTCATAGGATGGTGGGGAGTGAATGGGATGGTGCAGGTGAAGCAGCCAGGAGGCCGCCAGCACATACTAGGTGCTCTGGAAGCTCAGCTATTCCTTTAACCAACATGCCTTTTCTGCTCTCCCTGCCTCCCTTTCTCAGACAGCCCTGATCCGTCCTCAGGGAGGCTGGGAGCTTATGAATTCCACGATGTGTAATACTTCTCTGGATTATGCGACCTTGAGATGCCATCATCTTCGGGTTCTTTCTTCACTGGGCTGGCTCCTTTGGAAAACTTCTGTTGCAAAAGGCAACCGGTGACGTTCTACCCTTTCCTCTGCTATCGCTTTGCAATTCTAGAAGAAGGGCAGCCTTGCTTTCTCGGGTTTGCAAAGAGACCCACGGGATTCTCTGGGGACTGACACTCAAGTACAATTTAAATCGGAAGCCCCTAAGACATCAAAATTCCCTCTGTTTTATAAAGTAGAGATCGGAGAAGCTGGCAAATGGGTCTTCGTAAATAACAGAAGGAGAAAATATGATGTGATTTTTTTTCATTCAATTTCGGGATAAGCGGAGACACAAGAGCTCTGTGCAAAGTGGCGGGGCGGGGGTGTTTTCCTATTGATGAAATGCACTGCGCAGGTCAACTCCGTAAACCTAACAGGGAGAAGTGGGTTGCGGGGGCGGGGGGGTGTGGCATTAGGGTACGCGCCTGTTCAGGGGGCCGCGGATGCGGACGCGCGGAAGGGAGAGGCGTGCCAGGGGAGCGCGGGAAAGATTGCTGGAGAGGCGAAGGTGCCTCTGCTCGCCGCGCCCAGGCTCGCGCTGTCCCTGGCCGGGCGAGGGGTGTGCTGCGGGAGTCGGGTGGGAGGGGGCAGCAGGCGGGGCCTGCCACGTCACTTGGAGAGAGTGTGTTGGGAAGGAAGGGCAGAGCGGAGAGCCGAGCCGCTGCAGCTGCGGCGGCTGCAGCAAAGGCTTGAGCGCTGAGGAGGTGGGTCCGCGCGCCCCGGCGCCGGGGCGGCCCCAGGCCCCTCTTACAGGCCAGCCGCGCGGCTCGGAGGGAGGCGGTGGCGGCCGTGGCGGCGGGAACGGCGACCTTGGCCAGCGGAGCGCGCAGTGGCCGTTGGGCGGAGGCCGAGGCATCTTGGCGGAGTCGGAGGGAGGCGCATCTGGAGCTCGGGTCCCAGCGGCCGGGGTCTGGAGCTGCTGGAGAAGCGCCGCGGGAGCTGGGACGTGCTGACCCCCAAGGCGGACCCCCTCGTCGCGGAGCCCAGTTTGGGGCGGGGCGAGGGGGGCGAAGCCAGGCGTCTCTTCGAGCGTCCAGCTGCACACGCGCCAGGCTGTGCAGGTTTCAGGTACTCCGAGCTCGATCCAGCATCCGGCGCGGATAACCGGAGGCGCGGACTCGAACCCTCCGCGCGCCGCGTCGCTTCCCCGGCCCCAAGCCCGGCACAGACCAGGACTTCGGGACTCGACGCCGGACCGCGGGCCCCACCCTGAAAAGAGGGCGCCGCCGAGAGCTGGGAGGCGGCGCCGCGCCCGGGTGGTCGTGTCTTGGGCGCCGTCCTAGCAGGAGGGGAGCGCACGGCGGAGGGGGGACATGCGATCGGAGAAATCCCTGACGCTGGCGGCGCCGGGGGAGGTCCGTGGGCCCGAGGGGGAGCCACAGGATGCGGGAGACTTCCCGGAGGCCAGCGGCGGCGGCGGCGGCGGCTGCTGTAGCAGCGAGCGTCTGGTCATCAACATCTCGGGGCTGCGCTTCGAGACGCAGCTGCGCACCCTGTCGCTGTTCCCGGACACGCTGCTGGGCGACCCCGGCCGCCGCGTCCGCTTCTTCGACCCGCTGAGGAATGAGTACTTCTTCGACCGCAACCGGCCCAGCTTCGACGCCATCCTCTACTACTACCAGTCGGGGGGCCGGCTGCGCAGGCCGGTCAACGTGCCGCTGGACGTGTTCCTGGAGGAGATCCGCTTCTACCAGCTGGGGGACGAGGCCCTGGCGGCCTTCCGCGAGGACGAGGGCTGCCTGCCCGAGGGCGGTGTGGACGAGAAGCCGCTGCCCTCGCAGCCCTTCCAGCGCCAGGTGTGGCTGCTCTTCGAGTACCCGGAGAGCTCGGGGCCCGCCCGTGGCATCGCCATCGTCTCGGTGCTCGTCATCCTCATCTCCATCGTCATCTTCTGCCTGGAGACGCTGCCCCAATTCCGCGCAGATGGTCGAGGAGGAAGCAATGGTGGTGGCGTCTCCCCAGTGTCCAGGGGCAGTCAGGAGGAGGAGGAAGAGGAAGACGACTCCTATGCGTTCCATCCTGGCATCGGCCCTGGGGGCACGGTGGCTGGGGGCTCATCCTCCCTGAGCACTCTTGGGGGCTCCTTCTTCACCGACCCCTTCTTTCTGGTGGAGACGCTGTGCATTGTCTGGTTCACCTTCGAGCTGCTGGTGCGCTTCTCCGCCTGCCCCAGCAAGCCCGCCTTCTTCCGGAACATCATGAACATCATCGACCTGGTGGCCATCTTCCCCTACTTCATCACCCTGGGCACCGAGCTGGTACAGCAGCAGGAGCAGGAGTCGGCCAGTGGCGGGGGCGGCCAGAACGGGCAGCAGGCCATGTCCCTGGCCATCCTCAGGGTGATCCGCCTGGTCCGCGTGTTCCGCATCTTCAAGCTGTCCCGGCATTCCAAGGGGCTGCAGATCCTGGGCAAGACGCTGCAGGCCTCCATGCGGGAGCTGGGCCTGCTCATCTTCTTCCTCTTCATCGGAGTCATCCTCTTCTCCAGCGCCGTCTACTTTGCAGAGGCTGACGATGACGATTCGCTCTTTCCCAGCATCCCCGATGCCTTCTGGTGGGCAGTGGTTACCATGACCACGGTAGGTTACGGGGACATGTACCCCATGACTGTGGGGGGCAAGATCGTGGGCTCGCTGTGTGCCATCGCTGGGGTCCTCACCATCGCCCTGCCGGTGCCCGTCATCGTCTCCAACTTCAACTACTTCTACCACCGCGAGACAGAGCAGGAGGAGCAAGGCCAGTACACCCATGTCACCTGCGGGCAGCCTGCCCCAGACCTGAAGGCAGCTGATGGTGGACTTGGCAAGCCTGAATTCTCAGAGGGCCCCCGGGAGCGGAGACCCAGCTACCTTCCCACTCCACATCGGGGGTATGCAGAGAAAAGGATGCTCACTGAAGTCTGAAGGCTGCAGGCAGCACCTGCACTTAAGGACCACACCAAGTGAACACGCCCTTCTCATTCTCCACTTCTTGAAGCTCCAGTCGACTTCCTGACTCCCTCCCCTACACCCAGTGGCTGGCACCAGGACCACGCGTCTGGTCTGTCGGCCTTGTTACCTGAGCCCTGCAGCACCCCAGGTTTCTCCATCTAAGTGACATTTCTGAAATTCTAACGGTGCCACCCATTCACACCCATCTAGTCACACAGATGAGCTTTCCACCTGACCTTCCCTTGAGACCCTGATTTTTTTGTGTCTGGGACTTGCGACGTCTCTAGGAAGAGTGATGTTGACAGGTTGGAAGGCAGGCATCCCGGGCCCTGTTTCTCTTTAGCATCCTTGGCTCTGGGCCATACTCCCATCTTAGCTTGTGGCCTCGTGCTAACCAGCAGAAGCCAGTGGACAGAAACAGTACGCGTCTTGGTGTTTTCCTCCTAGACCCCATAAGGTCAGCTGGTTGTTCAGCAGGGGCCCTTCAGGGGGGCCTTCAGCTACACATCCTGAAAAGATGTTATTCGTCACTAATCTTGGCTGCAACTAGAGAAACTGTGACCGCCTGGCCGGGTTTTTCCCCTCTGGTGGGCAGTGGGGGCTGGGCCTGCTCATCTTCTTCCTCTTCATCGGAGTCATCCTCTTCTCCAGCGCCGTCTACTTTGCAGAGGCTGACGATGACGATTCGCTCTTTCCCAGCATCCCCGATGCCTTCTGGTGGGCAGTGGTTACCATGACCACGGTAGGTTACGGGGACATGTACCCCATGACTGTGGGGGGCAAGATCGTGGGCTCGCTGTGTGCCATCGCTGGGGTCCTCACCATCGCCCTGCCGGTGCCCGTCATCGTCTCCAACTTCAACTACTTCTACCACCGCGAGACAGAGCAGGAGGAGCAAGGCCAGTACACCCATGTCACCTGCGGGCAGCCTGCCCCAGACCTGAAGGCAGCTGATGGTGGACTTGGCAAGCCTGAATTCTCAGAGGGCCCCCGGGAGCGGAGACCCAGCTACCTTCCCACTCCACATCGGGGGTATGCAGAGAAAAGGATGCTCACTGAAGTCTGAAGGCTGCAGGCAGCACCTGCACTTAAGGACCACACCAAGTGAACACGCCCTTCTCATTCTCCACTTCTTGAAGCTCCAGTCGACTTCCTGACTCCCTCCCCTACACCCAGTGGCTGGCACCAGGACCACGCGCCTGGTCTGTCGGCCTTGTTACCTGAGCCCTGCAGCACCCCAGGTTTCTCCATCTAAGTGACATTTCTGAAATTCTAACGGTGCCACCCATTCACACCCATCTAGTCACACAGATGAGCTTTCCACCTGACCTTCCCTTGAGACCCTGATTTTTTTGTGTCTGGGACTTGCGACGTCTCTAGGAAGAGTGATGTTGACAGGTTGGAAGGCAGGCATCCCGGGCCCTGTTTCTCTTTAGCATCCTTGGCTCTGGGCCATACTCCCATCTTAGCTTGTGGCCTCGTGCTAACCAGCAGAAGCCAGTGGACAGAAACAGTACGCGTCTTGGTGTTTTCCTCCTAGACCCCATAAGGTCAGCTGGTTGTTCAGCAGGGGCCCTTCAGGGGGGCCTTCAGCTACACATCCTGAAAAGATGTTATTCGTCACTAATCTTGGCTGCAACTAGAGAAACTGTGATGGCCCTTGGCTGTTTGGAGGATGTGAGAGGTCAGTCCTGGACCAAAAGGGCCGGTGGATTCTTCCAGGAGTGTCCTGCGTGGCCGACGTCAGTCTCCTGTCTTCACTTAGCTCTCCCCAGTCTGATCCCCTGAGTCTCCCTGGCTTCCAGGAAGGCTTCTCTTCCTCAGAGCCAAATACCCGGTCTGGGCCAGTGCCTTCCTGTGCAGAGGAACTGACAAGGAGGAGCCATGGTGGGGAGAAATGGCTGAATGGAATGAAGCGCCTGGCTGCTCAGAAGAGCAGTGCCCCTGAGAGAGTGCCGCCTGGGAGGGGTGGCGGAGTCTAGCTGCCAAGAGCGAATTCCCCTCCCTCGCTTCCCGCAGCCCTTTCTCGCCTTCCGCTCTTCTTCCTGGGAATCTGACTTAGGTCCCTTGGAGAAGGAAATGGCAAGCCACTCCAGTATTCTTGCCTGGAGAATTCCATGGACGGAGGAGCCTGGCAGGCCACAGTTCATGGGGTGGTAAAGAGCTGGACACGACTGAAGGACTAACCCTTGCGGCTGAAGGCTTTCTGAGGGAGACTCCAGCTTAAACCTGCCACCAGGTAAAAGCACACTTTGGATGCAAGCGTGGGTTTTGGTCTGCATTTTGTGGGCAATGAAATGGGCAGTTTAGAGTAAGGGAGAATCATTGTTGACATTTGCTGACTGCCTCACTGGCAGAGGTTGTTTATTTTTTGTGCAGCACCCCAGGTTTCTCCATCTAAGTGACATTTCTGAAATTCTAACGGTGCCACCCATTCACACCCATCTAGTCACACAGATGAGCTTTCCACCTGACCTTCCCTTGAGACCCTGATTTTTTTGTGTCTGGGACTTGCGACGTCTCTAGGAAGAGTGATGTTGACAGGTTGGAAGGCAGGCATCCCGGGCCCTGTTTCTCTTTAGCATCCTTGGCTCTGGGCCATACTCCCATCTTAGCTTGTGGCCTCGTGCTAACCAGCAGAAGCCAGTGGACAGAAACAGTACGCGTCTTGGTGTTTTCCTCCTAGACCCCATAAGGTCAGCTGGTTGTTCAGCAGGGGCCCTTCAGGGGGGCCTTCAGCTACACATCCTGAAAAGATGTTATTCGTCACTAATCTTGGCTGCAACTAGAGAAACTGTGATGGCCCTTGGCTGTTTGGAGGATGTGAGAGGTCAGTCCTGGACCAAAAGGGCCGGTGGATTCTTCCAGGAGTGTCCTGCGTGGCCGACGTCAGTCTCCTGTCTTCACTTAGCTCTCCCCAGTCTGATCCCCTGAGTCTCCCTGGCTTCCAGGAAGGCTTCTCTTCCTCAGAGCCAAATACCCGGTCTGGGCCAGTGCCTTCCTGTGCAGAGGAACTGACAAGGAGGAGCCATGGTGGGGAGAAATGGCTGAATGGAATGAAGCGCCTGGCTGCTCAGAAGAGCAGTGCCCCTGAGAGAGTGCCGCCTGGGAGGGGTGGCGGAGTCTAGCTGCCAAGAGCGAATTCCCCTCCCTCGCTTCCCGCAGCCCTTTCTCGCCTTCCGCTCTTCTTCCTGGGAATCTGACTTAGGTCCCTTGGAGAAGGAAATGGCAAGCCACTCCAGTATTCTTGCCTGGAGAATTCCATGGACGGAGGAGCCTGGCAGGCCACAGTTCATGGGGTGGTAAAGAGCTGGACACGACTGAAGGACTAACCCTTGCGGCTGAAGGCTTTCTGAGGGAGACTCCAGCTTAAACCTGCCACCAGGTAAAAGCACACTTTGGATGCAAGCGTGGGTTTTGGTCTGCATTTTGTGGGCAATGAAATGGGCAGTTTAGAGTAAGGGAGAATCATTGTTGACATTTGCTGACTGCCTCACTGGCAGAGGTTGTTTTTTTTTTTTTTTGTGCTGAGTCAAATAAACATTCTGCTCCAGCCCTGGAGCTGCAGCTGCTGGCTGTCGCCCAGGAGATGCCCTGGTGGTGCCCCCGCCTCGACTGAGCCGTGGTCTTCCATCGTGAACCGAACTGCTCTTTCTGTCCCACCTGCCGGCGGCCTCTCGTCTCTCCTCCTCGCCATTCATCTGCCATTCATCTGTTGCCTTGGTAAACTGTGATGTACTGCTGCTCCGAGCTCTCCCGGGTGCCGTTCAGAAACCGAAAGGATGGTTAACGTGTTTTTTGTTTTATAATCGAGGCTTTAAGACTTCTTTATGAGAATATTTTAAAAAAATCTTTTCTCAAAGAGCCACCTTACGAGGTATAGCCTCTTGAGGGTTTTCTTGAGAGAGACTGGATGTTGCTGCCCTTTGTGGGGTGACTTGGGAGCCACAGATCCTCTTTGTGCCTCAGTATCCCCACCCATTCGAGGGGAATATGGACATCTGCCCCCTTCTCCCCCTGCGCCACCCCTACCTCATGGGGAGTGGCCCAGGAGCTCAGCTGGGAGCCTGGGGGGCGATGCTATGCAAATGCACAAACTTCCCTAAGGATTTCTAGTTCATCACCCTGCTTCCACCTCTCCCATAGGCAAGGATTTCCCCCAGGGTTCTTGCCTTGGGTCCAAAGCCCACGTACAGGCCATTCCGGGTCATTAGTTCTTTAAATCCCTCCCCACCCCTTGAACCGGGCCTCAGTCTTCCTTCTTAGCCTTCTGCAAGGAAGATGCTCTTTGGAGCCATTCGGTGGTGTCCTTGTAAGGCCAGGCACCACCAGCTTGGCCTCTCTAGACCTGAAATGCAATACGAGATGCTCATGATTCAGACACCCGCTCTGAGACCATTAAAGGGCCACGTTTCCACCTCTGTTCTGGAATAGTACTCCTGGCCATTCCAAGGGGTGGGGAGAACGCCCGCCCAGAAGCAAAAGGGATGCTCTCAGCGAGGGCAGATGTTGGAACAGGAATGCATCCTTCTCTGAGTGTGTGTGTGTGTGTTCATTCTCATCACCATTTCCTTTTCAAGTCAGAGCGTGCCTGAAAGTAAAGAGTTTAAGAAGAGCTGGGCTCTCTGGGGATTCTGGTTGCCGTAGCAACCTTCCAGACTGTTTTATCTTCTGCTTTGAGCAGCCAGGGAGAACAGGAGACGACGCATTCCCAGCTTCTGAAACGGGGTCGCTCTCACCTAAGGGTTTAGGAGTTGGCAGGGCTGGGACAGGGATGGGCAACCTTCAGGAAATGAGAGGGAAGTGGGTCCCCAAAGCTTCCTGTCTGGACCTTTCTTCCTGGTCTCCCCACCCGTCACTGGAGCTCTCTCATCTCACTCCTGAGTCTTCAGAAACTTGAATGCTAACCAACTGCCAGTTAGACCGTATTTTCTTTTCTGAAATGGCCTTGATGGGGAACTAGCTTCTCAAGAGGCAGCTGCTACTAGCTTTAGTTTAGAAGAGCACCAGGGAGTGCTTACAGCGGCCCCTCCCAGCCCTAAGATGGAGAGACGATGCTCCTTCTCCCAAGGAAAAGTCTAGTTCCTGGGAGGGATCTCATAGATGATTCTTCTTAAGACGTCCAAGAAAAACCGCAAGGCTGTGACCTGACCTACTTCCTGTCACGGATTCTGCCAAGTGACCCTCTCTGACTGTGAGTCTGTTGATGTGGATTTTGCTCCCTGAGCACCGAGGGAATCTGTGCCCCATGTTGCCGTGACAGCTGAGGTGGCGATTTCCCAGCTGACAGGAGAGGGGTTTGGGTCAACGTTCCACCTGACTCGGGCCCACAGGCGCTCCCAGAGGTCTTCCTGGATCTGTCAGGCTCGGCTGGGACGTGGGGGATTCCTCCTGCCTGAGCAGCCCCAGGAGAGAAGGGGACAGCTGGCCGACTTTGCACCCGAGGTAGGTCCTCCTGCTGGGGAATTTCGTTCCGGCTCAGTCTTCCAGGTCAAATGAGAACACGGGTGGGGAGGGGCAGAGAAGGGGCGGGAGAGTGTGCATTTGGGGAGAATGAAGCCTCTGATGGTCTTTCCTCAGTGGCTGCCTCGCTCGCTCTGTCTTCGTCTATTTTGCCGTTCTCCGTTTCTGTTTGCACGCTGCTATCTCCCTCTACTTCCCCTTCTAAGCACCCCCTTTTCTCTGCATTTTCCCCTTGCCTTCATCTCTGTAGTCAGTGGCTCTGCCTTTTCTTCTTATGTTTTGGTTTTTCCTATCTGCTGTTTGAACCTCTTCTTCCTTCTCCGGGCATCTTTCTCTCAGCTCCCCAGGGGCTGGGAGCACCTTGGCGCATTTCAGTTGAACTCACTGTTTGGATTCCAGGATGGCTGTGACCTAGGGTATTTGCTCAGACGGTGGTTCTCCAGCTGGTGGTGGGGGTTGTTCAGTCACTCAGTCGTGTCTGACTCTTGGCGACCCCATGAACTGCAGCACACCAGACTTCTCTGTCCATCACTGTCTCCCTGAGCTTGCACTCCAGCTGATGGACCCTCCCCTTTCCCTGCCCTCTCTCTGCAGCATCCTGAGCTAGGAGACTCACCTCTGGGGGTGGAGTATTCAGCTTCTGGAGCAAGAGGAGGTTTAGGAAATGTCTCCGTTGAAAATTCCTGAATCTGCAAGGAGACAATAGAGAAGGGGGAGGGGCAGGAAAGAGAGAGAAAGAGAAAGAAGCTGATATATTTCAGATAAATACTTGGTTTACATGTAGTGCTGGACTCTGCTCAGCTTAGGGTCTCCTTGAGAAGCTTATAGAAGGGTTCTCGACAATGTGCAATAGACATAGTGAAATAAACACAGAATAAGAGGGTGTAGGAGGAAGGCATAAAGTGGAATTAGCCTAGAAAAAGCCATAATTCAAAAGCCCTAATTGGCCTTCTGAATGCCCTAATTTACATATAAGGCGATCAGAGCTGTCTCTTTTTTACCCTGAAGGCAGAACAAAAGCAAAGTTCCTAAATCCCAGTGGTGCAAGATGCAGGGGACCACTCTGGTTGCAAAATCAGTTAAAATTCACCAGCTGGTCCCTAGGGAGGCTGGTGCATCTCCTTGCTGGAGGTCTAGGCTGAATCTCACGTGCATCAGGATGTGAGGAGGCTTTTGGAGGGCTGTGGTTATTCAGTGGCTCAGTCATGTTTGACTCTTTGTGACCCCATGGACTGCAGCACGCCAGGCTCCCCCATGTTCTTCACTATCTCCTGGAGGTGGCTCAAACTCTTGTCCATTGAGTGTGTGATGCCAACTAACCATCTCATGCTCTGGCGCCCCCTTCTCCTCCTGCCCTCACTTTCCCCAGCATCAGGGTCTTACTTTCCAGTGAGGGTAAGGGACATTTGTTAAAAAGAGTTGTGCTGACAGTTTCACAGCTCTGTAAGTTAGCCCCCAAAGTTGCTGACTTGTTTTATTAAAAAGTGTCATGAAGCTAATACCCTCAGAGCTTCATGTCTTGATGGGAGATGGCTTGGTTTTATAAATCTAGACATTAAGCCTCTCTAAAGATGGACTGGGTTGCATGTTTGAGAAGGAGTGACAGTTTTTCTCTCTACCACACGGGGACACTTGAGAGCTTTCTTGCAGCTCATGTCCAGTGCCAGGAACCGTTTGTTTCTTTTGTTTTGAATTTTGACAATGAGACCCACTGTGGGATGGACATGCCCCCCTACTTTTGGCTCTGAAGACAGGCCGAGCCAGCTCTGGTCCATGCAGAGCCTGGTCAGCTTGTTCTGCACTAGGACACGACTCATGACAGAGGACAAAGGCAGTGACTTTGTGCTCCCACCCTGCCCATGCCAAGGGGTTTATACTTTGCTGGCAAACGAAAAACCATCCAAACCTCACAAACAAATGCAGAAAATTCCACTTCATTTCCCTGGAAACTCAGAAGTCTTTGAGAAATGACACAGGCATCAAAGTATTCTTCTCCTGGTCTGCTCCCCACCCTCCCGCCGCAGATGGGCTGCCGCAGGCTTTGGAGCATCCAGGGAAGAAGTGGGGTGAGGGTCCTCCCTGAGCTGGTCCTCTTCCCGGGGGGCTCTCAGATGCCACTGCTCTCTGCTCTCATCTGCCCCCACTCGCCGATGCTTTCCTCCACCCTTTCCTCGGTGCTTTTCCTCACGCGACACCTTCCAGTTCTGCTGTTGATCATGTCTTCTCTCCGCTGGCAGAGCCCGTGCTTTTGGCAGTATGACTGGTCCCTAGGGAGGCTGGTGCATCTCCTTGCTGGAGGTCTAGGCTGAATCTCACGTGCATCAGGATGTGAGGAGGCTTTTGGAGGGCTGTGGTTATTCAGTGGCTCAGTCATGTTTGACTCTTTGTGACCCCATGGACTGCAGCACGCCAGGCTCCCCCATGTTCTTCACTATCTCCTGGAGGTGGCTCAAACTCTTGTCCATTGAGTGTGTGATGCCAACTAACCATCTCATGCTCTGGCGCCCCCTTCTCCTCCTGCCCTCACTTTCCCCAGCATCAGGGTCTTACTTTCCAGTGAGGGTAAGGGACATTTGTTAAAAAGAGTTGTGCTGACAGTTTCACAGCTCTGTAAGTTAGCCCCCAAAGTTGCTGACTTGTTTTATTAAAAAGTGTCATGAAGCTAATACCCTCAGAGCTTCATGTCTTGATGGGAGATGGCTTGGTTTTATAAATCTAGACATTAAGCCTCTCTAAAGATGGACTGGGTTGCATGTTTGAGAAGGAGTGACAGTTTTTCTCTCTACCACACGGGGACACTTGAGAGCTTTCTTGCAGCTCATGTCCAGTGCCAGGAACCGTTTGTTTCTTTTGTTTTGAATTTTGACAATGAGACCCACTGTGGGATGGACATGCCCCCCTACTTTTGGCTCTGAAGACAGGCCGAGCCAGCTCTGGTCCATGCAGAGCCTGGTCAGCTTGTTCTGCACTAGGACACGACTCATGACAGAGGACAAAGGCAGTGACTTTGTGCTCCCACCCTGCCCATGCCAAGGGGTTTATACTTTGCTGGCAAACGAAAAACCATCCAAACCTCACAAACAAATGCAGAAAATTCCACTTCATTTCCCTGGAAACTCAGAAGTCTTTGAGAAATGACACAGGCATCAAAGTATTCTTCTCCTGGTCTGCTCCCCACCCTCCCGCCGCAGATGGGCTGCCGCAGGCTTTGGAGCATCCAGGGAAGAAGTGGGGTGAGGGTCCTCCCTGAGCTGGTCCTCTTCCCGGGGGGCTCTCAGATGCCACTGCTCTCTGCTCTCATCTGCCCCCACTCGCCGATGCTTTCCTCCACCCTTTCCTCGGTGCTTTTCCTCACGCGACACCTTCCAGTTCTGCTGTTGATCATGTCTTCTCTCCGCTGGCAGAGCCCGTGCTTTTGGCAGTATGATGTTCTCCAGCGTCTCTCCATAAATGCCAAGATAGATTTCCAAAGAACTCAGTCCTCCGGAGACAATCTGGCTGGAACCGCCGGCCTGGCTCTGATGGGTTCTGACTGCGCCTTATTGCCCAGGGGAGCAAAGTTTGGTCCAATTCTAGCTTGTCAAGGTCACTTAGGGAAGGAAAAGGAACCCATTCTTTAAACCGGGGGATTTCCTCTCTCCCTCCTGCTTGCCGCCAGGCTGCCCCAGGGTGCGAGGCTCTCTTGGGAGATAATCGGGCTGGAGCTTAGGGCTTCACGGGAGAGAGAGCCTCCAGACTCTGGCCCCTGGGAATGAAGACAGATGGGCTCTTAGTTCCCATGTGTCCTGATGAACCACTTACCGTTCTGGGCTTGAGGTCCCTGTGGGGCTGGAGACGGTCATTTCTTTTTTCCCCCTTGGCCCAGAATTCCTAGAGAAGGGCATTCATGCCACCTCTTTGTCCCAAAGGCTACATTGGCATCTTGTTGATTTACAATGTTGTGTTAGTTTCAGGTGTACAGCAAAGTGATTCAGCTCTACCTCTACATATTCACTCTTTTAAGATTCTTTTCCCATATAGGTCATTACAGACAGTTGAGTGGAGTTGCATGTGCTGTAAGTAGGTCCTTATGTGTTATCTTGGTCCTCATCCCTAAGGAGGGAGTGAAAATCACCTTGGAAAGGTTTTCCAAAACAAGTGACTGCTTGTTCCAGAACTAGAAAGAAACAGAGGCCGGGCTTCCCTGATGGTCCAGTGGGTAAAGAGTTCGCCTTGCAGTGCTGGGGACACTGGTTCGATCCCTGGTGGGGGAGGATCCCACGTGCCGTGGAGCGGCTGGACTAAAGCACTGTGGCGGGAGGCGCACACAGGCCAAAGAACAGAGATGGATGAAAATAAATAAATAAAAAACCAATAAAAGAGGCCAAAAAAAAAAAAAAAAACCCAGGAAGACACCTCAATACTGGTATCTCACCTTGGCTATTGATACTGGTCTCACCTTGGCCATCAGCAAAGGTGCAGGGGGCTAGGATTTATGACAATGTTTAAAAATTTTATTTTAGTAAAGTATACTTGGTCTACAATGTGTTAATTTCTGCTGTACTTCAAGGTGATTCAGTTATACATATACAGACATTCTTTTTCATATTCTTTTCCATCATGGTTAATCTATGACTTTTTTTTTTAAAGATTTATTTATTTATTTATTTTGGGCGGGGTCGGGTTGGGGAGGGATGGGAGCAGGCGGCCACTTCTATTGGTCTTTCATTTCTCTATTTTCATCTGTCTTTGTTCTTTGGCTCCTGTGGGCCTCCCATCGCGGTGGCGTCTGTCGTCGCAGAGCACCGGCTCTGGGCGCATGCACTCCAGAGCTCCGGCTTGGCAATTGGACACATCGGTCCAACAGCTCCGCGGCACGTGGGATCTTCCCAGGCCAGAGATCGAACTGGCGCCCCTTGCACTGCAAGGCAGTGTCCTTACCCACTGGACCACCAGGGGAAGCCCTATGACTTTTTTTTTTTGAGCACAGCTCTGATCTCATCTTTGTTGCTATGGAGAGGGTTTTCCTTTTAGCCTGTCACGTGCCCAGCAACACTCTTTGTTTGCCCCACCCTAGAATACATCTTGGAGCCTTAAGTGGCCTTTGTCACAGGTGCAGGGACGGCAGACAGAGCCTGGCTTTTGGGCGAGAGTGAAACCTGCATCTCCAAGGAGCCTGCAACCGGGCTGTCTGTGGTGCTGCTGCTATTTTTGACATGCTCGCTTGCTCCTAGAACTTGACAACCGCTGTCTCCAGGAGACAGACAAACCCTGCTTTTGGCAGCAGGCATTTTGCTTTGGAAAAAATAACAGGAAGACAGTCTTGCAGCTGGGAGGGGTGGAGGCCGTGCCTGCCCGCTCCTCCAGGAGGCTGGCGCCTGGCCAGTGGGGTCGTGGGTCTGAGGCTGTCCAGCCTTCCTGGGACTGTGGGCCTAACAGGGATGAGAATGGTGTTGGGCATTTAAGAAAGCGTCTCAGCTGAGTGCTCTCAGACATCGTGTCTTATGATGGATGTGAGCAGCCTGGACTCTTGAGCTGCTCAATGGCTGGGTGATGTAGACCGAGTTCTGGAACTTTCTGTGCCTCTGTTTCCTTTTCTGTAAAATGAGACAGAATGAGCCAGTCTCACAGGGCTGTTTGGAGACTTGGAGGAGTTAATACGGGTCCCCTGCAGTGTAACTCTGTGTGCACAGTGAGATGTAAGCAGGCACGATGCGGAGGTTGATATTATCATCAAATGCTGTTGCCCTTCAACAACAAGCGTGGTGTGAAGGCTCAGCGTTGTTTTCCTCTTTGGCAGATAAGATAGTTGAGGCTGAGAAGGCAGGTTCAAGGGCCCCCGGCTACCTTGTGGTCCACTTCCCTCTGGGGAAATGTGATGAGTGGAATCCAGTGGGGATCCAAGGGATGGTGAGCAAGAATAGAGAGTGAATCATGGTGCCTGAATGTGCACATGGGCTCTTGTTTGTTTGGCTGCACCTTGAAGCATGTGGGATCTTAGTTCCCCGACCAGGGATCGAACCTGCGCCTCCTGCATCGGAACGTGGATTCTTAACCATTGGATCACCAGGGGTGTCCCCCACAGGCTTTTATTTACACGCCAGTGTGTCTTCTGGACTGGAAACCCCCTGGCTTCTGAGGCTCTTTTCCTTCTGGGGCTCTGAAGGCACAGAGCTGCACACCCGTCTTTTCTTATCCCGTTACTGTTGCCCACCCTTTGTGCGTTAGCATCCTGGGGTGATGGCTGTCTTCTAGAGCTTTATTCTCAGGGAAAAATGCAGGGTCTCACAGTTAATCCTTGGGACAGAACCCATGAGCTGGACCCTGGCTCAGAGTTTTCACCCACAGTTTGAGCGGCTTTAAAAATTCCACTTCGGGCTTCCCTGGTGGTCCAGTGGGTAAGGACACTGCCTTGCAGTGCAAGGGGCACCAGTTCGATCCCTGGCCTGGGAAGATCCCACATGCTGCAGAGCGGCTGGACTGACATGTCCAACTACCGAGCCAGAGCTCTGGAGCGCATGCGCCCAGAGCCTGTGCTCTGCAGCAAGAGAGGCCACTGAGATGGGAGGCCCACACGGGCCAAAGAACAAAGACGAATGAAAATAGATAAATGAAAGACCAATAGAAGTGGCCAAAAAAAAAAAAATTCCACTTCCCTGGTTCTTGTCCTCAGCATCCCTCTTTGTTCTCTCCCCTTTGTAGGTGGGGTACCTGCTGACACGCCTCGGTTGTTTTCCACTGCCTTTTCCTCCTTTCAGGGGCTTCCCGGGTGGCACTATTGCTAAGGAACCCACCTGCCAACACGGGAGACACAGGATACACAGGTTCAATCCCTGGGCCAGGAAAATCCCCTGGAGCAAGAAATGGCAGCCCATTCCAGTATTCTTGTCTGGGAAACCCAAGGACAGAGGAGCCTGGTGGGTCACAGTCCATGAGGTCGGAAAGAGTTGGACACGACAGAGCATCTGAGCATTTTCTTCCTTTCAGAGGGTACAGGGAGACTGTGGAGTCAGAAGAAGCTGTTCTCCCGACTCCTGTTTCTATTTGCTCCCACTGACTGAAGGGCAGCTGATAGTTTGGGGGTTTCAGTTCGGGGCCAAGCACGCTGTACGCCACCACAGTCATTCCTGAGACCACTACAGTGTCCCGTGGGGTACCTGGCCCCAGGCAGGGGAGCGGGCGTGCCCTCCCCATTATGAATTCAGAGCTTCCTGGCTTCCTCAGGTCTGAACCACCCTCTGTTAGTTGCACCTTGTTTAAACCTCTTCACACTTCTGTTTGCCATCTGCAAAATAAGGAAGCGAATTCCACTCACCTCACCTGGTGGTTGCAAAGCTAGCTGCAAGCGAAAAGGTTTCCCGGGCCACGCGCCCTCAGGAGAGCTCACTCTCCACTCTGCCAGGCAGCTGAGGGGGCTTCAGTGACACTGACCAGCCACCTGCGCCTCAAAGAAACGGGGTCCCAGCTAACTCTATTTTGTTCTCTGAAACCAACATTGGAATGATCTATGACATGAAAAATCGGCTCAGGATAACATACTTTAAAGCTATAAGGCTGTTTGCCTACAGGGTTCCTGCAGAATCTCTAAATAAATTGAATATAAGACATGATTTAATATAGAGAAATTAAAAGATGCTCCTGGGAAGAAAATCTATGACAAACCTAGACAGCGTGTTATAGAGCAGAGACATCACCTTCCCAACAAAGGTCCATATAATCAAAGCTATGGTTTTCCCAGTAGTCGTATATGGATGTGAGAGTTGGACTATAAAGAAGGCCGAGCATCAAGGAATTGATGCTTTTGAACTGTGGTGCTGGAGAAAACTCTTGAGAGTCCCTTGGAACAGCAAGGAGATCAAACCAGTCAATCCTAAAGGAAATCTATCCTGAATATTCATTGGAAGGACTGATGCTGAAACTGAAGTTCCAATAATTTGGCCGCCTGAGGCGAAAAGCTGGCTCATTGGCAAAGACCCCAGTGCTGGGAAAGATTGAAGGCAAAAGGAGAAAGGAGCAGCAGAGGAGCCTGGTGGGTCACAGTCCATGAGGTCGGAAAGAGTTGGACACGACAGAGCATCTGAGCATTTTCTTCCTTTCAGAGGGTACAGGGAGACTGTGGAGTCAGAAGAAGCTGTTCTCCCGACTCCTGTTTCTATTTGCTCCCACTGACTGAAGGGCAGCTGATAGTTTGGGGTTTCAGTTCGGGGCCAAGCACGCTGTACGCCACCACAGTCATTCCTGAGACCACTACAGTGTCCCGTGGGGTACCTGGCCCCAGGCAGGGGAGCGGGCGTGCCCTCCCCATTATGAATTCAGAGCTTCCTGGCTTCCTCAGGTCTGAACCACCCTCTGTTAGTTGCACCTTGTTTAAACCTCTTCACACTTCTGTTTGCCATCTGCAAAATAAGGAAGCGAATTCCACTCACCTCACCTGGTGGTTGCAAAGCTAGCTGCAAGCGAAAAGGTTTCCCGGGCCACGCGCCCTCAGGAGAGCTCACTCTCCACTCTGCCAGGCAGCTGAGGGGGCTTCAGTGACACTGACCAGCCACCTGCGCCTCAAAGAAACGGGGTCCCAGCTAACTCTATTTTGTTCTCTGAAACCAACATTGGAATGATCTATGACATGAAAAATCGGCTCAGGATAACATACTTTAAAGCTATAAGGCTGTTTGCCTACAGGGTTCCCTGCAGAATCTCTAAATAAATTGAATATAAGACATGATTTAATATAGAGAAATTAAAAGATGCTCCTGGGAAGAAAATCTATGACAAACCTAGACAGCGTGTTATAGAGCAGAGACATCACCTTCCCAACAAAGGTCCATATAATCAAAGCTATGGTTTTCCCAGTAGTCGTATATGGATGTGAGAGTTGGACTATAAAGAAGGCCGAGCATCAAGGAATTGATGCTTTTGAACTGTGCTGCTGGAGAAAACTCTTGAGAGTCCCTTGGAACAGCAAGGAGATCAAACCAGTCAATCCTAAAGGAAATCTATCCTGAATATTCATTGGAAGGACTGATGCTGAAACTGAAGTTCCAATAATTTGGCCGTCTGAGGCGAAAAGCTGGCTCATTGGCAAAGACCCCAGTGCTGGGAAAGATTGAAGGCAAAAGGAGAAAGGAGCAGCAGAGGATGAGAGGATTGGATGGCGTCATCAACTCAGTGGACATGAATTTGAGCAAACTCTGGAAGATGGTGAAGGACAGGGAATCCTGGCTGTAGTCCACGGGATAGCAAAGAGTTGGACACTACTGAGTGACAGAGAAGCAACAATATAGAGAAAGTGATTTGAATATGTGTTATAAAAATAAGCCAGATATGTTGACAGTCTTTTTTCTATCACTCAGTTTCTAACCAAAGTAAACTGGAATCTCACTTAACCTTTCTCATGAGGACTGTTGTGTTGGGTCGATCAGTATCCGGGGTCATGGATAGACAGATGTGATTTCTAGGAGGGGTCCTAAAATGCCCCCCCCCCTTCATGAAGGAGGGGACTAATGTGGGCAAGAGACATGACACCACAGTCACACAGGCCATCAGGGCAGAGATGAGCCCAGCGCTCAATGTATTCTGACGCAATACAAGTGTGCTTTGCATGGAAAATGGAAGCCTGAGGATTATTTAAACATTTTTTAAAATGTTAATCATTTTTAATCATTTCCTCCCTATCCAAACACCTCAGCAAAACTGTCCAGGAGGAAGTGGAATTAGTGCTTTCTAATTGCATCTCTCTCCCCTGACTTTTCAGAGGGCAGAGGCAGCAGGCCAGGCTAAGAACGCCTTAATCAGACAACCAGCTCCTAGGTTTGGAGGGAAGGATGTTCTAACTGATCCCCTTAGTTTGCACCAGAGGTGCTTATGTGCTGGGCTCTGGCATCCATCTCACTGAATCAGAGCTGCCTTTTAGGGCTCCACTTTTTCTGTTGAATTTAGTGACTGGGTTGCAGGAAGCCATCATAGAGCAGAAACCAGGAAAGCAAGAGGTTATTTGAGAATTCTGTAGTTTATAGAGGAAGGAACGAGTTCAGAAGGTTGGCCTCTTACCCACAGGGTCGACTTCTGATGCCCTGGGAAAGATAAATCAGCTTCTAGGCTCTTCTCTGCCTTCTGTTGCCCTGGGAGAAAAATAAAAGTTACCGTTGGGTTACGATCATTTAAAAATCACAGGACCAGAATTAGGAAGAGCAAAGTTTCCAGAGGCAGTGATCGCTGAGCCATAAATCAGACCGACACTCACTGGCTGCTTTAAAGCAATTTGGCATCGCTGGGAAGAGAGAGAAGTCTGGGGTGCTTGGTAAAACCTCGTGGCCTGTGCAGTGTGCTCTCTGCATTAGGAGATGAGCCAAGCTTTTCAGGAGTGGCTCATTCGTGTGCACGTGGGGAGCCCAGGTTCTCACTCACTCCCAGATTTCAGGCCGTTGCCCTCTACTCATCTGGAAGGGTGTTTGTTTTTATTTTATTTCATTTTACTTTATTTTACATTATTTTTTTCTGGCTTCTGAATTCTTTTTTTTTTTTTTTTTCTTTTTTAAGATTTATTTATTTATTTTGTAGGAGGTGGGGTAGGGAGGGAGGGGAGCAGGTGGGCCACTTCTACTGGTCTTTCATTTGTCCATTTTCACCCATCTTTGTTCTTTTGGCCCGTGTGGGCCTCCCATCGCGGTGGCGTCTGTTGTCACAGAGCACCGGCTCTGGGTGCACGCGCTCCAGAACTCCGGCTCGGTAATTGGACACATCAGTCCAGCCGCTTTGCGGCACGTGGGATATTCCCAGGCCAGGTATCTAACCGGTGCCCCTTGCACTGCAAGGCGGTGTCCTTACCCACTGGACCACCAGGGAAGCCCTATTTTACATTTTTAAAGATTGTTTTGGATGTGGACCATTTTTAAAGTCTTTACCAAATGTATTACAGTATTGCTTCTGTTTTCTATTTTTGGTTTTGGCCTGCATGGCATATGGAATCTTAGCACCCCAGTCAAGGACTGAACCCATATCCTCCTCTTTGGAAGGTGAGGTCTTAAGCACTGGATTGCCAGGGAAGTCCCCTACCTTACTTTTTTTTTTTCCCACATCATGCCTCTTTTATTTATATTTATTTTCTTCCATCTTTTTTATTCTTTGGCACATGTGGGCCTCTCATTGCAGTGGCCTCTCTCACTGCAGAGCACTAGCTCTGGGCACATGCACTCCAGAACGCTGGCTCGTAATTGGACTCACTGGTCCAACTGCTCTGCAGCACATGAGATCTTCCCGGGCCAGGGATCAAACTGGTGTCTCTTGCACTGCTCAGTAAGGCGACTCTTTACCCACTGGATCACCAGGGAAGCCCTATTTTACATTTTTAAAGATTGTTTTGGATGTGGACCATTTTTAAAGTCTTTACCAAATGTATTACAGTATTGCTTCTGTTTTCTATTTTTGGTTTTGGCCTGCATGGCATATGGAATCTTAGCACCCCAGTCAAGGACTGAACCCATATCCTCCTCTTTGGAAGGTGAGGTCTTAAGCACTGGATTGCCAGGGAAGTCCCCTACCTTACTTTTTTTTTTTCCCACATCATGCCTCTTTTATTTATATTTATTTTCTTCCATCTTTTTTATTCTTTGGCACATGTGGGCCTCTCATTGCAGTGGCCTCTCTCACTGCAGAGCACTAGCTCTGGGCACATGCACTCCAGAACGCTGGCTCGTAATTGGACTCACTGGTCCAACTGCTCTGCAGCACATGAGATCTTCCCGGGCCAGGGATCAAACTGGTGTCTCTTGCACTGCTCAGTAAGGCGACTCTTTACCCACTGGATCACCAGGGAAGCCCTTCTACCTTACTTTTTATTTTATCTTATTCTTCATTTTTATTTTTTTCTGCATCTGCACCACACCCTGGTGCATGGTTTTACATATGGGTAGAGTTCCAAACAGCTCTCAAAGCGCCTAACCTGAGACTCTACAGATTACTCCTAACTACCCTCAGTCAGTGGTGACGGGTCAAATATGATGGGACACTAAGAATATTGGACACGATGATTACATCTCAATAAAGGTGAAAAGAATAAAAAAGCCAAAACTCCAGAAATGTTGGAAGATGTCACAGGCAGACCTGAATTTTTGTTTTCCTCTGCGAAACAGTAGGTCTGGTTTTCTTGGTCTCGCTTTTCAGTTTTCTAACATTGGTCGGAAGCACTGAGCACACATGCCCCTTTAAAAGATCAGAGTGACCTTTTAAAAATGTATTTATTATTTATTTGGCTGCACTGGGTCTTAGTTATGGCATGCAGGATCTTCAGTGTTCTTTGTGGTATGCGGGACCTTGAGCTGAGGCATGTGGGATCTAGTTCCCTGACCAGGCATCGAACCTGGGCCCCCTGCCCTGGGAGCCTGAAGTCTTAGCCACTGGACCACTAGGGAGGTCCTGGGCCAAATACTCTGGTCCAGTGCCCATGAAGGCTGGGCCCCTGCCATTTACACTGTGCCCACAGTGTTGAGTTTCTCATAGGAGCGAGACGTCTCCCTCTGTGTGCATTTCCACCACAGACTAGACCATCAGAGACTCAACCACGGAGCCCCCTGTGGGGAACAGGTGCAACCTGGCCTCCTTCATCTGATGACCTGTGGGCGCTGGCATGTGTGGCTGTTCTTGGTAGCCTTCCCGTGGGTTCAAGTTGAACCGAGTCACAGTGGAGGTTAGATGGGGGTGGGAGCAGGGTGGTTGTCTGACACAGACAGTGGGAGGGAGCGGAGGTGAGGCCTGGCGGCTGGGGAGGAGGCAGTCAGAGCACCAGAGGAGAGACACTCGTGTGGCCTCAGGGGAGCAGCCACCTCCCAGCCATCAAGAGCATGTGGAGTTAATGTGTAAATATAACCCCGCACTGTCCCCTAAGGCTCTCTGCCATCGCCCTAGTGTGGTTCTTAGCATCTAATGTTAGAATTATTGCAATGTTAGTTGCTAAGTCGTGTCTGACTCTTTGCGGCCCCATGAGGTGCAGTCTGCTAGGCTCCTCTGTCCATGGGATTCTCCAGGCCAGAATCCTGGGCTGGGTTGCCACGCGCTTCTCCAGGGGATCCTCCACACCCAGGGAGTGAACCCAGTCTCCTGCATTGCAGGCAGATTCTTTACCATCTGCACCACCAGGGAAGCCTAGAATTACTGCAATAAGACCATTCAGTTTGGGAGGAAAAAGGACACCCTAAGTTACATGATCTGTCCAGTTACACTGGCGGGGGACCTAGGAAGCCATGAAGGATTTCCGTCTAAAATGATTAGAATGAGAAAAAGGCCAACTGCGGCATCGGGATATTTCTGATTTGAGGATGGCCCCTGTGTCTCTGATGTCAGATAGCTAGGTGGCCCCCGTGCCCACCGATTGGGATTAGGAGGGAGCTGAGAGAGGGTGTTCCGACGTGGCTTTCCTGGGCCATCACTGGCCTCGCAGCACGGGCCCTGCGTCTGTCGGCTGTCTGGGACATCATGACCCCTTGGTCAGCCCCAGACTGCTCTTGTCCCTATTCCGAGATTCTTCCCAGCGAGTTTAGGCTCCCAGGGGAGCTCTCGTGTCTGAAATTTAGTGGCCAAAATTTAAATAATTGTAAAATTGGGTCCACGTCCAACATATACACTGTGCCCACAGTGTTGAGTTTCTCATAGGAGCGAGACGTCTCCTTCTGTGTGCATTTCCACCACAGACTAGACCATCAGAGACTCAACCACGGAGCCCCCTGTGGGGAACAGGTGCAACCTGGCCTCCTTCATCTGATGACCTGTGGGCGCTGGCATGTGTGGCTGTTCTTGGTAGCCTTCCCGTGGGTTCAAGTTGAACCGAGTCACAGTGGAGGTTAGATGGGGGTGGGAGCAGGGTGGTTGTCTGACACAGACAGTGGGAGGGAGCGGAGGTGAGGCCTGGCGGCTGGGGAGGAGGCAGTCAGAGCACCAGAGGAGAGACACTCGTGTGGCCTCAGGGGAGCAGCCACCTCCCAGCCATCAAGAGCATGTGGAGTTAATGTGTAAATATAACCTCAAGACTGTCCCCTAAGGCTCTCTGCCATCGCCCTAGTGTGGTTCTTAGCATCTAATGTTAGAATTATTGCAATGTTAGTTGCTAAGTCGTGTCTGACTCTTTGCGGCCCCATGAGGTGCAGTCTGCTAGGCTCCTCTGTCCATGGGATTCTCCAGGCCAGAATCCTGGGCTGGGTTGCCACGCGCTTCTCCAGGGGATCCTCCACACCCAGGGAGTGAACCCAGTCTCCTGCATTGCAGGCAGATTCTTTACCATCTGCACCATCAGGGAAGCCTAGAATTACTGCAATAAGACCATTCAGTTTGGGAGGAAAAAGGACACCCTAAGTTACATGATCTGTCCAGTTACACTGGCGGGGGACCTAGGAAGCCATGAAGGATTTCCGTCTAAAATGATTAGAATGAGAAAAAGGCCAACTGCGGCATCGGGATATTTCTGATTTGAGGATGGCCCCTGTGTCTCTGATGTCAGATAGCTAGGTGGCCCCCGTGCCCACCGATTGGGATTAGGAGGGAGCTGAGAGAGGGTGTTCCGACGTGGCTTTCCTGGGCCATCACTGGCCTCGCAGCACGGGCCCTGCGTCTGTCGGCTGTCTGGGACATCATGACCCCTTGGTCAGCCCCAGACTGCTCTTGTCCCTATTCCGAGATTCTTCCCAGCGAGTTTAGGCTCCCAGGGGAGCTCTCGTGTCTGAAATTTAGTGGCCAAAAGTTAAATAATTGTAAAATTGGGTCCACGTCCAACATATAGCCTTGGAAGGCAGATAAGAAAATCTCTCTGTTTTTTCACTGCTTTACGGGTAATTTCATTGCAATATTTCAGGGCTAGAATTCAAGCAGAAAGTCTCGAAAGCAATTGGAGCTACAATCAGCTCTCAGTCCTCAGGATTCCAAGAGAGGTGAGGTCATCCCTCACCAGGGACAACGTTCACTTGCAGAAAACCCAAGCTTAAAAGAATTCTATAACCTTTCCTTCGCTTCCCCACTCCCCCTGCCCCAGATATCTGCTGTTTTCAGGAGTGTGGAAAAAATGAGATCAGGTTGGATTGAAAGGAAATCCATCCTGGGACTGCATCTCAGTGCTTGTCTGCCTCACTTTTTCCAATGTATTTCTAAAAAGAAATACACATGTGTGTGTGTGTGTGCGTGTGTGTGTGTGTGTGGCAATAATAGATTCACTTTCTGTTGGAGGTGTTTTTAACAGAAGGGGACCTTTTTACAGTAAAAAAAATCACAATATCCTTAAACTTACATGAGGGTGTCTGGTCCATAGAGAAGTGAACCTTGAGTAGTTTGTGGCACACTGCCTATTGATACTATCCTCATTCCTTCCTCCCATGGTGGGAAAAGGAATACTCTCGTATTAGAAAGGGTGGGGATCACTGCCCAGATTTGAGAAAGAAAGAACCTTTTTATTCCTTGGCAGAAACAGGGGATGTTTTTCAAAATGCATCTTCAAAAAGGGGAACGCGAAGAGGCCCTTTCTGTTTTCACGTCTTTCTCACTGCGTCTTGTGTCTAGGTGCTGAATCTGCCAGTGGGCGTGAGTGTGCAAGTCCAGTCTCTCAGTCGGGTCTGACTCTTTGTGACCCTGTGGATTGTGGCCTGCCAGGCTCCTCTGTCTGTGGAATTTTCCAGGCAGGGATCCTGTAATAATCTCCTCCCGGGAATCTTCCTGACTGAAGGATCAAACCTGAGTCTCCTGGGTCTCCTGCATTGGCAGGTGGGTTCTTTACCACTGTGCCAGCTGGCGGCACTGCCTTGTCCGTGCCTGTGGCTGTGTCAGGGGAGGCAGGATGGGCGAGATGAGGAAACAGTTCCGAAATTCTAGTTTCTCTGTAAACCAGGTCGGAAAGGGTGATACCAACCAACCCAGAAGTCAGCGCCCAGTCCTGCCACCCCTGCTCGGCTGCTGTGTGGCCTTAGGACCATTGGGAACCTCTCTGGGCCTTTGTTTTCTTCTCTGTGAAACCAGGCTGTGGATCCAACATTCCTCATGGTGGCTGGTGGAATGTTACCAGGCAGAGCTGGCCCAGGTGTGTCACATGGTCTGGCAAGCATCCAATCAGAGAGCAATGTTATCTCCATGATCTTTCTTCTTTCCCGGGTTTAGTGAGGCACCGGCAAGCCTCTGAAGACTGTCCAGCCTTTGGGAATGGTGGAAACCACTCAGAGCTCTCATAAATCACTCTTCGGGGAGATATATGTGTATGCGATAGTTTCTCTCACTTTGCAGATTTGGATTTCCTGACCTAACCCTGACCATGATCCAACTATTCAATCATCAGATGTTTGGCTGTCACAGAGGTGACTCATGTAAAGGGATTTAATGCCCATTTAGGCTTGAAAATGGCTTCCATCTTTAAAAACCCAGCAGAAGAGAATACCCAAGGCTTCTGATAATTTCCTTTAAAAGGGATATAAGCAATGAGGCCACGTATCCATTCAAAGTCCCCGGGAGCAGCGAGGGCTTCCAGCTCACTTAGGCATTAGCCAAGCATGTGAGTAAGCAAGTGTGGACAGAGCTGTGGCTCAGCCGGTCGCCTGCGTGGCTTCTGGGCCCAGGTGGGTGCTACCTTGAGTGCCCAGCAGGTCATCAATGCACATTTCGTGATGTATTCGGGGCTGACTTTCTTTAGAATTACGACGCAAGCTGGTGGAAAATATGACTCAATTGACAGCGAACATATTTCTTCACGCACAGCATTTCAGGAACGTGTTTCATTTGCATGGAATTCAGCTGAATTCAATGATGAATGTGTAGAGATTAAGACAAAATGACATGGAATAACTGAGTAAGAAGAGACTTGCAGAAGTCAGGGAGTCCAGTATTTTGCCCTGCATTAAAGTAAATTCCTAATTATTCCAGGCCACCTCCTCTTCCTATGTTTTTTAAAATTTTTTATTTTAAGTATTTATTGGGCTGCATCTGGCTTTAGTTGCAGCATGTTGGGATCTTTAGTTGTGGCAGGTGGGATCCAGTTCCCTGACCGGGAATGGAACGTGGGCCCCTCGTAATGAGAGCATGACGTCTTAGCCACTGGAACTTAGCTTCTGAAACTTCTGCAATGAGTATCCATATGCTAGACCCCTTCCAGGGCAGGTGTTTGGGGTTCACAACCTTGGTTGTCCTTTTTTCCCCTCGTATCTCAGTGATATATCACCCAGGTGCTTGAACTTCCTCCCATTTTGTCTTGTGCTGAAATGTGTACTCTGCTGACTGTATTATGTAGAATAATTCCTTCCTCCAGTTCCTCAAGGTGATCTGCAGAGTACTAGTCCTGCACAATGTTCCCATGGGGAAGGAATCTCTGGGCACTACGCCTGTTTCAGAAACGGTGGTCCAATGTTTAAGAATCCACCATGCAATGCAGTAGATGCAGGTTCAATCCCTGGTTGGGGGACTAAGATTCCACACGCTAGGGGCAACTCAGATCTCACGCCACACCTCCTGAGCCCATGCACTCTGGACCCCAGGGGCCACAACGAGTCTTTTGTGCCTTGAAATCCTGCATGACCCAACCCAGCCAAATAAAGTAAAAAAGATCTGCAGTGTTGTGACTAAAAACACACCCAAATAAAGAAAAAAGGAAAAACAGAAAGAAACGCTGCCTCTTGGAAATACAGAATGTATATGCACATAAGATTAAAGGCTCTTAGAAGTCCTGCAGCAAGTAAACTTGCTTCCCTTCTCAATCAGTGCTGTTCAAATTACTATTTTTACCATAGAAGCTCTGCCTCTCTTTTGGGGTGGAGGTAACTTCTATTCATGTCTCACAAAAAACCTGTAATCTAGGGAATGCATTTTGAGAAACTCAAAGAGATCTGCAACTCCTGGTGATGGGTTTGAGTCCAGGAAACCAGCCCTTACAGGTTTTCTCAAGTGGGCTACTGTGTAGCTTCTTACCAACCCTCTCCAAGCTGTCCACGCCCCTCGTGGGTTTGTGCAGAAATCAAAAAATGAAGAGGTATTCCTTCCCTGGAGACCTTTTTCTTAAGTAGACAGAAGTCTGAAACCTGCATCTGGCTTTAGTTGCAGCATGTTGGGATCTTTAGTTGTGGCAGGTGGGATCCAGTTCCCTGACCGGGAATGGAACGTGGGCCCCTCGTAATGAGAGCATGACGTCTTAGCCACTGGAACTTAGCTTCTGAAACTTCTGCAATGAGTATCCATATGCTAGACCCCTTCCAGGGCAGGTGTTTGGGGTTCACAACCTTGGTTGTCCTTTTTTCCCCTCGTATCTCAGTGATATATCACCCAGGTGCTTGAACTTCCTCCCATTTTGTCTTGTGCTGAAATGTGTACTCTGCTGACTGTATTATGTAGAATAATTCCTTCCTCCAGTTCCTCAAGGTGATCTGCAGAGTACTAGTCCTGCACAATGTTCCCATGGGGAAGGAATCTCTGGGCACTACGCCTGTTTCAGAAACGGTGGTCCAATGTTTAAGAATCCACCATGCAATGCAGTAGATGCAGGTTCAATCCCTGGTTGGGGGACTAAGATTCCACACGCTAGGGGCAACTCAGATCTCACGCCACACCTCCTGAGCCCATGCACTCTGGACCCCAGGGGCCACAACGAGTCTTTTGTGCCTTGAAATCCTGCATGACCCAACCCAGCCAAATAAAGTAAAAAAGATCTGCAGTGTTGTGACTAAAAACACACCCAAATAAAGAAAAAAGGAAAAACAGAAAGAAACGCTGCCTCTTGGAAATACAGAATGTATATGCACATAAGATTAAAGGCTCTTAGAAGTCCTGCAGCAAGTAAACTTGCTTCCCTTCTCAATCAGTGCTGTTCAAATTACTATTTTTACCATAGAAGCTCTGCCTCTCTTTTGGGGTGGAGGTAACTTCTATTCATGTCTCACAAAAAACCTGTAATCTAGGGAATGCATTTTGAGAAACTCAAAGAGATCTGCAACTCCTGGTGATGGGTTTGAGTCCAGGAAACCAGCCCTTACAGGTTTTCTCAAGTGGGCTACTGTGTAGCTTCTTACCAACCCTCTCCAAGCTGTCCACGCCCCTCGTGGGTTTGTGCAGAAATCAGTGAGTTGATAAGGGTTTGAATAATGTGAAAGGAGGTATTCCTTCCCCTGGAGACCTTTTTCTTAAGTAGACAGAAGTCCTTGAGAAAAAGCACTGTACGTGTTCTTGGTTAGAGGTGGAGTTTATGTTCTGCGTTGCCTGCAAGGGTCCACACTTCAGATATACTTCCCCATGACTGACTGACAGCGTTACCATGATGCTAGCAGTTTTATTTCCGTCCATGTTGTTAGCCAGATCAGAAATTGTGTGCATGCTTGCTAAGTCACTTCCGTCGTGCTCAGCTCTGTGTGACCCCATGGACTGTAGCCCACCAGGCTCCTCTGTCCATGGGAGTCTCCAGGCAAGAATCCTGGAGTGGGTTGCCTTCCCTTCTCCAGGAGATCTTCCTAACCAGGGAATGAACCTAGGTCTCTTGTATTGCAAGCAGATTCATTACTGTCTTAGTCGCCAGGGAAGCCCAGCTCACCGTAGGAGCTTTTTTACAAAAGTACCCCTCTTCCTGCCTCCTCTGTGGTCTCAACTCCTCCTGTCCTAAAGGGAAAGAGATCATAGAGGGTAGCCACATATGGGACCATTAGTCTAAGAGGTTCTGGCGTTTGCAACTTTGTACCTTCATGTTTAAATGCCCTTCACATTTTGCAAAGCTCTTTCACAACTGGACATCACCACGGTTCACTAAGGCCAGAAGAGCAGGCATTTTTATGACTTCCGTGGCTCAGAGAGGTCGACCGAGTTGCCTGAGGTTGCACAGCTTTTCCATCAGTCACAGCGGAGGCTCCCTGCCCAGCCCAGCCCAGTTCTGCCAGCAGCCTCCGCTCCCCTGGGGATCTTCCAGGCTGGAATCATCTTAGTCTCTTTCTCCTGGAGATTCTGTCTTTTCCTTCTCACTGCATCCTTTCTACCGCAGCGCTGCTTCCTTCTCAGAAAGCCTCCTTGTGAAATGTGCTCTCACATCTATGTTCCCAAGCTCCACCCCACGAAACAGACAACGGCCCGGTGGACACGGGTCTGACACACAGCCTCAGCCCTAGCCCTTCACAGCCGATCCTCTGCCTCAGTGCCTGGCAGGAGCCAGCACAGCCATCTCCAGCTGCAGCTGCCCGGGCTGGCCTCCGCTTCTCCCCCGCGGCCACCGCCCATCCGAATTCTCCTCCACCACCAAAGCATCTCTCCCGCGCTCACCCCTCCCCCTCCATCCCCAGAACAGCCTTCGGGCCCACCTGAGTCCTTCCTATGAGCCCCTGCAGTGGCGGGCCTCCTCTCTGGACATCTGGGACCGACCGGCGCTTAAGGTGGACCAGGTCGAGGAGGTCAGAAGCAGCTCCCTGCGTATACTCGCCTCCGTCCGTCCTCCGCCCAGGAACCAGCTCAATATTGCCTCAAACTCTCTCCCGACTCAAAGCTGCTCCTCTTTCGTCTTCCTTCCCTTGCTCAAACCTTTCACCTTGTGCAGGCTGGATCCTGGACTGGCTCCCAGGGACTGCAGGCTCTGTGTCAGATCCTGCAGCCTTGTCCCTGGGACGCTGAGAGGGGGGCAGGGTGGGGAGAAGGCGGGGTTTTGCGCCACAGGGTACAGAGCTGCTGGGGGAAGAGGTGCAGGTGTGGGTCCTGCTTCCCTTCACCTGCTCAGCGTCCTTGTGATAGGTGACTGGCCGATACCAGCAGCAGCTGCAGCATCTGACAGAGCAGGTTCCGGCCTCTCTGACTCGCTAGTTTCAAGCCCTTCTCCCTTCCTTGACTTTTGGCCTTCCTCAGCTGTAACATGGAAATCATCGTATTTAAAAACTTGAACAAAATGGAGGTTCTGCGTGCAAAGAAACAGAGCAGGGGACGGCAGCAGTTCTTGGAATCAGCAGGATGTGGAGGGAATGCCTTACTCCATGTCTGGTCCCCACTCATTTTTTAACAGACATTATAATAAGCCTACGTGAGCCAGGCCCTGGAGAATCAATGATGAGCAGAACTTTAATCTCTTGAGGAAGGAGGTCACAGCACATGGCAGACACGAGGGGGCAGCGGACAGCAGCGCAGTGTGCTAAGTGGTGGAGGCTGGCGGAGGGAGGCATCCCATGAGGTCCGGACCCTCTCATCACCCCTGAGCCCTGACAGCGGGTTTGACAGGCGAAGACCAATGCAGCCATCGAGGGACAACGTGATGAGCAGCACCCAGATCCTACAGCTCGGGGTTCTGGGATAGGAGTCTGAGTTAAAACACGCGGCTGGGACTGCAGGCAAAGCGGAGAGGGACTCCCACTCCTTCCTACCTTGGAAGGAGCTTCAAGGTCACATGGCAGAGCCACTTTTGCCACCAGCTGCCCACGGTCATGAGGCGGGGCTTGGGGTCTCTGCTCTCTGGGGCTCGCTTGGCTCCCCTCTCACCTCAGGTTCACAGAAGGCTGCAGAGGTTCCAGACCACGTGTCCTCCCACCATGCCCAATGGCAGGAGGGGAAGAATGAGGAAACCCGAACCTGTGACCAGCTCTCCTAGGGGAGACTGGCAAGAGCGGGAGAGAGAGCAAGACTCCAAAATTGGCTCTAAGTCCACATTCCCAGCTAGTTTTATCCTTCCTTCCTTTAAGCATCTGTCAGGTGCTCCTGGTAAGAAAGAGTAGAGAATTCTCCTGGAGGCTGGAGGGAGTCAGGGGAGGTTCCGCAAAGAAGTCAACATGTCATCCGGGGCCTTGCAAGATGAGTAGGAATGTTCAGGATTGAACAGAAAAAATTCTCAATAGAAAGAATGGCTTGAGCGAAGGCACAGGGACCTGGGGCTTCCCTGGAGGTGCAGTGATTAAGACTCTGTGCTTCCAGCGCAGGGGCTACAGGTTCAATCCCTGGGCAGGGAACTAAGATGCTAGAAAAATCTTTTTGGCTCAGGGACCCAAGAAAAGGAGGATGTGTCCAGGGAACTGGGGGCTGGGGACACGGGCTGGGACAGAGTGTGCGGGGACGCTGGAGAGAGAGGCTGGACTCAGATGGAGAGGAACCATGGAGCTGTTAGGGGTTGGTTCATTCTGACGCCCGTGGAAGCAGCCAGAATTGTCAGTCAGAGTCAGGACCCAGTTGAATGCTATTTTGGAATGATCCCTCTGGCTGAGGTGAGGACTGGAGTGGAAAAGAGACAGGCGGTGGGGACCCAGAGGGGCAGTGGCCAGCGTAGCGCGTTACGGGGAGGGGCAGTGGGAGTGGCCCGCCCGCGTTTCATCCCTGACTGTTGATCTTCGTCGCTGGTGCAGGTGACTTTGGCCAGTTTTATTATTGTGGATGGTGCAGTCCTTCATTGCCTGGGCAAGGGCAGACCTGCCTCAAGGCGCTGCCCTGGTGTGCCCCGATGGGAGGCTCCTACCGGAGTCCAGGTGTAAGGAGGAGGTCCTGGCCCAGTCTGCCAGGAGCTCCTGGGTGGACAGACTGGGTGTGGGGTCTGTGGCTCAGAGGCGAATATGAAAAGAGCCTTTGTACTCCGGGTGCTGCCGATCCAGGCTGCAGAAACTGTCTGCCTCTGCGAGTTACTTGAAACCAGAAGCTGCCCACGTGCGTGTGTGAGCTCAGGAGATGAGGAGTAGGGGTGGGTGGGGGTCGCTGTCACCTTCCTGCTGACCTCAGGGCATGGGGCTGCCAAACCCCATCTCTGGCCACCTTGCCTCCCCTGGACCCTCTCTGGGATCCAGAGAAGCCCTCCCCCCACTGTTGAGAGTCCGTGGGAAGAACAGCTCGTCTTTTGTTCCTGGAATTTCCTCCATAAAATAGAGCTGCCAGGACATCATCAAGGGGAGGTGTTTGACAAGCAGTTATTCAGAAGGAGAAGCTGTGCCCACCAGCTTCCATCTTCCGTAGGTGCCTCTCCCACCTTTCCTGCCTGGGAGCAGAAGCATCACGCCCTCCATGCCCTGGGGAGGGCAGGGATTAATGCGGGTTCTCTCAGTGGGGAGCTGAGCAGAAGGACAGCAAGACTGCTTCCCTTGACCTCCCGTGGCTCTGCAGCCTGAGTGAACTGTGATTCAATGGACAGTGACTTTGTTGTCTCTGAAAAGTAAAGAATCCACCTGCAATGCAGAGACACAGGTTCAATCCCTGGGCCAGGAAGATCCCCTGGAGAAGGGCATGGCCACCCACTCCAGCGTTCTCGCCGGGACTGTAGCCTGCCAGGCTCCTCTGTCCGTGGATCACAAACAATCGGACATGACTGAGTGACTAGCATCTTGAAGTTTGTCATAGCTGTTCTTCCAAGGAGTGTCTTTTAAGAATTTTATGGCTGCAGTCACCATCTGCAGTGATTTTGGAGCCCAAGAAAATAAAGTCTGTCACTGTTCCCATTGTTTGCCCATCTTTCTGCCATGAAGTGTTGGAACCGGATGCCATGATCTTTATTTTTTGAATGTTGAGTTTTAAGCCAGCTTTTTCACTCTCCTCTCTCACAAACTTCATCAAGAGGCTCTTCAGTTCCTGTTCGATTTCTGCCATTAGGGTGTTGTCATCTGTATATCTGAGGCTGTTGATATTTCTCCTGGGCATCTTGATTCCAGCTTGTGCTTCATCCAGCCCAGCATTTCACATGATGTACTCTGCACAGGAGTTAAATAAGCAGGGTGACAACATACAGCCTTGACGTACTCCTTTCCCTATTTTGAACCATCCATGTCCGGTTCTAACTGTTGCTGCTTGTCCTGCATGCAGGTTTCGAAGGAGAGAGGTAAGGTGGTTGGTATTCCCATCTCTTTAAGAGTTTTCCTCAGTTTGTTATCACCCACACAAATCAAAGCTCTAACTGCTGAACTTTCATAATGTATTGGTAAAAGCTGACTATGAGACATTTAGGCTGGCCTGAGAAGGTCAGTGCTGGAAGCAGGACCACATCATTAACTGGACCACATCCAGTTCTGTGTATGCTGGATGCCTGGAGACCCTCCTTTTGAGGCTTAGGGTATATCCACCTGTGAAATTCTACCTACACCTATAAATAGTGTTTCTCAGTTAATGCTGTTAGACTCAGTTAATTTCATTCTCATAGGTATTAAATTAACCAGAGCTTCTGCCAGAACATTCAAGAGGAGTCTAAAGCCCATAGTATGTTACTTGAAAATAATAAAATTCTTTTGAAATATTGGGCTTCGGGTACAGTATGATCCAGGAGAGATTTTTCATCCATCTTAATGCAGTTCTGCTGTCCATGAGGACTTATAGACGGTGGTATGATGGTACATGGCTCCGGGCATACATCCTCCCAGGGTCTAGTCCTATAGTCCTTTATTGACCTGACAGAATCCATGATCTGATTGTCATTGGCCAGAATCTCAACTATTCTCTTATCTAATTGGACACGTCTGGGTCGTATGCACACCCTTGGAGCCAAGGTTGGAGTCAGTTTCACCTGAAGCACATGGGCTGAGTATGGAGTGTGGAGCATGTTTTTCCAGAGGAGAGTTGGTGCTCTGTGAGGAGGAGAAGGAATAACATAGATGTGGTGGAACCCAACATGGAACAGTCTCCCTCCGCAAACAAACAAACAAAAATAGCAAATATCTACCACCTCCAGGTTCTTCTGTGCCCCTTTTAGAAAGAGAAAAATTGGGACAAGGAATGTGGCTCTGACTTTAAGTAAGGAATTCTTACATCCACACATGCGTTTGCCATCTTGATTCCAGCGTGTCACCAGCCAGTTTCACATGATGTACTCTGCACAGGAGTTAAATAAGCAGGGTGACAACATACAGCCTTGACGTACTCCTTTCCTATTTTGAACCATCCATGTCCGGTTCTAACTGTTGCTGCTTGTCCTGCATGCAGGTTTCGAAGGAGAGAGGTAAGGTGGTTGGTATTCCCATCTCTTTAAGAGTTTTCCTCAGTTTGTTATCACCCACACAAATCAAAGCTCTAACTGCTGAACTTTCATAATGTATTGGTAAAAGCTGACTATGAGACATTTAGGCTGGCCTGAGAAGGTCAGTGCTGGAAGCAGGACCACATCATTAACTGGACCACATCCAGTTCTGTGTATGCTGGATGCCTGGAGACCCTCCTTTTGAGGCTTAGGGTATATCCACCTGTGAAATTCTACCTACACCTATAAATAGTGTTTCTCAGTTAATGCTGTTAGACTCAGTTAATTTCATTCTCATAGGTATTAAATTAACCAGAGCTTCTGCCAGAACATTCAAGAGGAGTCTAAAGCCCATAGTATGTTACTTGAAAATAATAAAATTCTTTTGAAATATTGGGCTTCGGGTACAGTATGATCCAGGAGAGAGATTTTTTTCATCCCTCTTAATGCAGTTCTGCTGTCCATGAGGACTTATAGACGGTGGTATGATGGTACATGGCTCCGGGCATACATCCTCCCAGGGTCTAGTCCTATAGTCCTTTATTGACCTGACAGAATCCATGATCTGATTGTCATTGGCCAGAATCTCAACTATTCTCTTATCTAATTGGACACGTCTGGGTCGTATGCACACCCTTGGAGCCAAGGTTGGAGTCAGTTTCACCTGAAGCACATGGGCTGAGTATGGAGTGTGGAGCATGTTTTTCCAGAGGAGAGTTGGTGCTCTGTGAGGAGGAGAAGGAATAACATAGATGTGGTGGAACCCAACATGGAACAGCCTCCCTCCGCAAACAAACAAACAAAAATAGCAAATATCTACCACCTCCAGGTTCTTCTGTGCCCCTTTTAGAAAGAGAAAAATTGGGACAAGGAATGTGGCTCTGACTTTAAGTAAGGAATTCTTACATCCACACATGCGTTTGCCATTTTGGCTTTTAAGATGATCAAAGAATGATTTTGTGTAATTCTTTTTTTTTTAAAGTTACTGGTACATTTTCCCCCAAACTTAATAGCTTTATTGTTTTATTCTGATTATTAAGATAGTATAGTTGACTCTTGAACAACATGGATTTGAATGGAATGGGCCCACTTTTTCCTATTTTTTAAAAATTATTTAATTTTAATTTTTTAAAAATTTTTACCGAGTTTTGTTGTTCGCAGACATGTATGTTCCCAGATCAGTCTTATGCATATCCCTGGCACCCTCCCCTCTCCCAGCACCCCTCATCCCACCCCTCCAGGCCATCACACCCCGCCCCTGCAGGATCTCCTATTCCCCCAGGGCAATGACAACAGCTGTCTTTTCCACATATGATAGTATAGGGTTTCCTGTTTCTCCCCCTATGCTTCCCACCCACTGTTCCTACCCCACCATGTCCATATGTCTGTTCTCTATGTCTGTTTTTCCATCGCTTCACTGCATGTGTTATCATTACCATCTTACTAGATTCCATATATATGTGTTAGTAGATTGTACTTGACTTTCTCCACTTTTTATGATAGGTTCTAGATCCTGCCACCTAATTAGGACTGATTCTTCTGCATTTCTTTTGACAGTTGAGCAGTATTCCATTGTAGATATGTACCAGAGCTTTCTTATCCATTCATTCGTCGATGGACGTCTAGGTTGCTTCCATGTTCTAGCTATTGTAGAGAGAGCTGCAATGAACATTGGGGTACAGGTGCTTCTTTCAGATTTGATTTCATCAGGGTGTAAGTCCAATAGTGGGATTGCTGGGTCCTATGGTACTTCTATTTTTAGTTTTTTAAGGAATCTCCATACTGTCTTCCATAGCAGCTGTATCAGTTTACATTCCCACCAGCAGGATATGGCAGTGTGGGGGGCATGTTTTTCCAGAGGAGAGTTGGTGCTCTGTGAGGAGGAGAAGGAATAACATAGATGTGGTGGAACCCAACATGGAACAGCCTCCCTCCGCAAACAAACAAACAAAAATAGCAAATATCTACCACCTCCAGGTTCTTCTGTGCCCCTTTTAGAAAGAGAAAAATTGGGACAAGGAATGTGGCTCTGACTTTAAGTAAGGAATTCTTACATCCACACATGCGTTTGCCATTTTGGCTTTTAAGATGATCAAAGAATGATTTTGTGTAATTCTTTTTTTTTTAAAGTTACTGGTACATTTTCCCCCAAACTTAATAGCTTTATTGTTTTATTCTGATTATTAAGATAGTATAGTTGACTCTTGAACAACATGGATTTGAATGGAATGGGCCCACTTTTTCCTATTTTTTAAAAATTATTTAATTTTAATTTTTTAAAAATTTTTACCGAGTTTTGTTGTTCGCAGACATGTATGTTCCCAGATCAGTCTTATGCATATCCCTGGCACCCTCCCCTCTCCCAGCACCCCTCATCCCACCCCTCCAGGCCATCACACCCCGCCCCTGCAGGATCTCCTATTCCCTCAGGGCAATGACAACAGCTGTCTTTTCCACATATGATAGTATAGGTTTCCATGTTACTCCCTCTATGCTTCCCACCCACTGTTCCTACCCCACCATGTCCATATGTCTGTTCTCTATGTCTGTTTTTCCATCGCTTCACTGCATGTGTTATCATTACCATCTTACTAGATTCCATATATATGTGTTAGTAGATTGTACTTGACTTTCTCCACTTTTTATGATAGGTTCTAGATCCTGCCACCTAATTAGGACTGATTCTTCTGCATTTCTTTTGACAGTTGAGCAGTATTCCATTGTAGATATGTACCAGAGCTTTCTTATCCATTCATTCGTCGATGGACGTCTAGGTTGCTTCCATGTTCTAGCTATTGTAGAGAGAGCTGCAATGAACATTGGGGTACAGGTGCTTCTTTCAGATTTGATTTCATCAGGGTGTAAGTCCAATAGTGGGATTGCTGGGTCCTATGGTACTTCTATTTTTAGTTTTTTAAGGAATCTCCATACTGTCTTCCATAGCAGCTGTATCAGTTTACATTCCCACCAGCAATGCAAGAGGGTTCCCTTTTCTCCGCACCCTCTCCAGCATGTATTGTTTGTCGATTTGTTGAGGATGGCCATTCTGACTGGTGTGAGGTGATATCTCATTGTTGTTTTGATTTGCATTTCTCTAATAATAAGCAAGGTTGAGCATCGTTTCATGTGTTTTTTGGCCATCTGTATGTCCTCTTTGGTGAGATGTCTGTTTAGGTCCTTTTCCCATTTTTTGACTGGGTTGTTCATTTTTCTGGTGCTGAGTTGTCTGAGTTGCTTGTAGATTTTGGAGATTAATTCTTTGTCTATTATTTCATTTGCTATGATTTTTCTCCCATTCGGTGGGTTATCTGTTCAGCTTTTTTGTAATTTCTTTTGCTATACAAAAGCTTTTTTTTTTTTTAACTTTTATTTTACTTTTAACTTTTACAGAGTATTGTTGTTTACTGTACAAAAGCTTTTAAGTTTCATTAGGTCCCACATGTTCGTTTTTGGTTTTAGTTCCACTATTCTAGTAGGTGGGTCATAGAAGATCTTGCTTTGGTTTATGTCCTTGAGTGTTTTGCTTATATTCTCCTCTAAGAGTTTCAGGGTTTCTGGTCTTACCTTTAGGTCTTTAATCCATTTTGATTTATCTTTGTGTATAGTGTCAGGGAATGTTCCAGCTTCATTTTTTTTTTTTTGTATGTAGCTGTCCAATTTTCCCAGTACCATTTGTTGAAGAGACTGTCTTTGTCCTATTTTATATTGTCATCTCGTTTGTCAAAAATAAGGTATCCGTAGGTGTGTGAGTTTATCTCTGGGTTCTCTATCTTGTTCCATTGGTCGATATTTCTGTTTTTGTGCCAGTACCATACTGTCTTGATGACTGTTGCTTTGTAATATAGGCTGAAGTTAGGGAGACTGATTCCTCCAGCACCATTTTCTTTCTAAGAATTGCTTTGGCTATTCAGGGTCTTTTGTGTTTCCATATGAACTGTGTGATTCTTTGGTCTAGTTCTGTGAAGAATGTCATTGGTAGTTTGATAGGGATTGCATTGAATGTGTAGATGATATTTGGTAGTATGGTTATTTTCACAATATTGATTCTTCTGACCGAATGGGTCCACTTTTATGCAGATTTTTTTCTTTCAATAGATATGTACTGCAGCACACAATCCGAGACTGGTTGAATCTGAGACTACAGAGGACTGACTGTCATGTTCTATTCAGATTTTTGACTGTGTGAAGAGTGGGCAATCCAGATCCCTTTGTTGTTCAAAGTTCAGCTGTATGTGTATAAAGGTGGATAGAGCAAAATAAAAGTCTCCAATAATCCCACAATCCAGAGGTAATTCCTGGCATCATGGTATAATTATTCCAGATGAATTGTATGTGGGAATATTTATATAAAACAGTTAAAAATAAAATCAAACATAAGATAGTTAAAAATAAAATCAAACATATACTTAGTAATGCTTCACTACCTTTTAAAATTCAGCTATATATTCTGGGCTTCCCTGGTGGCTCAGAGGATAAAGAATCTGCCTGCCAATATAGGAGACCTGAGTTCAATGCCTGGGTTGAAAAGACCCCTGGAGAAGGGAATGGAACCTATTCCAGTATTCTTGCCTGAGAAATCCCACAGACAGAGGTCTGGCAAGCCACAGTCCATGGAATCGAAAGAGTTGGACACAACTTTGTACATCCATTTTGATTTATCTTTGTGTATAGTGTCAGGGAATGTTCCAGCTTCATTTTTTTTTTTTTGTATGTAGCTGTCCAATTTTCCCAGTACCATTTGTTGAAGAGACTGTCTTTGTCCTATTTTATATTGTCATCTCGTTTGTCAAAAATAAGGTATCCGTAGGTGTGTGAGTTTATCTCTGGGTTCTCTATCTTGTTCCATTGGTCGATATTTCTGTTTTTGTGCCAGTACCACACTGTCTTGATGACTGTTGCTTTGTGGTATAGTCTGAAGTTAGGGAGGCTGATTCCTCCAGCTCCATTTTTCTTTCTCAGGATTGCTTTGGCTATTCAGGGTCTTTTGTGTTTCCATATGATCTGTGTTATTCTTTGGTGTAGTTCTGTGAAGAATGTCATTGGTAGTTTGATAGGGATTGCATTGAATGTGTAGATGATATTTGGTAGTATGGTTATTTTCACAATATTGATTCTTCTGACCGAATGGGTCCACTTTTATGCAGATTTTTTTCTTTCAATAGATATGTACTGCAGCACACAATCCGAGACTGGTTGAATCTGAGACTACAGAGGACTGACTGTCATGTTCTATTCAGATTTTTGACTGTGTGAAGAGTGGGCAATCCAGATCCCTTTGTTGTTCAAAGTTCAGCTGTATGTGTATAAAGGTGGATAGAGCAAAATAAAAGTCTCCAATAATCCCACAATCCAGAGGTAATTCCTGGCATCATGGTATAATTATTCCAGATGAATTGTATGTGGGAATATTTATATAAAACAGTTAAAAATAAAATCAAACATAAGATAGTTAAAAATAAAATCAAACATATACTTAGTAATGCTTCACTACCTTTTAAAATTCAGCTATATATTCTGGGCTTCCCTGGTGGCTCAGAGGATAAAGAATCTGCCTGCCAATATAGGAGACCTGAGTTCAATGCCTGGGTTGAAAAGACCCCTGGAGAAGGGAATGGAACCTATTCCAGTATTCTTGCCTGAGAAATCCCACAGACAGAGGGGTCTGGCAAGCCACAGTCCATGGAATCGAAAGAGTTGGACACAACTTTTTAGCAATGAAACAGCAACAAAACATTCATGACATGTATCTTAAAAATTGACCATGTTGCACAGCATGTGGGAAATTAAGGGATCTTAGTTCCCCAACCAGGGATAGAACCAGCACCTGCTGCCATGGAAGGGCAAAGTCTTAACCATTGGACCAACAGGGACATCCCCTATAACATGTATCTTTGAAGATGTCTTCCTCTTACTTCTTTCTTTACCTTCTGAGCCACCATGGACGCCCCACTCTTAATTCTTTGAAAAACTCTAAAAGAGTTCAGGCTTTTGAAAAACAACAGAGGCAATCTCTGCTTATGAATAGGGTAGGACATTGTGTCTACTGAGCGTGAAAACTTTAGGAAGAACTCAATTTAAAGACATATGCCCTGCATAAATTGAATATTTATTTATCAAAGCAATGGATCATCTAAGTCATCTTTTCAGCACAGAAAAGCACCTTGTAGGGCCATAAGGCATGTGCATTGACAGTTATACACATGTACATATGCACAGAAAAGAGACTGAAGATGGTTTTAATGACAAGAATAGTCATAGCTGCCAGTTACTAAACACTGTGCTGTACAAAAATATTATCATAAATTCTCACACTATAAGGCAGCTTCAATGATTATTTCTGTTTATCAAATGAGGCCACTGAATAAGTAACAGGGCTCAAACCGGACTTGCATGACTCTAAAGCAAAATGATTCTTTCTGAGTAGAAGGAATGTGTGTGAAGTTCCATTTCTTTTTTTAGTTTCCCTTTATAGTTCCTCCTTGTTTAGAATGAGTTGTGTACATTTTAAGAGCAGAAAGATGATTTCTACCTTGAAGCATCATGGTGCATGGTCAGTGGATAAAATTAAGAGACAAACAGAAGAAACGGCCAGCTCTGTATGAGAGTGTTTATGTCACCAGCCAGCTTGGAATCTGAGTTGGGGAGGGTGGCCGTTCAGTTGACGAGCATTAAATAGTGTATTTTTTTTTGAGTTGTGGGTATTCTTGGACCTGAGAAAATCCTATTCCAGTATTCTTGCCTGAGAAATCCCACAGACAGAGGGTCTGGCAAGCCACAGTCCATGGAATCGAAAGAGTTGGACACAACTTTTAGTAATGAAACAGCAACAAAACATTCATGACATGTATCTTAAAAATTGACCATGTTGCACAGCATGTGGGAAATTAAGGGATCTTAGTTCCCCAACCAGGGATAGAACCAGCACCTGCTGCCATGGAAGGGCAAAGTCTTAACCATTGGACCAACAGGGACATCCCCTATAACATGTATCTTTGAAGATGTCTTCCTCTTACTTCTTTCTTTACCTTCTGAGCCACCATGGACGCCCCACTCTTAATTCTTTGAAAAACTCTAAAAGAGTTCAGGCTTTTGAAAAACAACAGAGGCAATCTCTGCTTATGAATAGGGTAGGACATTGTGTCTACTGAGCGTGAAAACTTTAGGAAGAACTCAATTTAAAGACATATGCCCTGCATAAATTGAATATTTATTTATCAAAGCAATGGATCATCTAAGTCATCTTTTCAGCACAGAAAAGCACCTTGTAGGGCCATAAGGCATGTGCATTGACAGTTATACACATGTACATATGCACAGAAAAGAGACTGAAGATGGTTTTAATGACAAGAATAGTCATAGCTGCCAGTTACTAAACACTGTGCTGTACAAAAATATTATCATAAATTCTCACACTATAAGGCAGCTTCAATGATTATTTCTGTTTATCAAATGAGGCCACTGAATAAGTAACAGGGCTCAAACCGGACTTGCATGACTCTAAAGCAAAATGATTCTTTCTGAGTAGAAGGAATGTGTGTGAAGTTCCATTTCTTTTTATAGTTTCCCTTTATAGTTCCTCCCTTGTTTAGAATGAGTTGTGTACATTTTAAGAGCAGAAAGATGATTTCTACCTTGAAGCATCATGGTGCATGGTCAGTGGATAAAATTAAGAGACAAACAGAAGAAACGGCCAGCTCTGTATGAGAGTGTTTATGTCACCAGCCAGCTTGGAATCTGAGTTGGGGAGGGTGGCCGTTCAGTTGACGAGCATTAAATAGTGTATTGTGTGGTGTGTGTTTTGTTGCTAATTATAATGTCCACATGCTCTTTGTAAAAAGCTTTTTGATATTATTTTGAGTATAGTTGATTTAGAATGTGATTTTTTTTGGAGGGGGGCTGGTTGGGGAGGGAGGGGGCGGGCGGGCCACTTCTATTGGTCTTTCATTTGTCTATTTTTCATCCATCTTGGTTCTTTGGCCCGTGTGGGCCTCCCATCACTGTGGCCTCTGTTGTCGCAGAGCACCGGCTCTGGGCGCATGCGCTCCAGAGCTCTGGCTCAGTAATTGGACACATGGGTCCAGCCTCTCTGCGGCACGTGGGATCTTCCCAGGCCAGGGATCAAACCAACGCCCCTTGCACTGCAAGGTGGTGTCCTTACCCACTGGACCACCAGGGAAGCCCTAGAATGTTATGATATTTTTAAGGGTACAGAAAAATGATTCAGGTTTACATTTTCCCATTTAGGTGGTCACATAACACTGAGCAGAGTTTCTTGTGCTGTACAATGGGTCTTTGTTGGTTGTCCATTTTAAATATAACAGTGTGTATGTGTAGATCCCAAACTCCATAACTATCCCTTCTTCCCTCATAACCATAAATTCATTCTCTAAATCTGTGAATCTGTTTCTGTTTTATAAGTAAGTTCATGTGTATTATTTCCGTTTAGATTCCATATATTAGTGATACATTTCTCTTTTTCTGTCTGACTCACTTCACTCAGTGTGACAATCTCTAGGTCTGTTTATCAAATGAGGCCACTGAATAAGTAACAGGGCTCAAACCGGACTTGCATGACTCTAAAGCAAAATGATTCTTTCTGAGTAGAAGGAATGTGTGTGAAGTTCCATTTCTTTTTATAGTTTCCCTTTATAGTTCCTCCCTTGTTTAGAATGAGTTGTGTACATTTTAAGAGCAGAAAGATGATTTCTACCTTGAAGCATCATGGTGCATGGTCAGTGGATAAAATTAAGAGACAAACAGAAGAAACGGCCAGCTCTGTATGAGAGTGTTTATGTCACCAGCCAGCTTGGAATCTGAGTTGGGGAGGGTGGCCGTTCAGTTGACGAGCATTAAATAGTGTATTGTGTGGTGTGTGTTTTGTTGCTAATTATAATGTCCACATGCTCTTTGTAAAAAGCTTTTTGATATTATTTTGAGTATAGTTGATTTAGAATGTGATTTTTTTTGGAGGGGGGCTGGTTGGGGAGGGAGGGGGCGGGCGGGCCACTTCTATTGGTCTTTCATTTGTCTATTTTTCATCCATCTTGGTTCTTTGGCCCGTGTGGGCCTCCCATCACTGTGGCCTCTGTTGTCGCAGAGCACCGGCTCTGGGCGCATGTGCTCCAGAGCTCTGGCTCAGTAATTGGACACATGGGTCCAGCCTCTCTGCGGCACGTGGGATCTTCCCAGGCCAGGGATCAAACCAACGCCCTTGCACTGCAAGGTGGTGTCCTTACCCACTGGACCACCAGGGAAGCCCTAGAATGTTATGATATTTTTAAGGGTACAGAAAAATGATTCAGGTTTACATTTTCCCATTTAGGTGGTCACATAACACTGAGCAGAGTTTCTTGTGCTGTACAATGGGTCTTTGTTGGTTGTCCATTTTAAATATAACAGTGTGTATGTGTAGATCCCAAACTCCATAACTATCCCTTCTTCCCTCATAACCATAAATTCATTCTCTAAATCTGTGAATCTGTTTCTGTTTTATAAGTAAGTTCATGTGTATTATTTCCGTTTAGATTCCATATATTAGTGATACATTTCTCTTTTTCTGTCTGACTCACTTCACTCAGTGTGACAATCTCTAGGTCTGTCCTTGTTGCTGCAAATGGCATTTCATTCTTTTTCATGACTGAGTAATATTCTGTTCTCTCTCTCTCTCTCTCTCTCTCTCTCTCTCCATACACACATGCAGCTTCTTTATCCAGTCCTCTGTCTGTGGGCATTTAGGTTGCTTCCATGTCCTGGCCACACACTCTTAGATACAATGGCAAACCCTAAGCCTTGGAAGAGTCTGGCAGCTTCCCTGTGGGAGCCCTCACCTTGCTTCGAGCCACTTCATCTCTCTGGCAATGCACAGATTTGGGGGACACAACCCAGGGAAGCAGAAACTTTGATCAAGCTCAAAGTTTCAATGGATGCCAGATTCCCCACCACTCACAGATACAGCTGAGTGGTTGGGAAAGAGCTGGTGATCATATTTCTGAAATCAGTGACAAGACCCGTGAGTAGAGACACGAGATTGAGATGCTCAGAGGTTCACACTGGGTTTAACGAGAAACAGAATTGTCCAGATTCTGGTCCTTGCCTTCCCCTGTCCATGTGGCATGGGCCAAGCTCTAGAGATTGCAGCCCATTTGAAGATGTGACGTGCCCCCCATAAAAATTGCCAAGAGCTGATTTAGGGACAAAGGAAGGGGTTTTCTAAAAATACATGCACAAGGGCTTCCCTGGTGGTCCAGTGGGTAAGGACACCGCCTTGCTGTGCAAGAGATGCCGGTTCGATCCCTGGCTTGGGAAGATCCCACGTGCCGCAGAGTGACTGAACCGACGTGTCCAACTATCGAGCCAGATCTCTGGAGCGCATGCACCCAGAGCCGGTGCTTTGCAGCGAGAGAGGCCACTGCGATGGGAGGCCCACACAGGCCAAAGAACAAAAATGGATGAAAATAAATAAATGAAAGACCAAAAGAAGTGACCAAAAAATATATACATGCACAAGGGTTTTCAAATTTAGTTGTTCAGCTATACTACATTGCAAACGTAAAAAATTGAAGACTCCCTTTGACTATGTTAGTGTGTATCTGAAGGGGGGTTAATTTAAAGACTACCTGACTACCTTACTCTTTAAAAGCAACTTTAAAGAATATTTGGTTTATCGTATGATTCTGAATATGTAGAAAGTGTGGATGAATTAAAACTTGCTTTACTTACTAGAAAAGAGTTAAATTAATGCTGAATTACCAGGTAGTCCCTCACTGCTTAGGAAGTGTAAACAAGTGATGCTCAGCATTTGGTGTTCAAATTTAGCACCCCCGATGCCCTATTTGATGTTGGATTTGGAATTTTGTGAGTCAGCTGATAAATGATCCTCATGGTGGCCCGGCCAGTGAGCTGATGTCAACGTGATTTCTGTATGGTTATGTGTGTGCAATAATTTAGCTACTCCATGGCATGTTTTGCCCTTGTTTTATAAAAATGAGGGGAACACAGAAATTGAGAGTACCACACAATGATCTTAGTAGAACTAAAATAAGAATCCTTTAATTTGCTGGAAGTGCTGGATCTTTAGCTTCCCTCAGTGGTCCACTGGGATGCAGCCACTTGAGTCTGCATTGGATTATGAAGGAAAGAAACATATTGAAGGATCATGTGGAAAGTGCTAGAAATAGACCTGGATGGTTATATCTACACGGAAAAGCATAAGGAATGATTTCATCATACCTCAGTGCTCCAGGATAGAAACCCCACACAACATATAATCTTTTACACATTTTACATAAATGCACATTTCCAGAAATTACGTGTGAAGATTGGAGTTGCAAGTTTAGAGAGGCGTGAGTGGAAGGGCCTTAAAAAAAGCAGGCAGTCTCCAGATTCTAGAGTTTTGGGGCAGAGATGAATAAATGTTATCCCCACCCAGGAGATACATATTGGTTGTTGCAGTAGCCAAGGCAGTGGTTCAACACGTTCAGCACGTTTATTGGGCTCCTATATGTGTTTGGCAATGGTGACAGAATGATGAATGAAACGAATGGTTTCCTCATTTAATGGACGTGATGAGGACGACGAGGGGTGTGTGTGTCGATGGGGGGGATGGAAACGGATGTTAACCCAGTAAGCCCCAGTATAAAACTAAGTTGTTTCCATGTCTTGGCTCTTGTGAATAGTGCTGCTTTAAACATAGGGATCACAAAGAGTCGGGCGCGACTGAGCAACTGAACAAACTGAAACATAGTAGTGCATGTTTATCTGTTCAAATTAGGTAAACTTCCCCTCTGTTGGCAGAGGAGGAGGGGTTTGTCTGTGCGGGGTTGGGGAGGATGCCTGGGTCTGAGGCGACCCTGGCCTATTCTTGAAGGACTCTGTGAGAGTTACAGGGACATGCCGTCACATCCAGGTGGCCTTCTTAGCCCAGGGCACAGTAGATACAAACCTCGAACGTGGAACACAGGGTGCCTAATCTCACAGTTTCCAGTAGAAAACAATGACATTTAGTATCACATAGGAGAGACTGCAGAGCCTTCAGCAGGTCAGAGAAGTTCAGTTCAGTTGCTCAGTCGTGTCCAAGTCTTTGTCACCCATGGAATTCTCCAGGCAATAACGCTGGAGTGAGTTGCCTTTTCCCTTCTCCAGGGGATTTTCCCTACCCAGGGATCGAACTCAGGTCTCCCACATTGCAGGCAGATTCTTTACTATCAGAGCCACCAGGGAAGCCCAAGAATCCTGGTGTGGGTAGCCTATCTCTTCTCCAGGGGATCTTCCCAACCCAGGGATTGAACCAGAGTCTCCTGCATTGCAGGTAGATTCTTTACCAACTGAGCTACAAGGGAATCCCTAGTTAGAGACGAGAGGGATCCATTATGTTGGTGTGACCAGAGAGGCTGCCAGAGGCATGCTGAGGCTTGGCTGGGCCATGAGGGATGTGGGTTGGGAGGGAGGCTGGGGAGAGATGCGGGAGGTTCTGGTGGACCGAGGGTGGGTAGCCAAGCTGTGGCAACAACTCTATCATGCAAGGAGGCTATGCCTGATGGATGCTGAGGGTCTAGATGGGCCCTAGGACCCAGGAGGATGAGCCAGCATTCGAGAGAAGGGAGCTCAGATGGTAAAATGTACAAAGCTTCATCTTCCTGGGCCTGGGAGTGGGATGGATGCTTGGACTTCATCTTGGGCACTTAGGGGTTGTTACCAGTGGAGTGGTCATTATCATGTATAAAGGCAGTGTCTACAGGAGCCCTTCAGGGCTCAGCAGTTACGGTTGGGTGGCAGGGACTCCTGTGGGGCCCGTGGGGTGGGAGGTGTGGTTTGGGTGAACCAGAGAGCCCAGGAGTGGGGCAGCTGGAGGCTCACCGTGCAGAGGAGCCAGGAAAGAAGCCGGAACTCCATCCCAGGTCTCCTGGGGCCATTCCTCACGCAGCCGTGGCTCCTGTTGCTAACTCACCTGCTTTTTCCTTCTGATTCATCCCTGGCAGGGAAGAGAGGAAGAGACTGGTCCAGAGTTCCAAGCCAGGAGATCAACGCCTACATTTCTGATAGCGGCTGAGCAAAGAGGGCTGGGACCCTCAACTTCTCTAGAAGACGAGACCTCCCTGACCCTCCTCGGGTGAACTTGTCTGGTGTCCCTCTGGTGGCTGCCTGGGAGCCAAGACTAGGCTGGAAAAAGCGGGGACTGGAAGCCACCACTGGTGTTTAAAGATAGGACCCGGGGTGCTGGGGTGAGGCTGGGGCCAGGAGGGGAGAGCTAGCGGTGTGGACAGAGGAGACCGGGTGTGGAGAGGTCGGGGTCAAGGGACGCAGGCACGTGCATGGCTGTGCTGCAGGCCTGTCCAGGAGAAGGGTGGCCATGGAGGACTCACCAATAAACACACTTGGAGTCTTGGAGGCTGTGTGTTTCGCCATGTGAAAACATCAACCGCTAAGCTGAGTGGACACAGCCAGTGGTTGTGACGAAAGCAGGCAGGTGTCTGAGGTGCCTGGGCCAGCATCCCAGGGGTCAGCTGCAGACGATGTCAGAAAAAGTGGTTGATGACCCGCCGCGGAGACCCCACCTGAAGGGGGGCATTCCCCAAGGAGGCAGGATGTGTCTCCTGTGGTCGAGGAGAGGTCTGCCTGCGGCGGGCATCAAGACCGGATGATGCCGCTTCCCCAGGACCCAGAGGAAGCACCGGACCTCCCAGGACAGTGGGAGCTCCTTTATAGTATGTGATGAATATAGTATGAATATAGTATAGTATGTGAGAATGGGTTCCACTTCCTGGAGGTCCCTCCTGATGGCTTCCCTCCTTCCCTCTAGCTTCCTTCCAGGGTGCTCTGGAAGGGACATTCCCATCAGTGGCCACTCTTCCAAGTGTCTTCTCCTCTTGGTGACAAAAGGCATGGGGCTGATTTTCTTGCATTGAATTTTCTTTCCTCATTAGGTGTTGCTGGGATTGCTGTTTGCTTTAATGCCAGACCTTCCCAGATGGGAGAGCTGAGTCACCCAACTGCAGGTGCCTTGTCAGCCAGGGACCATATTCTCAGCCATATGTGCCCCGCTCCCAACCCCGATGTCTAGCAAAGCCCTGGACATGGTCTTGTCTCTCACAAGTATCTGGTGAATGAGTAAGGTCAAAAGTGATATCGAATTTTAGTGTTAATGCTGACTCTGTGAGACTGGTCCAGAGTTCCAAGAATAGCGGCTGAGCAAAGAGGGCTGGGACCCTCAACTTCTCTAGAAGACGAGACCTCCCTGACCCTCCTCGGGTGAACTTGTCTGGTGTCCCTCTGGTGGCTGCCTGGGAGCCAAGACTAGGCTGGAAAAAGCGGGGACTGGAAGCCACCACTGGTGTTTAAAGATAGGACCCGGGGTGCTGGGGTGAGGCTGGGGCCAGGAGGGGAGAGCTGGCGGTGTGGACAGAGGAGACCGGGTGTGGAGAGGTCGGGGTCAAGGGACGCAAGCACGTGCATGGCTGTGCTGCAGGCCTGTCCAGGAGAAGGGTGGCCATGGAGGACTCACCAATAAACACACTTGGAGTCTTGGAGGCTGTGTGTTTCGCCATGTGAAAACATCAACCGCTAAGCTGAGTGGACACAGCCAGTGGTTGTGACGAAAGCAGGCAGGTGTCTGAGGTGCCTGGGCCAGCATCCCAGGGGTCAGCTGCAGACGATGTCAGAAAAAGTGGTTGATGACCCGCCGCGGAGACCCCACCTGAAGGGGGGCATTCCCCAAGGAGGCAGGATGTGTCTCCTGTGGTCGAGGAGAGGTCTGCCTGCGGCGGGCATCAAGACCGGATGATGCCGCTTCCCCAGGACCCAGAGGAAGCACCGGACCTCCCAGGACAGTGGGAGCTCCTTTATAGTATGTGATGAATATAGTATGAATATAGTATAGTATGTGAGAATGGGTTCCACTTCCTGGAGGTCCCTCCTGATGGCTTCCCTCCTTCCCTCTAGCTTCCTTCCAGGGTGCTCTGGAAGGGACATTCCCATCAGTGGCCACTCTTCCAAGTGTCTTCTCCTCTTGGTGACAAAAGGCATGGGGCTGATTTTCTTGCATTGAATTTTCTTTCCTCATTAGGTGTTGCTGGGATTGCTGTTTGCTTTAATGCCAGACCCTCCCAGATGGGAGAGCTGAGTCACCCAACTGCAGGTGCCTTGTCAGCCAGGGACCATATTCTCAGCCATATGTGCCCCGCTCCCAACCCCGATGTCTAGCAAAGCCCTGGACATGGTCTTGTCTCTCACAAGTATCTGGTGAATGAGTAAGGTCGTGAATGAATGAATGTAGGCTCTGGTTAATATACACAGTTAATATTTGTTCAGTCGTTAAGTCATGTCTGACTCTGTGACCCCTGCAGCCCACCAGGCTCCTCTGTCCATGGAGTTCTCCAGGCAAGAATACAGGACTGGGTTGCCATTTCCTCCTCCAGGGGATCTTCCTGACCCAGGGATCGAACCTGCATCTCCATTGAAAAGCGGATTCTTTACCACAGAGCCACCAGGGAAGCCCAACAGTTAACATGCTCACATACAAATTGTCGCACACTCGCACACTGTTTTCTATAAAGAGGGTGGTCGTCAAGCATCTCCGTATCGTGCGTGTGCACACACACACACACACACACACGCATGTTTCTCTCCCAAAGAAGCCCTACAACACTATCTCCTATGAAGTCTGTTTCTCAGGGTGTGTCTGTGGTTCATTTGCTTCTTCATTCAACAAGTGTCTGTTGAGTGCCTGCTATGAGTCAATAAATAAAACCAAGGACCCAGACTCTTATGAAAGATTCTACAGAAGGAGGGAGGGGCAACCAATAGAAGAAATAACTACAATGTACTGTACGCTAAGAGTGGAGCATCCAGAAAGGGGGCCATGAAATATACCAGTGTACTTGTGTGTGTGTGTGTGTGTGTGTGTGAGTTAGTTGCCTGGTCGTGTCCAACTCTTTTGTGACCGCATGGACTGTAGCCCGCCAGGCTCCTCTGTCCATGGATTCTCCAGGCAAGAACACTGGAGTGGGTTGCCATGCCCTTCTCCAGGGGATCTTCTCCACCCAGGGATTAAATCTGTGTCTCCTACATTGGCAGGTGGATTCCTTTTTTCAAAATTCATTTTACTTTTTATTTTTACAGAGTTTTGTTGTTCGCAGACATGCATGTTCCCAGATCAGTCTTATGCATATCCCTGGCACCCTCCCATCTCACCTCTCCAAGCCTTCGCACCCTGCCCCTGCAGGATCTCCTATTCCCTCAGGGCAATGACAACAGCTATCTTTTTCACATATGATAGTATAGGTTTCCATGTTACTCCCTCTATGCCTCCCACCCACTCTTCATTCCCCACAATGTCCATGTGTCTGTTCTCTATGTCTGTTTTTCCATCACTTCACTGCATGTGTTATCATTACCATCTTACTAGATTCCATATATATGTGTTAGTAGATTGTACTTGACTTTCTCCACTTTTTATGATAGGTTCTAGATCCGGCCACCTAATTAGGACTGATTCTTCTGCATTTCTTTTGACAGCTGAGAAGTATTCCATTGTAGATATGTACCAGAGCTTTCTTATCCATTCATTTGTCAACGGACATCTAGGTTGCTTCCATGTTCTAGCTATTGTAAAAGAGCTGCAATGAACATTGGGGTAGAGGTACTTCTTTCAGTTTTGATTCATCTAGGTATAAGCCTAAGAGTGGAATTTCTGGGTCGTATGGTGCTTCTATTTTCAGTTTTTTAAGGAATCTCCATACTGTCTTCCATAGCGGCTGTATCAGTTTACATTCCCACCAGCAATGCAAGAGGGTTCCCTTTTCTCCGCACCTCTCAATAAAGTAAAACCAAGGACCCAGACTCTTATGAAAGATTCTACAGAAGGAGGGAGGGGCAACCAATAGAAGAAATAACTACAATGTACTGTACGCTAAGAGTGGAGCATCCAGAAAGGGGGCCATGAAATATACCAGTGTACTTGTGTGTGTGTGTGTGTGTGTGTGTGTGAGTTAGTTGCCTGGTCGTGTCCAACTCTTTTGTGACCGCATGGACTGTAGCCCGCCAGGCTCCTCTGTCCATGGATTCTCCAGGCAAGAACACTGGAGTGGGTTGCCATGCCCTTCTCCAGGGGATCTTCTCCACCCAGGGATTAAATCTGTGTCTCCTACATTGGCAGGTGGATTCCTTTTTTCAAAATTCATTTTACTTTTTATTTTTACAGAGTTTTGTTGTTCGCAGACATGCATGTTCCCAGATCAGTCTTATGCATATCCCTGGCACCCTCCCATCTCACCTCTCCAAGCCTTCGCACCCTGCCCCTGCAGGATCTCCTATTCCCTCAGGGCAATGACAACAGCTATCTTTTTCACATATGATAGTATAGGTTTCCATGTTACTCCCTCTATGCCTCCCACCCACTCTTCATTCCCCACAATGTCCATGTGTCTGTTCTCTATGTCTGTTTTTCCATCACTTCACTGCATGTGTTATCATTACCATCTTACTAGATTCCATATATATGTGTTAGTAGATTGTACTTGACTTTCTCCACTTTTTATGATAGGTTCTAGATCCGGCCACCTAATTAGGACTGATTCTTCTGCATTTCTTTTGACAGCTGAGAAGTATTCCATTGTAGATATGTACCAGAGCTTTCTTATCCATTCATTTGTCAACGGACATCTAGGTTGCTTCCATGTTCTAGCTATTGTAGAGAGAGCTGCAATGAACATTGGGGTAGAGGTACTTCTTTCAGTTTTGATTCATCTAGGTATAAGCCTAAGAGTGGAATTTCTGGGTCGTATGGTGCTTCTATTTTCAGTTTTTTAAGGAATCTCCATACTGTCTTCCATAGCGGCTGTATCAGTTTACATTCCCACCAGCAATGCAAGAGGGTTCCCTTTTCTCCGCACCCTCTCCAGTAGGTATTGTCTGTTGATTTGTGGATGATGGCCATTCTGACTGGTGTGAGGTGATATCTCATTGTAGTTTTAATTTGCATTTCTCTAATAATAAGCGAGGTTGAGCATCATTTCATGTGTTTTTTTGGCCATCTGTATGTCCTCTTTGGAGAGATGTCTCTTAAGGTCCCTTTCCCAGCAGGTGGATTCTTTTTTTTTTTCTTTTCCCCATCATGTCTCTTTTATTTATACTTATTTTCATCCATCTTTGTTCTTTGGCCTGTGTAGGCCTCCCATTGCAGTGGCCTCTCTCACTGCAGAGCACCGGCTCTGGGCGCATGCACTCCAGAGTTCTGGGTCATAATTGGACACACCGATCCTGCCACTCTGCGGCACGTGGGATCATCCCAGACCAGGGATCGAACCAGTGCCCCTTGCACTACAAGGCGAACTCTCTACCCACTGGACCACCAGGGAAGCCTGGCAGGTGGAATCCTTACCATCTGAGCCACCTGGGAAGCCAGGGGCTGGGGGAGTGGAGACCAGATGAGTGTAGGGGGACAGGAGAAAGCTGATCTGGAAAGGAATGTCCATCTGAGTGAAGCGCGGGGGGGCCGAGGAGTGTGTGTGCGTGTGGTTCTGGGTGGAGGAGCAGCACATGGAAAGGCCCTGCGGTGGGAGCCTCGCTGGCGTGTTCCAGGAGCAGCAAGGGGGCCGGTGTGGCTGGAGAGCCAAGTCCTCAGGACATGAGGTCAAGGTGAGCTGGGCCCCGGTGGGCTGGCCAGGCAGGGCCTTGGAGGCACTGAAAGGACTTTGCTTGTACTGGAGTTGAAGGACCCCCCTGATTGGCAGCTGAGAAGTATTCCATTGTAGATATGTACCAGAGCTTTCTTATCCATTCATTTGTCAACGGACATCTAGGTTGCTTCCATGTTCTAGCTATTGTAGAGAGCTGCAATGAACATTGGGGTAGAGGTACTTCTTTCAGTTTTGATTCATCTAGGTATAAGCCTAAGAGTGGAATTTCTGGGTCGTATGGTGCTTCTATTTTCAGTTTTTTAAGGAATCTCCATACTGTCTTCCATAGCGGCTGTATCAGTTTACATTCCCACCAGCAATGCAAGAGGGTTCCCTTTTCTCCGCACCCTCTCCAGTAGGTATTGTCTGTTGATTTGTGGATGATGGCCATTCTGACTGGTGTGAGGTGATATCTCATTGTAGTTTTAATTTGCATTTCTCTAATAATAAGCGAGGTTGAGCATCATTTCATGTGTTTTTTTGGCCATCTGTATGTCCTCTTTGGAGAGATGTCTCTTAAGGTCCCTTTCCCAGCAGGTGGATTCTTTTTTTTTTTCTTTTCCCCATCATGTCTCTTTTATTTATACTTATTTTCATCCATCTTTGTTCTTTGGCCTGTGTGGGCCTCCCATTGCAGTGGCCTCTCTCACTGCAGAGCACCGGCTCTGGGCGCATGCACTCCAGAGTTCTGGGTCATAATTGGACACACCGATCCTGCCACTCTGCGGCACGTGGGATCATCCCAGACCAGGGATCGAACCAGTGCCCCTTGCACTGCAAGGCGAACTCTCTACCCACTGGACCACCAGGGAAGCCTGGCAGGTGGAATCCTTACCATCTGAGCCACCTGGGAAGCCAGGGGCTGGGGGAGTGGAGACCAGATGAGTGTAGGGGGACAGGAGAAAGCTGATCTGGAAAGGAATGTCCATCTGAGTGAAGCGCGGGGGGGCCGAGGAGTGTGTGTGCGTGTGGTTCTGGGTGGAGGAGCAGCACATGGAAAGGCCCTGCGGTGGGAGCCTCGCTGGCGTGTTCCAGGAGCAGCAAGGGGGCCGGTGTGGCTGGAGAGCCAAGTCCTCAGGACATGAGGTCAAGGTGAGCTGGGCCCCGAGGGTGGGCTGGCCAGGCAGGGCCTTGGAGGCACTGAAAGGACTTTGCTTGTACTGGAGTTGAAGGGGAAGCCGTTCCTCCAGGGTTCTGAGCAGAGAAAGGATATGAGTGGACTAAAATTGGAGCAGAATTTCCACTTGGGGAGATGGTGGGATAACCCGGGTGAGAATAGCTGGGGGCTGGACCAGGCTGCCCGCAGCTGGGGGAGTGATGAGAAACACAGATTCTGACAATTTTGAAAAGAGAACCAACAGGAGGCACTGGGGGTGGGGTTAAGAGAGACAGTGGAGGCAAGGGTGACGCCCAGCCTGCGGGGAGCCAGGGAAGACCCAAGGCTGGACTGCCCTTTCTGGCTGTGCTGGAGGCCCGAGGACCCCTCCCAGAAGCCGGGCTAAGGGCTGACCTCACCCACCAGACTCCGCTCCCTGACTAGCCTGACTCTGGCCTGCCCTGCTTCCTTCTCTGTGGGCAGGGGAGCGTGAGGGGCTGCCTGCGTCTGTCTCCCTGACCCCACGTCCAGGACAGGTGGCATCTGTGCTTCTGTGATTCGTTCTGAGTCTCTCCATCCTGGGTACGGCTGGGACCCGGCTGGCCTTAGCCGTCGAGGTATTGTCACCTCCCGGGACAGCCAAGCCGGAGTAGGAGGCAGGAGGCCACAGCCGCCTGAGGCTGAGACAGTGGGGAAGGAAGCGCAGGATGGGTGGGACGCTCTAGGAAGAGAACCCAGACCCGGCCTGGGAAAAGAAGAAATGCCAGCGTGAGGCTGGGATACCATTCTGGCTCCTGGAGGGGCCATGGAGGCCTTGTCCAGAGTGCCGAATGGACGGCAGGAGGCCTGTGTGACCGACTGCCCTCAGCCTGTCCTGCTCTTTGCCGTCGGTCTGCATTTGGGATGCATTGTTTCCAGACATGGTTCATTTCTTTTTTAAAAAAATTATTTATTTTAATTGGAGGATAATTACAATATTGTGGTGGTTTTTGCCATATATCAGTATGAATCCGCCCTAGGCATATATGTGTCTCCTCCATCGTGAACCTCCCCTCCTACCTCCTGCCCCTCCTCATTCCTCCAGGTTGTCACAGAGCACCGACTTTGGGTGCCTTGCATCATATATCAAACGCCTGTCTTTGTTTTGAGGTGGCATAGCAGATTTACGAGGCCACTTGCAGGTGGGCTGGGTTGGCATCAGCAGGATGCTGCTCTCTGAGCTTAATGGCTGTGACTGGTGTCTCGGGAGCCCCCCAGACCCCGAGGAGAGGTCTCGGGGCTGCCATGCAGCTCAGCTGCTGGCATGTTCAATACAGCGGCAGGAGCTGTGGGTTGAGAGACTAGAGCCCTAAGGTCCAGTCTTGGTTCTGCCAGTAAACTCACTGTGTGACGCATGTTGGGACTTTGCATGTTTTACTCACCCAAAAAATGCAGAACTCAACCCAGTGATCTCCCACGTCTCTTCCCACTTAGAATTCTCAGATGTTTAACTCCATCACTTGGGTAATTGAGAGCAAATTGATTTCCAGATACCTGATGGAAGATGAGAGCCCTCTCCTCTTACTTAGGGAGATCATGTGGATTTAGGTCTTGTTAAGCATCTCTACCTCCAAAGTCTGTGTTTTCACAGCTATGGTTTATCCAGCAGTCGTGCACGGATGTGAGAGTTGGACCATAAAGGAAGCTGAGTGCCAAAGAATTGATGGTTTTGAATTGTGGTGCTAGAGAAGACTGGAGAGTCCCTGGGACAGCAGGGAGATCAAACCAGTCAGCCCTAAAGGAAATCAACCCTGAATATTCACTGGAAGGACTGATGCTGAAGCTGAAGCTCCAATACTTTGGCTGGGATACCATTCTGGCTCCTGGAGGGGCCATGGAGGCCTTGTCCAGAGTGCCGAATGGACGGCAGGAGGCCTGTGTGACCGACTGCCCTCAGCCTGTCCTGCTCTTTGCCGTCGGTCTGCATTTGGGATGCATTGTTTCCAGACATGGTTCATTTCTTTTTTAAAAAAATTATTTATTTTAATTGGAGGATAATTACAATATTGTGGTGGTTTTTGCCATATATCAGTATGAATCCGCCCTAGGCATATATGTGTCTCCTCCATCGTGAACCTCCCCTCCTACCTCCTGCCCCTCCTCATTCCTCCAGGTTGTCACAGAGCACCGACTTTGGGTGCCTTGCATCATATATCAAACGCCTGTCTTTGTTTTGAGGTGGCATAGCAGATTTACGAGGCCACTTGCAGGTGGGCTGGGTTGGCATCAGCAGGATGCTGCTCTCTGAGCTTAATGGCTGTGACTGGTGTCTCGGGAGCCCCCCAGACCCCGAGGAGAGGTCTCGGGGCTGCCATGCAGCTCAGCTGCTGGCATGTTCAATACAGCGGCAGGAGCTGTGGGTTGAGAGACTAGAGCCCTAAGGTCCAGTCTTGGTTCTGCCAGTAAACTCACTGTGTGACGCATGTTGGGACTTTGCATGTTTTTCTCACCCAAAAAATGCAGAACTCAACCCAGTGATCTCCCACGTCTCTTCCCACTTAGAATTCTCAGATGTTTAACTCCATCACTTGGGTAATTGAGAGCAAATTGATTTCCAGATACCTGATGGAAGATGAGAGCCCTCTCCTCTTACTTAGGGAGATCATGTGGATTTAGGTCTTGTTAAGCATCTCTACCTCCAAAGTCTGTGTTTTCACAGCTATGGTTTATCCAGCAGTCGTGCACGGATGTGAGAGTTGGACCATAAAGGAAGCTGAGTGCCAAAGAATTGATGGTTTTGAATTGTGGTGCTAGAGAAGACTGGAGAGTCCCTGGGACAGCAGGGAGATCAAACCAGTCAGCCCTAAAGGAAATCAACCCTGAATATTCACTGGAAGGACTGATGCTGAAGCTGAAGCTCCAATACTTTGGCCACCTGATTTGGAGAGCTGACTCACTGGAAAAAAAAACCCTGATGCTGGGAAAGGTTGAGGGCAGGAGGCAAAGGAGGCGACAGAGGGTGAAATGGTTGGATGGAAACACCGACCCAAAAGACGTGAGTTTAAACAAACTTTAGGAGATAGTGAAGTACAGGGAGGTCTGGCCTGCTGCAGTCCTTGAGGTTGCAAAGAGTCGGACACGACTGAGCGACCGAATAATGACAACTACCCACAGGCAGGTAGTTACAACAACCAGGCGGTGGCTTGTCTCTGATCTGGGATCCAGGCAGGAATGACTCCTTGATGGATTGCCTATGACACAGAATTGTTCTGCTTACAAGAGATAATACAGAAGAAAAGCCTGGCTGCTGTCAGCACATGTGTGTGTGTGTGTGTGTGTGTTAGTGACAGTCACTGTCATGACTATTATGGGTTGGCCACATAGACATCTTTTCCCACTAGGGCGAAGGAATTCCTGGGTCTCATTTTCTCAGGCTTCCAAGTGCAAGCCCTGATGACCCCTTGGCCCAGTGTTTGTCTCTGTGGGTCACAGAAGCGCATCCTCCATTTCTCAGCTCAGCCTTAGAACGTGATGTTGGCCCAGCGGTGCGAGAGGTGAGGACCAGGGACGTTGTGCTCTTCCTGGAAGTGCTGGGTGACTGTCAGGCTCCCTTCAGGCGTAGGAGGTTATGAGCCATGCTGTGCTTCCTCATAGGTGAGTAGTAGACGTGGGCTTATCGAGAGTCAGAGCATCTCAGGGATGGGTGATCAGCTGGTTTACCTGCCTGCTCCCGCGACCAGCACGCGGAGGAAGACAAGCCGCAGAGAGGAAAAGGGGCTTGTCCGCGGTGGGGCAGGGAGTGGCTGAACTGGAAGAGACGTCCTTGCTGGAAGATGACAGCTCTGCCCTCAAGCTTGTTGCTGACTCGGAGGCCTGCAGCCACAGCCTCCCGTGATGGAGGCGAAGTCTATCTGCTTCCTCCAGAGTCTTCTGCTTGAGATGACCCGTGAGAACCTGGGCCCCACTCAGCAGACCCATTTCTCCCCGCAGCTACTTGAGGCTCCCTTTCTGGTCCCAGCCACCTGCCATGCCACACAGCGCCACTAGAGGGAGCCACCACCACCGTTGTTTCTCCCACAGGTGGGTTGAGACACCCCAGGGCTGGGAGCCCAACATCTCCTGGCTCTCCGTCACTCCACAGGGTCTCCGAGTGTCCAGCCACACCTGCTGAGTGAATTCGCTCAGGGATGAGAGTCTGCACCCCTTACCCTGGGGCTGTTGGTCTCCACCCAACAGTCCTGACATAGTTGGATGTCCAGTAAGAGGGGATGACCCCCCACTCCAGGGCTACTCAAAGAGCCAGGGCAGATGTTCAGGGATCGGAGGCCCCTTGAGGCTCCCAGGTCCCTGGCCCTGGAAGTCCAGTGGGTGATTTGTGGGGTCCCTGCCTAGGGGTGTCCCCAACCTCCTGAAAGAGCCAACAGAGCAGCGGGACACCTCCCTGAAAGCCGCACTCAGAGGCCTGACATCTTGGGGACTTCTGCCCACGTTGCTGTCAGGGCTTGAATATTATCCACAGGAACCAGATGATGTGGCAAAGAGATCAGCTGTCTTTTGGAGAAGTGATTTTTCAGTTCAAATACCACTTGGTCACAGAGATCCTCTGGAATCCCACCAGGCTACGAGTCAGGCTGAACGCCTACCTGCTATCAGGGTTGGGAGCAGACGGATGGATAAGTGACCTTGTCCATAACCTTTTACCTTCCAAGGCAAGTCTTCACCTCCGAGCCTCAGTTTCCTTCTCTGTCAAACCGGGTCTTATATCTCTGTGGTCTGTTCAGTTTGTCCTCCTGTCCTGTGGCTCACTGGTCGCTAACCCTCTGCTCTCCATGGCTTAAAGTATGTGACAAGTCATTGCCCTTTCCCACATAAGTGTCTTTTAGAAATCCCACTAAAAATAAAATTAGACCGACCTCTTAGAACCAGTTAACTCATAAATGATTCTGAGCCCTCTGTGCCTAAGGCTAAGCAGTGATTGATCATTTCACGGCGGTAGGCTGGGAGAGCTCAAGAGCAGGGCCTGGGGTTTATGTGCTCCTCGTCAACAGTCACTTGCCTGCTGTCCGGCTTCTTTTTCGGTCCTGCTGACTTCTGACAGACCGGGACCAGCTCCCCGGCGCTCCGTGATGATGCCTCACAGCTTGGTGACAGGGTCCTCCTCATTACTCTAAACTTCCAGGCGCTGCTTTGTCTCTTCAAGATGCCTTGGTGGCTAAGACGCCATCCCAGACTGGGTTTTGGTGGAAAAGAAATTGGGTAACAATGGGAGGGGATGAAGGGGTGTCCTTAGAGGCAAGGAGAAGACATTCCTTCCGATCAGCACATTGTTCTGGGCGACACATTACTGACGGAATAGGGAAGATGTGTTTTTTTGTTGTTGCTGTTTTCTGTCTTGTGCCTTTAAAGAATATTTTTACTTATTTATTTGGCTTCATTGAGTCTTCGCTGCAGTACAGAGGCTTTTTGTTGTAGCCCGCAGACTTAGTAGTTGCGGTGCGAGGACTTAGCTCTCTGAGGCATGTGGGGTCTCAGTTTCATGATCAGGAATTGAACCTGCACCTCCTTCATTGGAAGGTGGATTATTTTTTTCTTTTTTTCTTTTTTTTTAAGTTTGGCCTCTTTTGTTGTTGCTGTTGTTGTTTCTTGTATGTTTACTTCCATCCATCTTTATTCTTTGACCTGTGTGGGCCTCCCATCACAGTGGTCTCTCCTGTTGCAGAGCACCAGCCCTGGGCACATGCATTCCAGAGCGCCCGCTCGCAATTGGACGTACTGGTCCAGCCGCTCCATGGCACGTGGGATCCTCCCGGGGCAGGGATTGAACCGGTGCCACTTGCACTGCAAGGCAGACTCTCTACCCACTGGATCCCCAGGGAAGCCCAGAAGGTGGATTCTTAACCACTGGGCTACCAGGGAAGTTCCTGTCTAGTGCCTCAATAGTCAAGAAAGGCTCTGGACATTGATGGGAGCAGGATACCAGGGCCTGCGTGGTCCAAGGCAGGGCTTCTCACCTTTCCCTGTGGATCCAGATCACATGGAGACCTTGTTAGAGTGCAAATTCTTGGGCTCCAGCCCCTAGAAGCCCCTGAGAAAGGGCCCAGGAGCATGTATTTCCACCAAGCTCTGGGTAATACTGGGGCTGCAGGTCAGGACGCCAAGCTGGAGGGTGGCACTGGCCCAGGACACAGTGACGCGTCGGCTACACCTGGCGTCGGGAGCCCTGTGCAGCTCCTGACTGGGTCGTCAACCTCCCAGGAACAGTCACTGCCATGGATGTGAGCGCAGTGAAATCTCCAAGGAAACGGAGGGTCCCTGCCCTCTCCCACTCTTATTCCCAGTGCTGCCCTACTAACTGAAGTGAAGGTGTGCGTCACTCAGTGGTGTCTGACTCTTGGCGACCCCATGGACTGTAGTCCACCAGGCTCCTCTGTCTTGGGATTCTCCAGGCAAGAATGCTAGAGTGGGTAGCCATTCCTTTCTCCAGGGCATGTTCCCAGGGATCGAACCCAGATCTCTTGCATTGTGGGCAGATTCTTTACCCTCTGAGCTACCAGGGAAGCCCCAACCCTTGGCTAATGACCATGTTGGAAGGAAACATCCCAGACTGTGCTCTGAGCTTCTGGCCGTGCTGGCCACCAGGTGGGGCAGGGTGATTGCTCTCCAGGCCCAAGCAGCTGATGAAAGGAAAAGTACTATGGAAGCAGAGATTTTCCAAGGACAAGGTGGTGGGCTGCAGCACCACTGCCTCTCCATGTGCACCGCCCCCAGCCACAGCTAGGGCTGGGCATGGAGGGGGCCACTGGCTTTTCAAGTTGCTTGTTTCTGCTCCTGTTGTCCCCAAGTGCCTCCTCGTTCACCCCCTTGTGCGGCCAGTGACTGTGGCTTGAGAAAAGAGCGAGGGCTCTTCCTGTACCAAAGATGGAGCGAGAGGAGGAAAGAGAGAGAAAGGAGTTTGTGCAAGGTGCCAGGGAGGAGGCTTGGGCTGGCTGGACCCATGTGTGTTGGGAGGATGCCTGGCCCCAGGTATCTCTTGACCCCAACGAGATAGCGCTGATGAGGGTGTGCTCCTTTAGGGTGGAGACAATGAAGAAGTCATTCTTTAGGGGGAAAAGGAGTGAGTCAGGCAGTCCTCAGGCTACGATGAAGTGACCCAGAGGGTATTTTACCTGCCCTGCGCTTGTAAACAAGTGCAGACCACAAGCTATCATGCATCCGCTTCGTGCCCTGTTAGCTGATCTCATCTGGGCATGTAGGTCTGAGCATCACACAGGCAGTCAAGTCGGGAGCCCTGTGCAGCTCCTGACTGGGTCGTCAACCTCCCAGGAACAGTCACTGCCATGGATGTGAGCGCAGTGAAATCTCCAAGGAAACGGAGGGTCCCTGCCCTCTCCCACTCTTATTCCCAGTGCTGCCCTACTAACTGAAGTGAAGGTGTGCGTCACTCAGTGGTGTCTGACTCTTGGCGACCCCATGGACTGTAGTCCACCAGGCTCCTCTGTCTTGGGATTCTCCAGGCAAGAATGCTAGAGTGGGTAGCCATTCCTTTCTCCAGGGCATGTTCCCAGGGATCGAACCCAGATCTCTTGCATTGTGGGCAGATTCTTTACCCTCTGAGCTACCAGGGAAGCCCCAACCCTTGGCTAATGACCATGTTGGAAGGAAACATCCCAGACTGTGCTCTGAGCTTCTGGCCGTGCTGGCCACCAGGTGGGGCAGGGTGATTGCTCTCCAGGCCCAAGCAGCTGATGAAAGGAAAAGTACTATGGAAGCAGAGATTTTCCAAGGACAAGGTGGTGGGCTGCAGCACCACTGCCTCTCCATGTGCACCGCCCCCAGCCACAGCTAGGGCTGGGCATGGAGGGGGCCACTGGCTTTTCAAGTTGCTTGTTTCTGCTCCTGTTGTCCCCAAGTGCCTCCTCGTTCACCCCCTTGTGCGGCCAGTGACTGTGGCTTGAGAAAAGAGCGAGGGCTCTTCCTGTACCAAAGATGGAGCGAGAGGAGGAAAGAGAGAGAAAGGAGTTTGTGCAAGGTGCCAGGGAGGAGGCTCGGGCTGGCTGGACCCATGTGTGTTGGGAGGATGCCTGGCCACAGGTCTCTCTTGACCCCAGTGAGATAGCGCTGATGAGGGTGTGCTCCTTTAGGGTGGAGACAATGAAGAAGTCATTCTTTAGGGGTAAAAGGAGTGAGTCAGGCAGTCCTCAGGCTACGATGAAGTGACCCAGAGGGTATTTTACCTGCCCTGCGCTTGTAAACAAGTGCAGACCACAAGCTATCATGCATCCGCTTCGTGCCCTGTTAGCTGATCTCATCTGGGCATGTAGGTCTGAGCATCACACAGGCAGTCAAGTGGACACAGTGCCCACTGGGCAGGAACTGGCCATGGTGTTCCCAGGGCACCCTTGCCTCTTCCTCCCTCACCAAGCCTCTTCCCTCCACAGCATGGACAAGCTTTGGAAGTGGCTTCATCTCCCCAAATGATTGGGAAGGGATTTACATTTCAGCCACCAAGCCTCCCCTTTTCCCTTTCTTTGCATGAAAACATCTGGTAGTTTCAGAGACAGGATGTGGGTCCAGGAAAGAGTGGACCCTGGTGGGCTGTGTGTGCATTTCCTAATTCACTGGAGGTGTCTGTGCGTGCGCCCTCTGTGTGCAGGTCGGGGTACCGCCCCCAGGAGTCCTCTGCCTAGCTTGTTATGTTCACCTGTCCCTGTGACCAACACCGGCAGATCGCTGGCTCAGACTGAGTCCCTGCTACAGCGGAATGCCGGGACCAGAGCCTCTTTCCTCAGGCCGTTTCAGCTCCCTGTGACCACATTTTGGCCTGAGCAGATGAGCAGGTTCCCTTTTTTTAATGGATAGAAGCATAAAGGGGTGTGTGTGTGTATTTAGTCTATAAGCTCCCACCACAGACATCTCCCTTTAAGTGTCTTTGGTAAGTCGCGTGGGCCACCTGGTAAAGAACCTGCCTGCTGTTGCAGGAGATGCAAGAGACTTGGATTCTCTCCCTGGGCTGGGAAGATCGCCTGGAGGAGGACACGGCAGCCTGCTTCAGTATTCTTGCCTGGAGAATCCCGTGGACAGAGGAGCCTCGTGGGCTGCCGTCCACGGGGTCGCACAGAGTTGGACAGGACTGAGCACGTGCACACACGCGCATACACACACACACACAGTGTCTTTAGTGAGCAGAGCCATGTCCCCCTGCTGTCTGATCACTCCCTAGGCAGCTCTCTTTATTGCCAGCCTTGCAGAGCATCCTCCGCAATACCACGGGGTCCCACTTCCCCTGTACCGGCTTCCGGGATGTAAATTCTGACTTTCCTAGTGACTGTGTCCCCAAGGGCTTCTTTGTCCCTTGTTGACTGCAAAGGCAATTGCTCTTCAAGCGGGACAAGCCGGAGCATCGGCCTCATCCCTCCCGCGGCTGTTTGGATGGCAAGGACTCTCAGCATCAGATCCGAGGCTGACCTACAGCTGCCCCTGAACTTGCATCTTTGGGGACACTGCGGGGCTTGTCCCCTCTGCCACCTGCCTACCTCCCCGGCCGGCTCTGGCCGCTGCTGGCTCCAGTGCAGCTTGGCTGCTGGGGCCAGGAAGGGGTCCAGCGGCTCACAGTCAGGGAGCAGTGAGCGCCATTACCTGCAGCCTAAGATGCTGATGCTTGTCCTGGTAGGACCCCAGTCGCTCCCTCCCTCTCCGCTGTCCCCAGTGCTGTAACTGACCCGTAACATCAGAGGCAGGAAAGTCGCTGCTCCAGTTGAATTTTGCTGCAGTTTCTTTTTTTTTCTTTCCTCCCTTAGATGCTGAGAGCTATTTTTAGCTATAGATTTTTTTTTTTTTTGCAGGGGATCCACAGTCTATTTTTAAAGCCCTTACGGAGGCTAAATCAGCCAGTGTCCCCCAAAGGGATTCTGGAGTTAGGTGGGGAGAGGCCGCAGCAGATTCTGAAGATGAAAGGGTGGTCCAGGAAGGCCTAGGGAGGGCTGGCAGAGGCTGGACCCCAGGTGGTGGCGGTGGGTCCCTGCAGACCCCACCTGCTTCTCCTTCCATCAAGCAGCCTCAGGGCCAGGGCAGCTACGATGACACGGCCTTCCCATGTGTCATTGGCTTAATTTACTGTGTTTCTTTCTGCAGTTTTTTAAATTTTTATTGAATTTCTACCCTCATGTCTCCCCCATCCCCTCCTTCCACAGCCCACCTTGTAGAAGTAAGCTAACTCGTGGAAGGTTTTGGGCAATGAGTCCAGCACGAGGCCAGCCCTGGGTGAGGAGAGGGGCTGGGGGTGCCTCGGGCGGTGGCTGGGGGATAGTGAAGCGGCCAAGCAGGGATCTGGTGGCTGCAGGCTCCACGGGAGGGACAGGAGGCGGAGGAACCGAGGCCCCAGGGCAGGGCTGCTTCTAGGAAAGTCCAGGTTCGGTGCAGAGCCCCTTGGACAGGTACGAACAGGGCGGAGGTGCTGAGGGGTCCGACAGAACTCAGTCTTAGTCTTAGCCCCCTACTCTTAGTCTTTCCTGCCAAGGCCTGTGGGACTGGATGGGGCAGGTGGGGAGTGGAGCCAGGGTGGAAAATTCCAGGCACCATTGGTGCAAATCTTCTGCAGCTGAACGGAAACCGCCTCTCTCTGCTCCGCACGTAGGGAAGGATGGAGGAGGCCTCGAGGAGCTCCCGAGCCTTCCACACCCCTCCTTTCTCTCTCCTCCTGGAAGAGAGTCCACGGGGGGTGCCCCCTGTCCCTCCCCTTGCCCTCGCCACCGCCTCCAGCTGCACCAAGAGGAGAGGAGCGGAGGAGAAGGCAGGGATGGAGGGGTCTTGCCTCCAGCTCACCCGCAGCTGATCGCACAGCCGGTCAGCCAAGTGCAGCTGGGACGTGCGTCCTCCTGGGCTCGGCAGCACTGCGGATGGTCCAGGTCGGCCTGGATCCCCTGCCTCAGGAGGGAAAGGGGCCCAAAGCCGTGTGTCCCTAAAGAGACCCCACGCTCTGTAGCCTCCCCACTGTGACCCACCTGGAATCAGGCCAGTCTCACCGTACCCTCCTCGCCTGTTACGTCAGGCTGCACCTGAGCCCAGGACCCTCTCTTTCTGGAGCCTCCACTCCACCCTTATGACTTCCTCAGTGGGGCTCCCCTGTGCCCCGCCCCCCATGTAAGATCACATCCCCTCCCCCGCACCCACACGCCCCTCCTGCCTGCGGTTTCTCACCATCAGACACTCACGCCTCTGGCCCTCTCATGTTCATCATCTGCCTCCTGTGATGTAAGTTCCCTCAGGACCAGGATCCCTTTCCTTAAGCCCACCTTGTAGAAGTAAGCTAACTCGTGGAAGGTTTTGGGCAATGAGTCCAGCATGAGGCCAGCCCTGGGTGAGGAGAGGGCTGGGGTGCCTCGGGCGGTGGCTGGGGGATAGTGAAGCGGCCAAGCAGGGATCTGGTGGCTGCAGGCTCCACGGGAGGGACAGGAGGCGGAGGAACCGAGGCCCCAGGGCAGGGCTGCTTCTAGGAAAGTCCAGGTTCGGTGCAGAGCCCCTTGGACAGGTACGAACAGGGCGGAGGTGCTGAGGGGTCCGACAGAACTCAGTCTTAGTCTTAGCCCCCTACTCTTAGTCTTTCCTGCCAAGGCCTGTGGGACTGGATGGGGCAGGTGGGGAGTGGAGCCAGGGTGGAAAATTCCAGGCACCATTGGTGCAAATCTTCTGCAGCTGAACGGAAACCGCCTCTCTCTGCTCCGCACGTAGGGAAGGATGGAGGAGGCCTCGAGGAGCTCCCGAGCCTTCCACACCCCTCCTTTCTCTCTCCTCCTGGAAGAGAGTCCACGGGGGGTGCCCCCTGTCCCTCCCCTTGCCCTCGCCACCGCCTCCAGCTGCACCAAGAGGAGAGGAGCGGAGGAGAAGGCAGGGATGGAGGGGTCTTGCCTCCAGCTCACCCGCAGCTGATCGCACAGCCGGTCAGCCAAGTGCAGCTGGGACGTGCGTCCTCCTGGGCTCGGCAGCACTGCGGATGGTCCAGGTCGGCCTGGATCCCCTGCCTCAGGAGGGAAAGGGGCCCAAAGCCGTGTGTCCCTAAAGAGACCCCACGCTCTGTAGCCTCCCCACTGTGACCCACCTGGAATCAGGCCAGTCTCACCGTACCCTCCTCGCCTGTTACGTCAGGCTGCACCTGAGCCCAGGACCCTCTCTTTCTGGAGCCTCCACTCCACCCTTATGACTTCCTCAGTGGGGCTCCCCTGTGCCCCGCCCCCCATGTAAGATCACATCCCCTCCCCCGCACCCACACGCCCCTCCTGCCTGCGGTTTCTCACCATCAGACACTCACGCCTCTGGCCCTCTCATGTTCATCATCTGCCTCCTGTGATGTAAGTTCCCTCAGGACCAGGATCCCTTTCCTCTGCTCACGACGAGTCCCTCAATACCCAGAGCAGCGCTGGCACGTTTTAAGCACTGAATGTGTATTTGACAAATGGATTAATAAAAAACAAACAAACAAACACCAAATGCTGACCGGTGGAGGCACCCCTGGGGAGGTTCTCTCTGACCACCCATTGCCAGCAGAGCATTCAGGAAGCTGACCAAATGGAGACACCTCTGCTCACAGCACACACAGAGGAGACCGATGTTGGCCACAGAATAACAATCGGTGCGGAAGCTCAGCAGATAGGGGCTGAAGAAGTCAACTGACCGAAGTCCCATGTTTCTGCACAAGAGGGGACAGAAGCCCAGAGAGGTGAGGCAGGAGTCACATAGCCTGTGAGTGACAGACAGCAGAACCTGGGGCCCCTACTCCCAGGCCAGAATTCCAGGGGTTCCAGCGACCCTTAGCCCCCTCTGTCTCAAAATGAGGGGAAACCCTTATATTCCCTCCCAGCCCAGGGAGCAATGCTTTCCTGACCCTGAGGGGGTTTGGTGCTCAGTCCTGTCTGACTCTTTGCGACCATGTAGACTGTAGGCCTCCAGGCTGCTCTGTCCATGGAATTCTCTAGGTGAAAATGCTGGAGTGGGTTGCCGTTTTCTTCTCCAGGCAATTGAACCCATGTCTGTGTAGGCAGGCGGGTCCTTTACCATTGAGCCACCCAGGAAGCCCTGTGCGGAGTTGAGCGTGGGCCTGTTTCTAGGACTGGGGACAACCTGGATACACAGCAGGTCACAAGTAGAGGTTTCCTGGGTCCTGTTCTAGGAGGAAGCTCCGTCCCTCGAAGATTTCCTCCCGAGTGGTTGTGAGTGTCCCTAAAGCGCCTCAGATGCTCCAAGACGCGGTTCCGGCAGCAAGCGCATGGTCTCACCATTGTCTTCCTCTCACACCACAATTATCCCTCGTCCTCCTGCAGCATCAGTGGCAGCTTCTGCCCTGAAACGTTCCCCAAGTCAGTCTGGATGGGAGCGCAGGCTTAACCAGCCAGGCTGCTCTGGGCAGCCCATGGGTCACAGATGTTATGGGAAAAAGCCTCTATTTACTGCTTATCAAATCCATCCCCCCCACCCCATCCCCCAGCCAGGATTCAGGTACAGGTCCCGGGGGCTGGGGAACCAGAGTGACACACAGCACCGTACACCTCCTCTCTCCCGCACTGATGCTGCCTTTTTTAAAAATTATTATTATTTTTATTTTTTACATGTATGTTCCCAGATCATTCATATACATATCCCTGTACCCTCCCCCCACCCAGTTCCCCCCCTCCCATCCCCCCAGACCATCACCCCAAGTGGTTGTAGGTACTCCTATTCCCCTAGCACAATGACAATAGCTATCTTTTCCACACATGACAGTATAGGTTTCCATGTTACTCCCTCCATGCCTCCCTCCCACTGTTCGGTCTCCACAATGTCTTTATGTCTGTTCTCTGTTTTTTCATGAGTTCACTGCGTGTGTTATCATGACCATCTTACTAGATCCCATATATATGAGTTAGTATACTATACTTGTCTTTCTCTTTTTGACTTACTTCACTTTTTATGATAGGTTCTAGAGCCAGCCACCTCATTAGGACTGAGTCTTCTGCATTTCTTTTAACAGCTGAGTAGTATTCCATTGTATATATGTACCAGAGCGTCTGGATCCATTCATTTGTCGATGGACATTTAGGTTGCTTCCATGTTCTGGCTATTGTATAGAGAGCTGCAATGAACATTGGGGTACAGGTGCTTCTTTCAGTTTTGATTTCATCAGGATATAGGCCTAATAGTGGGACTGCTGGGTCATAGGGTGCTTCTATTTTTAGTTTTTTAAGGAATCTCCATATTGTCTTCCATAGAGGTTGTATCAATTTACATTCCAGCAATGCAAGAGGGTTCCCTTTTCTCCGCACCCTCTCCAGCATTTGTTGTCTGTCGATTTGTTGATGATGGCCTTTCTGACAAGTGTGAGGTGGTATCTCATTGTGGTTTTAATTTGCATTTCTCTGATAATAAGCGAGGTTGAGCATCGTTTCATGTATTTTTGGGCCATCTGTATGTCCTCTTTGGAGAGGCGTCTCTTTAGATCTTTTTCCCGCAGCATCAGTCTGGATGGGAGCGCAGGCTTAACCAGCCAGGCTGCTCTGGGCAGCCCATGGGTCACAGATGTTATGGGAAAAAGCCTCTATTTACTGCTTATCAAATCCATCCCCCCCACCCCATCCCCCAGCCAGGATTCAGGTACAGGTCCCGGGGGCTGGGGAACCAGAGTGACACACAGCACCGTACACCTCCTCTCTCCCGCACTGATGCTGCCTTTTTTAAAAATTATTATTATTTTTATTTTTTACATGTATGTTCCCAGATCATTCATATACATATCCCTGTACCCTCCCCCCACCCAGTTCCCCCCCTCCCATCCCTCCAGACCATCACCCCAAGTGGTTGTAGGTACTCCTATTCCCCTAGCACAATGACAATAGCTATCTTTTCCACACATGACAGTATAGGTTTCCATGTTACTCCCTCCATGCCTCCCTCCCACTGTTCGGTCTCCACCATGTCTTTATGTCTATTCTCTTTTTTTTCATGAGTTCACTGCGTGTGTTATCATGACCATCTTACTAGATCCCATATATATGAGTTAGTATACTATACTTGTCTTTCTCTTTTTGACTTACTTCACTTTTTATGATAGGTTCTAGAGCCAGCCACCTCATTAGGACTGAGTCTTCTGCATTTCTTTTAACAGCTGAGTAGTATTCCATTGTATATATGTACCAGAGCGTCTGGATCCATTCATTTGTCGATGGACATTTAGGTTGCTTCCATGTTCTGGCTATTGTATAGAGAGCTGCAATGAACATTGGGGTACAGGTGCTTCTTTCAGTTTTGATTTCATCAGGATATAGGCCTAATAGTGGGACTGCTGGGTCATAGGGTGCTTCTATTTTTAGTTTTTTAAGGAATCTCCATATTGTCTTCCATAGAGGTTGTATCAATTTACATTCCAGCAATGCAAGAGGGTTCCCTTTTCTCCGCACCCTCTCCAGCATTTGTTGTCTGTCGATTTGTTGATGATGGCCATTCTGACAAGTGTGAGGTGGTATCTCATTGTGGTTTTAATTTGCATTTCTCTGATAATAAGCGAGGTTGAGCATCGTTTCATGTATTTTTGGGCCATCTGTATGTCCTCTTTGGAGAGGCGTCTCTTTAGATCTTTTTCCCATTTTTTGATTGGGCTGCTCATTTTCCCTGTGCTGAGTTGTCTGAGTTGCTTGTAGATTTTGGAGATTAATTCTTTGTCTGTTGTTTCATTTGCTATGATTTTCTCCCACTCTGTGGGGTGTCTGTTCAACTTTTTGGTGATTTCTTTTGCTGTACAAAAGCTTTTAAGTTTCATGAGGTCCCACGTGTTGACTTTTCTTTTCAGTTCCACTATTTTAGTAGGTGGGTCAGAGAAGATCTTGCTTTGATTGATGTCCTTGAGGGTTTTGCCTATATTCTCCTCTAAGAGTTTGATGGTTTCTGGTCTTACATTTAGGTCTTTAATCCATTTTGAGTTGATCTTTGTGTATGGGACCAGGGAATGTTCCAACTTCATTTTTTTGCATGTAGCTGTCCAATTCTCCCAGCACCACTTGTTGAAGAGGCTGTCTTTGTCCCATTTTATAGTTTCTCCTCCTTTATCAAAAATAAGGTACCCATAGGTGCGTGGGTTGATCTCTGGGTTCTCAATCTTGTTCCATTGATCTATAGTTCTGTTTTTGTGCCAGTACCATACTGTCTTGATGACTGTTGCTTTGTAGTAGAGTCTGAAGTTAGGGAGGCTGATCCCTCCAACTCCATTCTTCTTCCTCAGGATTGCTTTGGCTATTCGAGGTCTTCTGTGTTTCCATATGAACTGTGTTATTCTTTGGTCTAGTTCTGTGAAAAATGTCAATGGTAGTTGGATAGGTATTGCATTGAATCTGTAGATAATATTTGGTAGTATGGTCATTTTCACAATATTGATTCTTCCGATCCAGGAACATGGAATATCTTTCCATCTGTTTAAGTCTTCTTTAATTTCTCTCATGAGTGTCTTGTAATTTTCTGTGTACAATTCTTTTGTTTCTTTGGGTAGGTTTATTCCTAGATATTTGATTCTTTTGGTTGGAATGGTGAAGGGGATTGCCTCTTTGATTTCATTTTCTGATTTTTCATTGTTTGTGTATAGGAATGCCAGTGACTTCTGTGTGTTGACTTTGTATCCTGTGACTTTGCTGAATTCATTGATTAGCTCTAGTAGCTTTGTAACCGTGTCTTTGGGATTTTCTATGTATAATATCATGTCGTCTGCAAAAAGAGAGAGCTTGACTTCTCCCTTTCCAATCTGGATTCCTTTGATTTCTTTCTCTTCTCTTATTGCTGTTGCTAGCACTTTCAGGACTATGTTGAATAAGAGTGGTGAAAGTGGGCACCCCTGTCTTGTTCCTGATCTTAGAGGGAATGCTTTCAGTTTTTCACCATTAACAATAATGTTCGCTGTAGGCTTCTCATAGATGACCTTTATTATGCTGAGATAGGTTCCTTCTATGCCCATTTTCTGAAGAGTTTTTATCATAAATGGATGTTGTACTTTGTCGAAGGCTTTTTCTGCATCTATTGAAATGATCATGTGATTTTTGTCTTTCAACTTGTTGATATGGTGTATCACGTTGATTGATTTGCGGATGTTGAAGAATCCTTGCATGCCTGGGATGAACCCGACTTAATCATAATGTATGAGTTTTTTGACGTGTCATCAAATTCTGTTTGCTAGGATTTTGTTGAGGATCTTGGCATCTAAGTTCATCAGTGAAATTGGCCTATAGTTTTTTCCTTTTTTGTGTTGTCTTTGCCTGGTTTGGGTATCAGGGTGATGGTGGCCTCGTAGAATGTGTTTGGAAGTTTTCCTTCCCATGCAATTTTTTGGAAGAGTTTTAGAAGGACAAGCATTAGCTCTTCTTTAAATGTTTGGTAGAATTCAGCTATGAAGCCATCTGGCCCTGGGCTTTTATTTTTGGGTAGATTTTTAATCACAAATTTGATTTCTGAGCTTGTGATTGGGTTGTTCAAAGTTTCTGTTTCTTCCTGGCTCAGTCTTGGGAGATTAATCCTCTCCAAGAAACTGTCCATTTCTTCCGGGTTGTCCAGTTTGTTGCCATAGAGTTGCTCATAATAGTCTCTTAGAATTCTTTGGATTTCTGCATTATCTGTTGTAATCTCTCCTTTTTCATTTTTGATTTTGTTGATCTGGTTCTTCTCTCTCTTTTTCTTAATGAGTCTGGGCAGTGGCTTGTCAATTTTGTTTACCTTTTCAAAGAACCAGCTTTTTGTTTTATTTATCTTTACTATTGTTTCTTTTGTTTCTTTCTCATTTATTTCTCCTCTGATCTTTATGATTTCTCTTCTTCTGCTGGCTCTGGGATGTTTTTGTTCTTCTTTCTCCAACTGTTTTAAGCGGAGGGTTAGGTCATCTGCTTCATATTTTCCTAGTTTCTTGAGGTGGGATTGTATTGCTATAAATTTCCCTCTTAGAACTGCTTTTGCAGTATCACATAGGTTTTGCACTGTCATGTGTTCATTGTCATTTTCTTCTAGAAATTGTTCAATTTCTCCTTTGATTTCCTCAATGATCAGTTGGTTTTTTAGGTATGTATTGTTTAATCTCCATGTGTTTGTGTTTTTAGGGTTTTTTTTCTGGTAGTTGATCTCTAGTCTCATTGCATTGTGGTCCGAGAAGATGGTTGATATAATTTCGGTTATCTTGAACTGACTGAGGTTAGATTTGTGGCCCAAGATGTGGTCTATCCTGGAGAATGTTCTGTGAGCACTTGAGAAGAAAGTGTATTCTTCTGCTTTTGGATGGATCGTCCTAAAGATATCGATGAGGTCCATCTTTTCCAGTGTGGCATTTAAGGCTTGTGTTTGTTTATTAATTTTCTGTTTTGTTGATCTGTCCATTGGTGTGAGAGGAGTGTTAAAGTCTCCTACTATTATTGTGTTATTGTTGATTTCTTCTTTTATGTCTGAAAGTACCTGTCTTATGTATTGAGGTGCCCCTGTGTTGGGTGCATAGATATTCATGACTGTTATGTCTTCCTCTTGGATAGATCCCGTAATCATGATGTAGTGACCTGCCTTGTCTCTTAGAATCTTCTTTACTTTAAAGTCTATTTTGTCTGCTATAAGGATTGCTACTCCAGCTTTCTTTTGATTTCCATTTGCATGGAATATCTTTTTCCAGCCTTTCACTTTCAGTCTATGAGTGTCTCTAGGTCTGAAGTGGGTCTCTTGTAAACAGCATATATATGGGTCTTGCTTCTGGATCCATTCAGCCAGCCTCTGTCGTTTGGTTGGAGCATTTAGTCCATTTACGTTCAAAGTAATTATTGATATGAATGTTCCTATTGTCATCGTCTTAGAAATTTGGAGTTTGATTTGTAAGGCTTCTCCTACTCTTGTATTTATTGGCTATATCAGGCCGTTTAATACTTGTTGTAGGGCTGGTTTTGTGGTACAGAATTCTTGCCTTTTTTTATTTTAAGATTTTTTTTTTCTTTTTGCATCTAAGTCATCATTTATTTCCATCCACCTTTGTTCTTTGACTGTGTGGACCTCCCATCGCAGTGGCCTCGCTTGTTGCAGAGCAATTGTAACAATTGTAATCGTAATTGGACACACCGGCCCAGCCACTCAGCAGCATGTGGAATCTTCCCAGGCCAGGGATCGAACCGGTGCCTCTTGCACTGCAAAATGGACTCTTTAACCATTGGACCACCAGAAACCCTGATGCTGCCTTTTGGTCTAGTCTTGAGCCCTTTCTTCCGCCAGGCGATCGAAGTCTCTAGTCTCATTGAGTCAGAAGATGGTTGATATAATTTCGGTTATCTTGAACTGACTGAGGTTAGATTTGTGGCCCAAGATGTGGTCTATCCTGGAGAATGTTCTGTGAGCACTTGAGAAGAAAGTGTATTCTTCTGCTTTTGGATGGATCGTCCTAAAGATATCGATGAGGTCCATCTTTTCCAGTGTGGCATTTAAGGCTTGTGTTTGTTTATTAATTTTCTGTTTTGTTGATCTGTCCATTGGTGTGAGAGGAGTGTTAAAGTCTCCTACTATTATTGTGTTATTGTTGATTTCTTCTTTTATGTCTGAAAGTACCTGTCTTATGTATTGAGGTGCCCCTGTGTTGGGTGCATAGATATTCATGACTGTTATGTCTTCCTCTTGGATAGATCCCGTAATCATGATGTAGTGACCTGCCTTGTCTCTTAGAATCTTCTTTACTTTAAAGTCTATTTTGTCTGCTATAAGGATTGCTACTCCAGCTTTCTTTTGATTTCCATTTGCATGGAATATCTTTTTCCAGCCTTTCACTTTCAGTCTATGAGTGTCTCTAGGTCTGAAGTGGGTCTCTTGTAAACAGCATATATATGGGTCTTGCTTCTGGATCCATTCAGCCAGCCTCTGTCGTTTGGTTGGAGCATTTAGTCCATTTACGTTCAAAGTAATTATTGATATGAATGTTCCTATTGTCATCGTCTTAGAAATTTGGAGTTTGATTTGTAAGGCTTCTCCTACTCTTGTATTTATTGGCTATATCAGGCCGTTTAATACTTGTTGTAGGGCTGGTTTTGTGGTACAGAATTCTTGCCTTTTTTTATTTTAAGATTTTTTTTTTCTTTTTGCATCTAAGTCATCATTTATTTCCATCCACCTTTGTTCTTTGACTGTGTGGACCTCCCATCGCAGTGGCCTCGCTTGTTGCAGAGCAATTGTAACAATTGTAATCGTAATTGGACACACCGGCCCAGCCACTCAGCAGCATGTGGAATCTTCCCAGGCCAGGGATCGAACCGGTGCCTCTTGCACTGCAAAATGGACTCTTTAACCATTGGACCACCAGGGAAACCCTGATGCTGCCTTTTGGTCTAGTCTTGAGCCCTTTCTTCCCCAGCAGGCAAGCTTCCTCATGCGCATTGCCTGCTCTGTCTGATTCTCCTCAATGGTCCTTCAGATGTGCAGATGGCCTGAATATAGGGGAACGAGTTCCTACAACCCTTGTGTTAAGATTGGTCAGGTGGAAAGGGACTGGCAAGCTGGGGACTCTCAATACTTATAAGGGTCCCTGAAGGTGGTGGTACTGCTATGTGAGAACGTGGACAGTAATTTCTAATTTTCACAGCATGTTTGCTTTCCCTGGGTCACCCTCTCCCTGTTCAAGTCATCTGTGGTGAACCACCAGATCTCCTGGGCACTTCTGCTGCCCTGGCAATTCCTGGAGCAGCCCTGTTCCAGCGTTGAGAGGATGCAGCTTCTGAGAGACCACATTCTGCTAAGGGCTCTGGCTGAGCTAACGCTGAACTGTGCAGGGTCGGGGAGCCCTGGGCCAGATCTCATCTGTAGGAATCATCGCTTGCCTCTGTGTGTCTTAAATACGGGTGTCTACTAGGTCATCTATTGACCACAGTGCAGGCCTTTATAAGGGACTTGGGAAGTGCATGCTCTTAACTTGATCCCAGGAGTCTCCAAAGTCTGACCTTGCCTTAGAGTAGAAAGGAGGGTGAAGGGCACCGAATTGTGCCCTTCCTTGAGGTTTTTCTGGTCCAAAGACATTCCAGCTAAGGACAGAATGCATGGGCAGAGACTGATTGACTTATGGTCTAACATGCTGTTTCTGGGAATAAGATGATCATCGGAGGCTAACAATAATGATGATGACGATGGCGATGATGATGGTGATGATGATGGTGGTGATGTCAGCTGGTGCTTATTGAACATTGACTCTGTACTTGGCACTGAGTGGGGCTCTTGATGTGCAAGAGCTCATTTCATCTTCGCAGTGATCCCATGAGACAGGTATTACGGTTTTTCCCACTTTGCAGATAAGAAAACTAAGGCTCTGCATAGCTTTCGCAGTGATAGAGCCACTGCCATGTGGAATCTTCCCAGCGGATCGAACCGGTGCCTCTTGCACTGCAAATGGACTCTTTAACCATTGGACCACCAGGGAAACCCTGATGCTGCCTTTTGGTCTAGTCTTGAGCCCTTTCTTCCCCAGCAGGCAAGCTTCCTCATGCGCATTGCCTGCTCTGTCTGATTCTCCTCAATGGTCCTTCAGATGTGCAGATGGCCTGAATATAGGGGAACGAGTTCCTACAACCCTTGTGTTAAGATTGGTCAGGTGGAAAGGGACTGGCAAGCTGGGGACTCTCAATACTTATAAGGGTCCCTGAAGGTGGTGGTACTGCTATGTGAGAACGTGGAGAGTAATTTCTAATTTTCACAGCATGTTTGCTTTCCCTGGGTCACCCTCTCCCTGTTCAAGTCATCTGTGGTGAACCACCAGATCTCCTGGGCACTTCTGCTGCCCTGGCAATTCCTGGAGCAGCCCTGTTCCAGCGTTGAGAGGATGCAGCTTCTGAGAGACCACATTCTGCTAAGGGCTCTGGCTGAGCTAACGCTGAACTGTGCAGGGTCGGGGAGCCCTGGGCCAGATCTCATCTGTAGGAATCATCGCTTGCCTCTGTGTGTCTTAAATACGGGTGTCTACTAGGTCATCTATTGACCACAGTGCAGGCCTTTATAAGGGACTTGGGAAGTGCATGCTCTTAACTTGATCCCAGGAGTCTCCAAAGTCTGACCTTGCCTTAGAGTAGAAAGGAGGGTGAAGGGCACCGAATTGTGCCCTTCCTTGAGGTTTTTCTGGTCCGAAGACATTCCAGCTAAGGACAGAATGCATGGGCAGAGACTGATTGACTTATGGTCTAACATGCTGTTTCTGGGAATAAGATGATCATCGGAGGCTAACAATAATGATGATGACGATGGCGATGATGATGGTGATGATGATGGTGGTGATGTCAGCTGGTGCTTATTGAACATTGACTCTGTACTTGGCACTGAGTGGGGCTCTTGATGTGCAAGAGCTCATTTCATCTTCGCAGTGATCCCATGAGACAGGTATTACGGTTTTTCCCACTTTGCAGATAAGAAAACTAAGGCTCAGAGTGCTTAAGTAGCTTGCTGAGGCCACAGAGCAGGGAGGTGGTAGAGCTGAGTCTCTTCTCCAGGGAGCCCGCCTCCAGAGCCAGCCTTAAAGCAAGGCCTACACCTTATTTTCAGTCCCTGGCTTTCCCTCTTGCATTCCAGATTCTGAGTCAAGATAATGTGCCCAACTCTCTCCCCTAAAGTGAAGATGCTCCTACCCAGGAAAAGGGGTATAGGGAAGGTCCACCTGGCACATCTGGAAAGGGGCCAGAATCGGTGGCTGGGGAGCATAGGGCAGAGGATGAGGAGAAGGGAAAGACACACGAGGGGTAGACTGAATGAGACAAAGAAGCAGATTTTATTTGACTACAACCTGAAGGCAATCGAGAGTCATCAAAGATTTTTCACCAAAGATGTGGCAAGGTCAGATCTGTGCTCAGGAAGACACCTGCAGTGGTTCAGGTCTGGATGGAGACACCCTCTCGTATTCCTTCAAACCCTTCCAGCAGGAAGAAGGCCCTCTCTTGCACCCACCCACGAGGCTGTGCTTGACCACGATGAGGGAGCATGGTAAGTTGCTCCATTCTTCAGAAGCAGCAGCTGAGGTTCAAATGTTTCATGCTGTTCTGGCTTCCCTAGAGGTTCAGAGAGGAGGGAATGTGCCCATGCAACTAGATGTGGGCAAATGGTAAAGAATCATCCCGCTAAGGAGAAAAGCCCAGGTTTGAAGCCCAGGTTTGGAGCATTTGCTAGTTTCCGTGGCATTAATACCCCTGCTGCGGGTGATCTTAAGCTATCAGTGGGGCTGCTGCATTCCTGAAAATTTAACAATTGTTTCTAACAAGCCAGCAGGAGTGGGGTCCACACCTCTGCATGACCCCTGTGCCCTCACTGAGCTTGTATCCACACAGACACCGGGGGCATTCCCAGCCAGTGCTGGTGAGAGAGGCAGAGTGAGTTACCCAGGCCACAGCCGACACACATGGACACTCAGGGGTTGACTGAGGGATGGAAACCGGCATCCTGACTCCAGGACCATGTGTTTAGGAAGCTCTGTTTAGAAGGATAGACTCTGATCTCTGCCTGGATCCCCTTCAGGAGAGGTTTATCATTCAGTGGCAGCAAAATCTCCCTCTGGCTTCTGAGGCTTATGGGTCACATCTTCCTACCAGAACTGGGAAAAGAATGTCAGGAGCGATTTAAATAGTGAGTACAAATACCCTTGGACATGAACGTGAGCAAACTCCGGGAGACAGTGGAGGACAGAGGAGACTGGCAGGCTACAATACATAGGGTCGCAGAGAGTCAGACACGACTTGGGGACTGAACAACCAATTCCTTACAGTGATGGATGAATCTGAATGCCTCAAACCCAGTGCATATGCTAAAAGGTTATATATCCGTGTTCAATTTCCAAAGTGTTTCTGTGGCCCTGGCATGCATTTGATCATTCATGCATTCATCTGACATAAACTGGGTGCCAGGCAGGGAGAATATTAGCAACGGAAGAGAAGGATCACGAGTGCGGCACAGAGTAAGTCAGAGGTGGAAGCCGGTCAATCACAGACCATGAATCCTGCATGTAAGGTGAAAGTTAAACAGCAAGCAGTGGGGCTTCCTGGTGGCTCAGGGGTTCTTGACCACGATGAGGGAGCATGGTGTTGCTCCATTCTTCAGAGCAGCAGTGAGGTTCAAATGTTTCATGCTGTTCTGGCTTCCTAGAGGTTCAGAGAGGAGGGAATGTGCCCATGCAACTAGATGTGGGCAAATGGTAAAGAATCATCCCGCTAAGGAGAAAAGCCCAGGTTTGAAGCCCAGGTTTGGAGCATTTGCTAGTTTCCGTGGCATTAATACCCCTGCTGCGGGTGATCTTAAGCTATCAGTGGGGCTGCTGCATTCCTGAAAATTTAACAATTGTTTCTAACAAGCCAGCAGGAGTGGGGTCCACACCTCTGCATGACCCCTGTGCCCTCACTGAGCTTGTATCCACACAGACACCGGGGGCATTCCCAGCCAGTGCTGGTGAGAGAGGCAGAGTGAGTTACCCAGGCCACAGCCGACACACATGGACACTCAGGGGTTGACTGAGGGATGGAAACCGGCATCCTGACTCCAGGACCATGTGTTTAGGAAGCTCTGTTTAGAAGGATAGACTCTGATCTCTGCCTGGATCCCCTTCAGGAGAGGTTTATCATTCAGTGGCAGCAAAATCTCCCTCTGGCTTCTGAGGCTTATGGGTCACATCTTCCTACCAGAACTGGGAAAAGAATGTCAGGAGCGATTTAAATAGTGAGTACAAATACCCTTGGACATGAACGTGAGCAAACTCCGGGAGACAGTGGAGGACAGAGGAGACTGGCAGGCTACAATACATAGGGTCGCAGAGAGTCAGACACGACTTGGGGACTGAACAACCAATTCCTTACAGTGATGGATGAATCTGAATGCCTCAAACCCAGTGCATATGCTAAAAGGTTATATATCCGTGTTCAATTTCCAAAGTGTTTCTGTGGCCCTGGCATGCATTTGATCATTCATGCATTCATCTGACATAAACTGGGTGCCAGGCATGGAGAATATTGGCAACGGGAGAGAAGGATCACTAGTGAGGCACTGAGTAAGTCAGAGGTGGAAGCCGGTCAATCACAGACCATGAATCCTGCATGTAAGGTGAAAGTTAAACAGCAAGCAGTGGGGCTTCCCTGGTGGCTCAGGGGTTAAGCATCCACCTGCCAGTACAAGAGACATGGGTTCGATCCCTGGTCTGGGAAGATCCCACATGCCACAGGGCAACTTAGCCCATGTGCCACAACTACTGGAGCCTGCATGACCTTGAGCCCATGCTCTGCAACAAGAGAAGCCACTGCAATGGGATCCCCTTGCACCACACTGGAGAGTAGCCCCCATTCTCTATGATTAGAGAAAGTCCAATGCAGCCCTGCCAAAAGTAAAGAAATTAAAAAAATAATAAAAAAAGATAAGCAGAGGATAGCATTCAGGTCATCCCCAAAGATGCAATATCAGCATATTGAGCATTTTGATTAAAAGTTACTTGAGAAGCAGCAGGTGCAAGAAAAACGGACTCTCCTTTGTCCCTCTGAAAGCAGGGAATAAATTTCCTTTGTGAAGTTACCCTCCTTATCTAGGGAAGGGATCTCTGTCAGCAGGGACAGGAAATTGAGAGTCAAGAAGGGTGTGTAGACAGATCTCAGTACTTCTTGCCTAACCTGCTGTCCCAAGCACAAACCCCTTTGTTTTGTTAATCCTTCACAAACTTTCTGTTCCCTCCTCTAAAAGATGTAAATGCCGCCTGTTTTGGTCACATTCAGAGAGCCTGATATTTTACAGGGCAAGCTTTCCTCTGCTACACAGTTCCTGGACTTTGAGAACCAACACGTGAGATGCCTGGGACCAGTAGGTGGGAGGGGTGCTCAGGACCAGTGAGCAGAGAACATTGCTCACAACAGACCTGCCCTTGGGGCTGGAGCCTGAGCCAGCCGTGGGTTCTTATCCACTTCCTGTTGGGACAAGAGGCGACCACAGGGAGGGGACAGGAAGGAAGATTATAGAAAGGCCCTGGAATACATCACACACCTATCTGCTCAGTCGATGAGTCGTGTCTGACTCTTTGTGATCCCATGGACTGCAGCCTGCCAAGCTCCTCTGTCTATGGGATTTACCAGGCAAGATTCCTGGAGTGGGTAGCCATTTCCTCCTCCAGAAGATCTTCCCCACCCAGGGACTGAACCCATGCCTCCTATATCTCCTGCATTGCAGGCAGATTCCTTACCACTGTGCGCTGCCTGGGAAACTCCAGGCACGTGTGAGGTTTTCACCTGTATTTTCTTTCTTGCTTCCTTCCTACTTCCTTTCCTTCTTTCCTTCCTTCCTTCTTTTCTTTCTTTCTTTTATTGAAGTACAGTTGATTTACAATGTTGTGTGAACTTCAAGTATACTGCAAAGTGATTTAGCTACACACACACACACACATACACACACACACACACACACTCCTTTTTCAGATTCTTTTCCATTATTAAAAGATATTGAATATAGTTCCCTGTGCCATACAGTAGGCCCTTGTTGGTTATCTACTTTATATATAGTTAATCTGTTAACCCCAAACTTCTCATTTATCCCTCTCCTTTGGTCCCCTTTGGTAACCATAAATTTGTTTTCTATGTCTGTGAGTCTGTTTTGTAAATAAGTTCAGTTGTATCATTTTTTTTAGATTCCACATATAAGTGATATCATATGACATTTGTCTTTTTCTTACTTCTAATAGTATAGTAATCTCTAGGTCCATCCATGTTGCCACAAATGGCATTATTTTCTTCTTTTTTGTGGCTGGGTAATATTCCTTTGTATGCATATGTGTGTGTGTGTGTGTGTGTGTGTGTGTGTGTATATATATATATATAGAGAGAGAGAGAGAGAGAGAGAGAGAGCGAGCACATCTTCTTTATCCATTCATCTGTGGTGAATGTTTAAGTTTGTTCCATGTCTTGGCTATGGTGAACAGTTCTGCTGTGAACATTGTGGTGTGTGTATCTTTCCAAAATAAGAGTTTTCTCTGGATATAGAGTTTTCCCAGGAGTAGGATTGCTGGGTCCTATGGTAGCTCTATGTTATCATACCTACACCCATATGCTTCTGTCACATGTATTTTCTGAAGTCCTACTGGCAAGGAGAGAACCCTGTGATATCAGTGGTATTATTTTACTGTTTGAGAAAAAGGGAGGCCCAGAGAGGTCACACAGCTGGTAAAAGGCAGAGTCAAGGAGGATGAGAGGGTAGCAGCTGAAAACAGATTCAGAAAAGTTGTCAGGCTCTTGCAATTTATAGGAAGGCAATCAGTTGGGTGTCTCCCTGCTTTGGGAGACCCGGCTGCTACTGACAAACTGTGAGGCTGGGACCAGGGCTGGCGGAAGGAGAGGGAGGCGTGCTTCTGTTCTCCCAGGCCGCTGGGGCAAGGTGTCCACTGCCCGGTCCACATGTCCTCTTGGAGGAGGCTCCAGTGTTTACACAAGGGCACATTTCTGGCGCGCTGAGAAGGGCCAAGCTGTAAACGAGCTCCCATCCCCAGCGCGGCAGATGCCCAAGAGCGAGGCGCGCGCTGACGCTGATGGAGAACAGGGACTTCTTGTTTACCCCGCTCGCCATCTGGACAGCCGGGCATCGTCCAAGGAAATCGTTGGAACAGGGCTCAGAGGCGTCTTAAGAATGGAGCCTCTGGATGGTGGCTCCAGGGGCTTTATTTATCCTTCTCTCATCCAAGTAACTCAGACTCCTGAATAGGAGACTTTCAGGACCCGGGCACCAATAATTTACGAGGCTTTGAGGCTTTGCTGGTTCTGAGCTGATTGGCATTTTGTAGGATGTGAAGGCAGAGATTAGGGAGTTGACGGCAACAAGCCATTATGGATCTCTCCTTTCTCCAGGGTTCTCTCCTTTCACAAGGGTTTTCTAACACCTGTATGAAACTCTACTTAGAGAAGTTCATAGATGGGAAGGCAAAGTGGTTGTTGTTCAGTTGCTAAGTTGCGTCCAACTCTTGTCTTACCCCATGGACTGTATCCCTCCAGGCTCCTTTGTCCACTGGGATTTCCCAGGCAAGAATACTAGAGTGGGTGGTCATTTCCTCCTCCAGGGGATATTCCCGACCCAGGGATTGAACCTGGGTCTCCTGCATTAGCAGGCAGATTCTTTTCACTGTCTGAGCCACCAAGGAAGCCCTATTTTATCAGCTTCCCCAAAAGCCATCTCTGAGCAATTCCTTGTCATCAGCAAAACACCTTGTTGGCAGGGAGCAACATCCCCAGGCCCTCTTAGCCCCGTGCCTTCCCAACTCTGAAAGCAACCACTGGGTGAAAGGCCCACAGGACCCACCTCTGAAGGGGACAAATGACACCTGTGCTGGATGATGGAAGCATAAGACATGAACTCTTTATTAGCTACATGTCAACATCAAGTGGGCTTCCACAATGGCTCAGCAGGTAAAGAATCCACCTGTAAGGCAGGAGACACAGAAGGTACAGGTTCGATCCCTGGGTCAGAAAGATCCCTTGGAGGCAAAAAACAGCAACCCACTCCAGTATTCTTGCTTGAAAAATCCCATAGACAGAGGAGCCTGGAAGAGTACAGTCATGAAGAGATCATAAAGAGTGGCACCCAACTGTGACTGACACATGGATGCCATCTCAAATAGAATCTGGGGTTAGTACCATTTGTTGTGGGGAGGAATGACAAGTGGTGGTGTGTGATCTGATGGTGATTCATGTCAGTTTTTTCTCTCTTTTTTTTTTTTCCTGACTGTGCAATGCGGCATATGGGATCTTAGTTCCTTGACCAGGGATCAAAATCATGCCCCTTTCACTGGAAGGATGAAGTCCTGACCACTGGACCTCCAGGGAAGTCCCTGATAGTGATTCATGTTGGCTCCAAACCCACATGTTAATCAAATCAAACCCCTCAAATCAGGCTCCCTCAAATCAGGTCTTGGTTATGGTTTTCTGTTTAGTTTGGATGAGCCATTGTACACCTGATTGGGAAATGGAGATTTGAGTTTTGGATTTATTAGACTGTGCCTGCAGTAGCAGGCACGTCCCAGAGTTCCTAGAAAACCAACAAGAGGGGTGAACTGGAGGAGGAAGGGGTAATCCAGCTGCCAGGGTCACTACTCGATAGTCCTCTGGTTCTCACGCCTGATTGTTTTGGGGTCTTAGGGATGTGAACCAAAGCTGATGTCATGCAAACTCTTTAGAACAGGAAGGGACCTTAGAGGTCATTCAGCAATTTACAAGCATGATATGTTTCTAAGTAATGATATACAGGGGAATCCCAGGGCTACATGAACTCTGAAAATGTATGCTACTTGTTTATTTAATCTTTGTTTCCCTGGGGCTTAGATTTATTCTTTCTTTCTCTCTCTTTCCTTTTAATAGGAGATCTCTGAGAACCCTTAATATGCATTTTTATTGAAGTAAAGTTGATTTACAATGCCGTGTCAATTTCTGCTGTAAAGCAAAGTGATTCAATTATGTACACATATACTTTCTCATACATATATATATATATGTGTATATATGTACATATTCTTTTTCCATTATGGTTTATCACAGGAGAGTGAACACAGTTCTCTATACTATAAAGCAGGACCTGGCTGCTTCTTCACTCTCTATATAAAAGCTTACATCTGCTAACCCCAGCCTCCCGCCCCACCCCTCCCCCAGCTCCTCCCCCTTGGCAAACACAGGTGTGTTCTCTCTGTGAGTCTTTTTCTGTTTCATAGATAGGTTAATTTGTGTCACATTTTAGATTCCGCACATAAGTGATCTTATATGATGGTTGTCTTTCTGTGATGTACTTCACTTAGCACGATAATCTCTAATTGCGTCCATGTTGCTGCAAATGGCATTGTTTCATTCTTTTTTCAGAGCTGAGTGGTATTCCAGTGTATATATGTACAACATCTTTATCCATGCATCTTAGATCTTCTCTTTCTGTTTCAAGAAGCAACACCCTCATATACGTGGACTTATAAATACCAGAAGGTCGAAGAACTTTATGGTTTCTGGCTTTAAAATGGGGATCTTCCTGGGGTAACTTTGGCCATTATGCACGAGCTGTGCATGACTCCCTGGGCTGGAAGGAGTCGGCAGAGCCTGTGTTATTTATTGCCTGTCTCTAGATGCAAACCAGGGGGCTCTCACTTGCTTTCATGACCATCCAAGCTTCCCTTAAAAACTTCTTGTTTCCATCTGGATATTTGGATATGCGTGTCATGAGGACACATTAACATTCCATAACTTAAGACTACAGAAGACCTTGGAGGAGGAGAATGAACCAGGAAAAGAACAGCCTGATGTTATGGGAAGAATATTAAAACTTAATGACAGACCAAGGTTGAAAATAAAGGGATGGAAAAATACATACCAATCAGATGATGGCTAAGAGAAAGTCAGGGTGGCCATATTAATGGCGGCCAAGGAAGACCCAAGAGAAAGCTCATTCTTTAATTACTAAAGGAATAATTCATGAGGAATATAAAATAACTCTGAGCTGAACTATACCTAGCAATTCCTATTCAGACCACAGAATGGAACCATTGCTAGAATTATAAAGAGGGATTGAATAAGTTTAGAGTGGGGGATGTTAGCATACCTTTCTAATAATGAATACATTAAGCAGGTGAAACATAATACCGTATGGAAGACTTGAACAGCATGGTTAACCTTTGCTCAATGTCTTCATCTAGAATGTTCACCTGAATTAGAGAATTCACGGTCTTTTCAATCAGACATGAAACAGTGGCCAGCTCTACTATTAATTTTATTTGTATGTAAATGTATTCACTTTTAACTTACTACCTGGCCCACGTTGCTTAAGGCAACATCATCCCCTGACCTATTAAGCTTGAAGTGGGAGTTATCATATTTCCTTTTTTTTTTTTAAAAAAATATTTTTGGCCACTTCTAGTGGTCTTTCATTTATTTCCGTCTTTGTCCTTTGGCCTGTGTGGGCCTCCCATTGCAGTGATCCTCTCTCGTTGCAGAGCACTGGCTCTGGGTGCATGCGCTCCAGAGCTCCAGCTCAGTAGTTGGACACATCGATCCAGCCACTCCCGGCTTTGCGGTGCGTGGAATCTTCCCAGGCCAGGCATTGAACCAGCGCCCCTTGCACTGCACGGCGGTGTCTTTACCCACTGGACCACCAGGGAAGCCCCGTATTTCCTTTTCAGACACATTTTATTAAGTATATAAGCAGTAAACATTTTTAAAAGTCCATGTATTCCCAGAATCCTCTTGCATACAACCAGTGATGTATACTGGAAATAAAGAAGGCTGAAATTAATGCACTATGGGTCTAAATCAAGACATTATGAAAGAGCAATGAGGTAATCTAATGGAAATATAAAACAAAAATTTTGGGAATAAGAAGACATAAGATGTAAAAGGAGGAGGAGAATGAACCAGGAAAAGAACAGCCTGATGTTATGGGAAGAATATTAAAACTTAATGACAGACCAAGGTTGAAAATAAAGGGATGGAAAAATACATACCAATCAGATGATGGCTAAGAGAAAGTCAGGGTGGCCATATTAATGGCGGCCAAGGAAGACCCAAGAGAAAGCTCATTCTTTAATTACTAAAGGAATAATTCATGAGGAATATAAAATAACTCTGAGCTGAACTATACCTAGCAATTCCTATTCAGACCACAGAATGGAACCATTGCTAGAATTATAAAGAGGGATTGAATAAGTTTAGAGTGGGGGATGTTAGCATACCTTTCTAATAATGAATACATTAAGCAGGTGAAACATAATACCGTATGGAAGACTTGAACAGCATGGTTAACCTTTGCTCAATGTCTTCATCTAGAATGTTCACCTGAATTAGAGAATTCACGGTCTTTTCAATCAGACATGAAACAGTGGCCAGCTCTACTATTAATTTTATTTGTATGTAAATGTATTCACTTTTAACTTACTACCTGGCCCACGTTGCTTAAGGCAACATCATCCCCTGACCTATTAAGCTTGAAGTGGGAGTTATCATATTTCCTTTTTTTTTTTTTTAAAAATATTTTTGGCCACTTCTAGTGGTCTTTCATTTATTTCCGTCTTTGTCCTTTGGCCTGTGTGGGCCTCCCATTGCAGTGATCCTCTCTCGTTGCAGAGCACTGGCTCTGGGTGCATGCGCTCCAGAGCTCCAGCTCAGTAGTTGGACACATCGATCCAGCCACTCCCGGCTTTGCGGTGCGTGGAATCTTCCCAGGCCAGGCATTGAACCAGCGCCCCTTGCACTGCACGGCGGTGTCTTTACCCACTGGACCACCAGGGAAGCCCCGTATTTCCTTTTCAGACACATTTTATTAAGTATATAAGCAGTAAACATTTTTAAAAGTCCATGTATTCCCAGAATCCTCTTGCATACAACCAGTGATGTATACTGGAAATAAAGAAGGCTGAAATTAATGCACTATGGGTCTAAATCAAGACATTATGAAAGAGCAATGAGGTAATCTAATGGAAATATAAAACAGGAATAGAATTGTAATAATTGATGAAATAAGAAGACATAATAGATGAAAATAACTTACAAAGCTGTTTTTTTTTTTTAAGTAGTAAAATCAACTGTTCTTAAGCAATACTGTTTAAATAGAAGGGAACACAAAATAATAGAAGTGAAAACTGAGAGTTAATAGTATACACAGTTTTTAGATTTTAAAATTGAGATAACTATGATGCCAAGAGGTCTGAAAACTCAGACAAAATATAACATCAAAACTGAATAATTACAAAGGTAGATAATAAGAACAGACCTAAACCTCTTCAAAAATTTGCATCAGTAATTTATAAACTACCTGCAAGAAAAATGAACAACCAAATAATTAAATCAGATAGTTTTACATTGACTTCTACTAAATCTTCAAGAAGGAAACAGTTCTGTCTTGTATAAATTGCATCAGATAAGAAAGAGGTAAATCTGTAGAACCTTGGTATGAAATTTGGGTAAGTGACAAAACAGGCAAATTATAGGCTCACTTAAAAATAGATACAAGAAGCCCAAATTAAATATTCACACCAAACCAATCAATGCATTAAAAACTACATTATGACAAAGTTAAATCTGTCCCAGAAATTTAAGAACAGTTGATGTAAAAAATTATGATATAATTGAGCACATTAACAGAATGAGTAATATCAAAAATGAGTCATGATTTTGGGTTCTTTCATATCAGTACTGTGTCTATTCTCTGTGCTGTAAATATTTTTCACCAGAATGTTACGCACCTTTTTATCTTTCTTTATAATAAATTTTTTGCCTACAGAGATTCATATGCTTAATCTTTTCTCTTACGATTCTTGGTTTTGTGTCTTGCTTGACCTTCCTATTGCAGGTCATAAAGATGTCCATGCATAGCTTCTCTAAGAACCTTATAGCTGGGTTTTTAAATCTTTAAATCTTTAATCATTTTGTTTCTGATGTGAGGTAACATCATTTTTTTGTGTAGTATATATTTTCCATACTGATTTGAAATTCCACCATTATCACTCACAGAAGTGCTTTCCTTAACATGAAAAAAAAAAAATCCACTTAAATGAAATCTCCTTGGAGATTATGTATACCCGTAAACAAGAAAACTTTGTAAAAACATATAATAATAACTTTGCTGTACACCTGAAGCTAATGCAACACTGTCAAACAAGTATACCTCAATAAAAAAAATTAAATCTCCTGCCAATAAGTATCAAAAATCTCAGTCAAAATAATAGGGGAAAACAGTAAGCCTAGGACTTTAGCTTGAAAGTTTAGACAAAGAAATAATGAAAAGTGAAAGTGTTAGTCGCTCAGTCGTGTCCAACTCTTTGTGACCCCTTGGACTGTAGCCCACCAGGCTCCTCTGTCCATGGGGATTCTCCGGGCAAGAGTATTGGAGTGGGTTGTCATTTCCTTCTCCGGGGGATCTTTCCAACCCAGGGATCGAAACCAGGTCTCCCACATTACAGGCAGACTCTATTGTCTGAGCCACCAGGGAAGTCCAATAATTATGAAGATGCATTTATTTGACCTTATGCTTAACAATATTCAAGTTACAATTATTATCACACTCCTACTCTGAAAATAAACTAGGAGTAGATCAAGTATTCATATTTTTTGTATCTTTTTGGTATTTATTGATTGTTTCTCAGTAAAATTCAATGACAGAAGAATATGCCACTTTATGTTTGACTTTCTTAGCAGGATAAAAAACATAATTTTAACAAAAATCATACAAGGTTTTATTTAATTTTCCTGAGGCCCTCTTAAGCTTTTGACAATTATGTCTTTCTGTTTTTGATTCCTATCATCAGCATCCTTATAGATTTTTTGTATATATATTTTTTAATTTTTAAAATTTTGACTACACTGGGTCTTCCTTTCAGTTCCCAGGCTTCTCTAGTTGCATCCTGTGGGCTTAGTTGCCTTGAAGCATGTGGAATCTTAGTGCCCTGACCAAGGATGGAACCTATGTCCCATGCATTGGAAGGTGGATTCTAAACCACCAGACCACCAGAGAAGTCCCTCTTGTAGAGTTTAGATTTTTCTGTTGGTTGATTTCACCATGCAGTTCTCAATGGTCAGTGCAGATTACTAAAAGTGAGGTCTTCTTGTGCTAATCACAGGCTTTGCTTTTTAATCTACACATAGCTTAAAAATCTTGGGATCTTTTCATTCTTCTGCATCCCCCACTGCACCCATGCCCCACCTCAGATAACTTTCAAGTGCTCTAAACTGCCACTTGGAAGAACCCTTGTCTGCCATGACCTCAGCCTCACACTCAAGGGTCTACGTAAGTTTCCCTCTAGCAAACCAGACGGGCGGACATTGGACTCAGCAATTCTTTTGATCCCAGTTGGTTCTGAGTAGACAGCCTGACTGATTCCTTAAATCACAGTCCTCAGAAACTCACTGCGATGCAGAGAGCGTCTCTCCCATCTCTGGTCCAATCCCCTTTAATCAAAGCCACTATTAAAGATAATCCTGACTCTATTGCTCATGAATGATTAAGCATTTAACAGGTTACTAAACTCTTCTGAACTTGAGTTTACTCGTCTGCCAAGTGGAGATAACACCTAATAATTAAACTAGACACAACGCAACACATGCCTGCTGTGTGAAAATGTCTCAGTACATCTTCGTTCACTTCTGATCTCATTCCCCGATTTTTTCCCTCTTTTTTCTTTTGGGGATATGGTTCAGTGCAAATGAAAGAATTCTGTAAATATATATAAATTCTGCAGAAATGTCACTGCTTCTACTTGATATTTATTACTTCTCCCTTTAACACATATTTTCAAATGTCATATGACATAGAGCACGGGCAAAGCTTTAGTTTGCTTGTCTTTAAAATGGGAATAGAAATACATATTGGATATTATCAAATTCAATAATGTCATGTTTGTTAAGTACCTGATAGTGTCTTCGATGAATAATGTGTACATATGTGCCTGCTCAGTTGCTAAGTCATGTCCAACCCTTTTTTGACCCCATGGACTGTAGCCCGCCAGGCTCCTCTATCCATGGGATTCTCCAGGCAAGAAGACAGGAGTGGGTTGCCATTTCCCTCTGCAGGAGATTTTCCTACCCCAGGAATTGAATCCATGTCTCCCACATTGGCAGGCAGGTAGGTTCTTTATTACTGAGCCACTAGGGAAGCCCTTGTCAGTGCAGATTACTAAAAGTGAGGTCTTCTTGTGCTAATCACAGGCTTTGCTTTTTAATCTACACATAGCTTAAAAATCTTGGGATCTTTTCATTCTTCTGCATCCCCCACTGCACCCATGCCCCACCTCAGATAACTTTCAAGTGCTCTAAACTGCCACTTGGAAGAACCCTTGTCTGCCATGACCTCAGCCTCACACTCAAGGGTCTACGTAAGTTTCCCTCTAGCAAACCAGACGGGCGGACATTGGACTCAGCAATTCTTTTGATCCCAGTTGGTTCTGAGTAGACAGCCTGACTGATTCCTTAAATCACAGTCCTCAGAAACTCACTGCGATGCAGAGAGCGTCTCTCCCATCTCTGGTCCAATCCCCTTTAATCAAAGCCACTATTAAAGATAATCCTGACTCTATTGCTCATGAATGATTAAGCATTTAACAGGTTACTAAACTCTTCTGAACTTGAGTTTACTCGTCTGCCAAGTGGAGATAACACCTAATAATTAAACTAGACACAACGCAACACATGCCTGCTGTGTGAAAATGTCTCAGTACATCTTCGTTCACTTCTGATCTCATTCCCCGATTTTTTCCCTCTTTTTTCTTTTGGGGATATGGTTCAGTGCAAATGAAAGAATTCTGTAAATATATATAAATTCTGCAGAAATGTCACTGCTTCTACTTGATATTTATTACTTCTCCCTTTAACACATATTTTCAAATGTCATATGACATAGAGCACGGGCAAAGCTTTAGTTTGCTTGTCTTTAAAATGGGAATAGAAATACATATTGGATATTATCAAATTCAATAATGTCATGTTTGTTAAGTACCTGATAGTGTCTTCGATGAATAATGTGTACATATGTGCCTGCTCAGTTGCTAAGTCATGTCCAACCCTTTTTTGACCCCATGGACTGTAGCCCGCCAGGCTCCTCTATCCATGGGATTCTCCAGGCAAGAAGACAGGAGTGGGTTGCCATTTCCCTCTGCAGGAGATTTTCCTACCCCAGGAATTGAATCCATGTCTCCCACATTGGCAGGCAGGTAGGTTCTTTATTACTGAGCCACTAGGGAAGCCCTTGATGATGATTAGGGGCTCAATAGTTTATTTCATCATGCTGCATGACACATGAGATGTTAGTTCCCCACCCAGGCATTGAAAGTGCACCTCCTGCACTGGAAGCAGGGAGTCTTAACCACTGGACCACCAGGGAAGTCCCCATTTTATTGTTTTATAATCATTCATATACTGATGTGCACTTCACTGGTTGCTCTCTCTCTCTCCTTTTTGGTTACCCATTCTCCCTCCCCTCCCCGTTTGAGTCAAAAAAGGTGATCAGGGAAAGAGGAAACCCAGGATTATTTGGGTGCTCTGAAGATCATTCAGGGACCTTAAACTGAGTTATAATATAAAGAAAGAGAAAAATCGGCAGTTTTCTGGACCCGGCACACAAAGCAGGCAGGTTATGGAAGCACCCATCAATGAGGGGAACTCTGGTATTCTTTTTTTTTTTTTTTATTCTTTATTTTAAAGGTTTTACAGAGTTTTGTTGTTCACAGACATGTATGTTCCCAGATCAGTCATATGCATATCCATGGTCCCCACCTGCCCAGATCCCCCCATCCCACCCCCCCAGACCTTCGCCCCCAGCCATTGTAAGCACCCCTATTCCCCTAGCACTATGACACTAGCTATCTTTTCCACACATAACACTATAGGTTTCCTTGTTACTTCCCCCCTGCTTCCCCCTCCCCATTTCTTCGCCACGATGTCCCTATNTCTGTGCTCTGTCCTTTTTTTCATGAGTTCCCTATGTGTGATATCAAGACCGTCCTACTAGATTCCATATATTTGGGGTATGTTTTCAAATGTCATATGACATAGAGCACGGGCAAAGCTTTAGTTTGCTTGTCTTTAAAATGGGAATAGAAATACATATTGGATATTATCAAATTCAATAATGTCATGTTTGTTAAGTACCTGATAGTGTCTTCGATGAATAATGTGTACATATGTGCCTGCTCAGTTGCTAAGTCATGTCCAACCCTTTTTTGACCCCATGGACTGTAGCCCGCCAGGCTCCTCTATCCATGGGATTCTCCAGGCAAGAAGACAGGAGTGGGTTGCCATTTCCCTCTGCAGGAGATTTTCCTACCCCAGGAATTGAATCCATGTCTCCCACATTGGCAGGCAGGTAGGTTCTTTATTACTGAGCCACTAGGGAAGCCCTTGATGATGATTAGGGGCTCAATAGTTTATTTCATCATGCTGCATGACACATGAGATGTTAGTTCCCCACCCAGGCATTGAAAGTGCACCTCCTGCACTGGAAGCAGGGAGTCTTAACCACTGGACCACCAGGGAAGTCCCCATTTTATTGTTTTATAATCATTCATATACTGATGTGCACTTCACTGGTTGCTCTCTCTCTCTCCTTTTTGGTTACCCATTCTCCCTCCCCTCCCCGTTTGAGTCAAAAAAGGTGATCAGGGAAAGAGGAAACCCAGGATTATTTGGGTGCTCTGAAGATCATTCAGGGACCTTAAACTGAGTTATAATATAAAGAAAGAGAAAAATCGGCAGTTTTCTGGACCCGGCACACAAAGCAGGCAGGTTATGGAAGCACCCATCAATGAGGGGAACTCTGGTATTCTTTTTTTTTTTTTTTTTTTATTCTTTATTTTAAAGGTTTTACAGAGTTTTGTTGTTCACAGACATGTATGTTCCCAGATCAGTCATATGCTTATCCATGGTCCCCACCCGCCCAGATCCCCCCATCCCACCCCTCCAGACCTTCGCCCCAAGCCATTGTAAGTACTCCTATTCCCTTAGCACTATGACACTAGCTATCTTTTCCACACATAACACTATAGGTTTCCTTGTTACTTCCTCCATGCTTCCCCCTCCCTATTTCTTCGCCACGATGTCCCTATGTCTATGCTCTGTCTTTTTTTCCATGAGTTCCCTGTGTGTGATATCAAGACCGTCCTACTAGATTCCATATATGTGTGTTAGTATACTGTATTTGTCTTTCTCTTTTTGACTTACTTCACTTTTTATGATAGGTTCTAGAGCCAGCCATTTCATTAGGACTGAGTCTTCTGCATTTCTTTTAACAACTGGGAACTCTGGTATTCTTAAGCTCCATGTCCTTCCCCCAACACAGCAAACATCAAACCAACAACAAACTATTGTTCTCTGTCTGCTCCTATTCTCTGAAGCTTGTAGCTAAGCTCTTCACTCCACTGGGATGCTGGAACATTCACGATGGTCTCTGATTGTATATGTAAACCAGGCAGTTTCTTATGACTCCCATCTTAGAATGAATCCCGCAGATCCTGTTCCAAGAGAGTGAAGAAGTCTCAGCATTGCAATGCTCAGGTGCCAGTTGGGCTCTCAGGCTTCATGTCCCCGTGACTGGAACATCTGCTCAGAGCCCTGCCAGATGCTTTCTCCAGCAGCTGTCTCAGCATCTCTATTAGTGAGTGGTTGCGAGGCTGCAGGGCTGGTCAGTCAAGCCTGAACAGGAACCGTGAGGGAGGAGGGACTACACTGATCTTCAGCTTAGAGATGCTTGTTTGACTCCCCCAGTTTTTTTTTTCTTTTGCCGACAGCTTGCACAGACACTCCACGGGGCTTCTGTGGTTAAACACAGAGGTCTAAGTCACCCATTGACCATTTTTTTTTTAAACCTTTATTTTACTTTTAACTTTTACAGAGTTTTGTTGTTCACAGACATGCATGTTCTCAGATTAGTCACATGTATATCCCCCCCTTCCCTCCCCTCCCGACCATCACACAGCACCCCTGAAGGATCCCCTTTTCTCACAGAGCAATGACTAGAGCTATTTACTTCACTTATGATAGTACAGGCCTTCATGCTACTTCCTTTACGCCTCTCACCCACTGTTCCTTCCCCACAGTGTCCATATGTCCACTGTCCATGTCTGTCTTTCTGTCGCTTCACTGCATGTGCCATCATCACCATCCTACTAGAGTCCATATATATGTGTTAATATACTGTATTTGTCCTTCTCTTTCTGACTGACTTCACTTTTTAGGATACGTTCTAGATCCAGCCACCTCATTAGGGTTGATTCTTCTGCATTTCTCTTTACAGCTGTGTAGTATTCCATTGTATATATGTACCAGAGCTTTTGGATCCATTCGTTCGTCGATGGGCATCTAGGTTGCTTCCATGTTCTAGCTATTGTATATTTTTTTTTTTTTTTAAGATTTATTTATTTATTTATTTTGGGCAGGGGTCAGGTTGGGGAGGGAGGGGAGCAGGCGGGCCACTTCAATTGGTCTTTCATTCCTCTGTCTTCATCCGTCTTTGTTCTTTGGCTCCTGTGGGTCTCCCATCGCGGTGGCGTCTGTCGCTGCAGAGCTCCGGCTCTGGGCGCATGCACCCCAGAGCTCCGGCTTGGTGATTGGACACATGGGTCCAGCCGCTCCACGGCACGCGGGATCTTCCCTAGGCCAGGGATCGAACCGGCGGCCCTTGCACTGCAAGGTGGTGTCCTTACCCACTGGACCACCAGGGGAAGCCCCTAGCTATTGTATAGAGAGCTGCAATGAACATTGGGGTACAGGTGCTTCTTTCAGTTTTGATTTCGTCAGGGTATAAGCCTAGGAGTGGGATTGCTGGGTCATATGGTGCTTCTATTTTTAGTTTTTTAAGAAATCTCCAGACTGTCTTCCATAGAGGCTGTATCAATTTACACTCCCACCAGCAATGCAGAAGTGTTCCCTTTTCTCCACAGCCTCTCCAGCATTTATTGTCTGTCAATTTGTGGAAGATGGCCATTCTGACGGGTGTGAGGTGATATCTCATTGTCGTTTTGATTTGCATTTCTCTAATTATTAGTGAAGTTGAGCATCGTTTCATGTGTTTTTGGGCCATCTGTATGTCATCGTTGGAGAGGTGTCTGTTTAGGTCCTTTTCCCATTTTTTGATTGGGTTGTTCGTTTTTCCAGTGCTGAGTTGTCTGAGTTGCTTGTAGATTTTGGAGATTAATTCTTTGTCTGTTGTTTCATTTGCTATGATTTTCTCCCACTCTGTGGGCTGTCTGTTCAGCTTTTTTGTAATTTCTTTAGCTGTGCAAAAGCTTTTAAGTTTCATGAGGTCCCACATGTTCATTTGTCTTTTGAGTTCCACTATTCTAGTAGGTGGGTCAGAGAAGATCTTGCTTTGATTGATGTCCTTGAGTGTTTTGCCTATATTCTCCTCTAAGAGTTTGATGGTTTCTGGCCTTACATTTAAGTCTTTAATCCATTTTGAGTTGATCTTTGTGTATGGTGTCAGGGTATGTTCCAACTTCATTTTCTTGCATGTAGCTGTCCAATTTTCCCAGCACCATTTGTTGAAGAGGCTGTCTTTGTCCCATTTTATATGTTCGCCTCCTTTGTCAAAAATAAGGTACCCATAGGTGCGTGGCTTTATCTCTGGGTTCTCTATCTTGTTCCATTGGTCGATATTTCTGTTTTTGTGCCAGTACCATACTGTCTTGATGACTGTTGCTTTGTAGTAGAGTCTGAAGTTGGGGAGGCTGATCCCCCCAGCTCCATTCTTCTTCCTGAGGATTGCTTGGCTATTCGAGGTCTTTTGTGTTTCCATATGAACTGTGTTATTCGTTGGTCTAGTTCTGTGAAGAATGTTATTGGAAGTTTGATATTGAATCTATAGATAACATTTGGTAGTATGGTCATTTTCACAATATTGATTCTCCCGACCCAGGAACACGGAATATTTCTCCATCTGTTTAAGTCTTCTTTAATGTCTCTCATGAGTGTCTTGTAATTTTCTGTGTACAGTTCTTTTGTTTCTTTGGGTAGGTTTATTCCTAGATATTTGATTCTTTTGGTTGCGATGGTGAAGGTAGATGACAATTTCCTTCCCAGCAATGCAGGAGTGTTCCCTTTTCTCCACAGCCTCTCCAGCATTTATTGTCTGTCAATTTGTGGAAGATGGCCATTCTGACGGGTGTGAGGTGATATCTCATTGTCGTTTTGATTTGCATTTCTCTAATTATTAGTGAAGTTGAGCATCGTTTCATGTGTTTTTGGGCCATCTGTATGTCATCGTTGGAGAGGTGTCTGTTTAGGTCCTTTTCCCATTTTTTGATTGGGTTGTTCGTTTTTCCAGTGCTGAGTTGTCTGAGTTGCTTGTAGATTTTGGAGATTAATTCTTTGTCTGTTGTTTCATTTGCTATGATTTTCTCCCACTCTGTGGGCTGTCTGTTCAGCTTTTTTGTAATTTCTTTAGCTGTGCAAAAGCTTTTAAGTTTCATGAGGTCCCACATGTTCATTTGTCTTTTGAGTTCCACTATTCTAGTAGGCGGGTCATGGAAGATCTTGCTTTGATTGATGTCCTTGAGTGTTTTGCCTATATTCTCCTCTAAGAGTTTGATGGTTTCTGGCCTTACATTTAAGTCTTTAATCCATTTTGAGTTGATCTTTGTGTATGGTGTCAGGGTATGTTCCAACTTCATTTTCTTGCATGTAGCTGTCCAATTTTCCCAGCACCATTTGTTGAAGAGGCTGTCTTTGTCCCATTTTATATGTTCGCCTCCTTTGTCAAAAATAAGGTACCCATAGGTGCGTGGCTTTATCTCTGGGTTCTCTATCTTGTTCCATTGGTCGATATTTCTGTTTTTGTGCCAGTACCATACTGTCTTGATGACTGTTGCTTTGTAGTAGAGTCTGAAGTTGGGGAGGCTGATCCCCCCAGCTCCATTCTTCTTCCTGAGGATTGCTTGGCTATTCGAGGTCTTTTGTGTTTCCATATGAACTGTGTTATTCGTTGGTCTAGTTCTGTGAAGAATGTTATTGGAAGTTTGATATTGAATCTATAGATAACATTTGGTAGTATGGTCATTTTCACAATATTGATTCTCCCGACCCAGGAACACGGAATATTTCTCCATCTGTTTAAGTCTTCTTTAATGTCTCTCATGAGTGTCTTGTAATTTTCTGTGTACAGTTCTTTTGTTTCTTTGGGTAGGTTTATTCCTAGATATTTGATTCTTTTGGTTGCGATGGTGAAGGGGATTGCCTCTTTGATTTCATTTTCTGATTTTTCATTGTTTGTGTATAGGAATGCCAGTGATTTCTGTATATTGATTTTGTATCCTGCGACTTTGCTGAATTCGCTGATTAACTCTAGTAGTTTTGTAACCGTGTCTTTGGGATTTTCTATGTATAATATCATGTCATCTGCAAATAGAGAGAGTTTGACTTCTTCTTTTCCAATCTGGATTCCTTTGATTTTTTTCTCTTCTCTTATTGCTATTGCTAGAACTTCCAGGACTATGTTGAATAAGAGTGGTGAAAGTGGACACCCTTGTCTTGTTCCTAATCTTAGAGGGAATGCTTTGAGTTTTTCACCATTGAGGATAATGTTCGCTGTGGGCTTCTCATATATGGCTTTCACTATGTTAAGATAAGTTCCTTCTATGCCCATTTTTTGAAGAGTTTTTATCATAAATGGATGCTGTACTTTGTCAAAGGCTTTTTCTGCATCTATTGAGATGATCATGTGATTTTTGTCTTTCAATTTGATGATATGGTGTATCACATTGATTGATTTGCGGATGTTGAAGAATCCTTGCATGCCTGGGATGAACCCAACTTGATCGTGATGAATGAGCTTTTTGATGTGTTGCTGAATTCTGTTTGCTAGGATTTTGTTGAGGATTTTGGCATCTAGATTCATCAGTGAAATTGGCCTATAATTTTCTTTTTTTGTGATGTCTTTGCCTGGCTTTGGTATCAGGGTGATGGTGGCCTCGTAGAATGTGTTTGGAAGTGTTCCTTCCTGCGCAATTTTTTGGAAGAGTTTTAGAAGGACAGGCATTAGCTCTTCTTTAAATGTTTGGTAGAATTCACTTGTGAAACCATCTGGCCCTGGGCTTTTATTTTTGGGTAGATTTTTGATCACAAGGTCGATTTCTGAGCTTGTGATTGGCTTGTTCATAGTTTCTATTTCTTCCTGGTTGAGTCTTGGGAGATTAATCCTCTCCAAGAAACTGTCCATTTCTTCCAGGTTGTCCAATTTGTTGCCATAGAGTTGTTCATAATAGTCTCTTATAATCCTTTGGATTTCTGCATTATCCGTTGTAATCTCTCCTTTTTCATTTTTGATTTTGGTGATCTGGTTCTTCTCTCTCTTTTTCTTGATGAGTCTGGCCAGTGGTGTGTCGATTTTATTGACTTTTTCGAAGAACCAGCTTTTTGTTTTATTTATCTTTACTATTGTTTCTTTTGTTTCTTTTTCATTTATTTCTGCTCTGATCTTTATGATTTCCCTTCTTCTGCTGGCTTTGGGGTGTTTTTGTTCTTCTTTCTCCAGTTGTTTTAAGCATAAGGTAAGGTCGTCTGTTTGAGATTTTCCTAATTTCTTGAGGTGGGATTGTATTGCTATAAACTTCCCTCTTAGAACTGCTTTTGCAGTATCCCATAGGTTTTGCACTGTCGTGTGTTCATTGTCATTTTCTTCTAGGAATTTTTTTATTTCTTCTTTGATTTCTTCAATGATCAGTTGGTTTTTTAGGTATGTGTTGTTTAATCTCCATGTGTTTGTGTTTTTAGCGGTTTTTTTCCTGTAGTTGATCTCTAGTCTCACTGCATTGTGGTCCGAGAAGATGGTTGATAGAATTTCAGTTTTCTTGAATTGACTGAGGATTGATTTGTGGCCCAAGATGTGGTCTATCCTGGAGAATGTTCCGTGAGCACTTGAGAAGAAAGTGTATTCTTCTGCTTTTGGATGGAAAGTCCTAAAGATATCAATGAGGTCCATTTCTTCTAGTGTGGCATTTAAGGCTTGTGTTTCTTTATTAATTTTCTGTTTGGATGATCTGTCCATTGGTGTGAGAGGAGTGTTAAAGTCTCCTACTATGATTGTGTTGCTGTCAATGTCTTCTTTTATGCCTGAAAGTGTTTGTCTTATGTATTGGGGTGCTCCTGCGTTGGGAGCGTAGATATTTATGATTGTTATGTCTTCTTCTTGGATGGATCCCTTAATCATGATGTAGTGACCTGCCTTGTCTCTTACAATCTTCTTTATCTGAGCTTGTGATTGGCTTGTTCATAGTTTCTATTTCTTCCTGGTTGAGTCTTGGGAGATTAATCCTCTCCAAGAAACTGTCCATTTCTTCCAGGTTGTCCAATTTGTTGCCATAGAGTTGTTCATAATAGTCTCTTATAATCCTTTGGATTTCTGCATTATCCGTTGTAATCTCTCCTTTTTCATTTTTGATTTTGGTGATCTGGTTCTTCTCTCTCTTTTTCTTGATGAGTCTGGCCAGTGGTGTGTCGATTTTATTGACTTTTTCGAAGAACCAGCTTTTTGTTTTATTTATCTTTACTATTGTTTCTTTTGTTTCTTTTTCATTTATTTCTGCTCTGATCTTTATGATTTCCCTTCTTCTGCTGGCTTTGGGGTGTTTTTGTTCTTCTTTCTCCAGTTGTTTTAAGCATAAGGTAAGGTCGTCTGTTTGAGATTTTCCTAATTTCTTGAGGTGGGATTGTATTGCTATAAACTTCCCTCTTAGAACTGCTTTTGCAGTATCCCATAGGTTTTGCACTGTCGTGTGTTCATTGTCATTTTCTTCTAGGAATTTTTTTATTTCTTCTTTGATTTCTTCAATGATCAGTTGGTTTTTTAGGTATGTGTTGTTTAATCTCCATGTGTTTGTGTTTTTAGCGGTTTTTTTCCTGTAGTTGATCTCTAGTCTCACTGCATTGTGGTCCGAGAAGATGGTTGATAGAATTTCAGTTTTCTTGAATTGACTGAGGATTGATTTGTGGCCCAAGATGTGGTCTATCCTGGAGAATGTTCCGTGAGCACTTGAGAAGAAAGTGTATTCTTCTGCTTTTGGATGGAAAGTCCTAAAGATATCAATGAGGTCCATTTCTTCTAGTGTGGCATTTAAGGCTTGTGTTTCTTTATTAATTTTCTGTTTGGATGATCTGTCCATTGGTGTGAGAGGAGTGTTAAAGTCTCCTACTATGATTGTGTTGCTGTCAATGTCTTCTTTTATGCCTGAAAGTGTTTGTCTTATGTATTGGGGTGCTCCTGCGTTGGGAGCGTAGATATTTATGATTGTTATGTCTTCTTCTTGGATGGATCCCTTAATCATGATGTAGTGACCTGCCTTGTCTCTTACAATCTTCTTTACTTTAAAATCTATTTTATCTGATATGAGGATTGCTACTCCAGCTTTCTTTTGATTTCCATTTGCATGGAATATCTTTTTCCAGCCTCTCACTTTCAGTCTATGAGTGTCTCTAGGTCTGAAATGAGTTTCCTGGAGGCAGCATATGTATGGGTCATGTTTTTGGATCCATTCAGCCACTCTGTGTCTTTTGGTTGGGGCGTTTAGTCCATTGACATTCAAAGTAATTATTGATACAAATGATCCTATTGTCATCTTCTTAGATGTTATGATGGATTTGTTTCGTGGATCTTCTCCTTTTATACTTGTTTTCTATATAAGTCCCTTTAACACTTGTTGTAAGGGTGGTTTGGTGTGACTAAATTCTTTTAATTTTTGCTTGTCTGTAAAGCTTTTGATTTCTCCATCAATTTTGAAGGAGATCCTTGCAGGGTAGAGGATTCTTGGTTGCAGATTATTCTCTTTCAGTCGTTTAAATGTGTCCTGCCATTCCCTTCTGGCCTGCAGAGTTTCTGTTGAGAGATCAGCTGTTAAACGGATGGGCTTTCCCTTGTATGTCACTAGTTGCTTTTCCCTTGCTGCTTTGAGAATTCTATCTTTGTGTTTAATTTGTGTTAACTTCATTAATATGTGTCTTGGTGTGTTTCTTCTCGGATTGATTCTGTTAGGTACTCTTTGTGCTTCTTGGACTTGATTGACTATTTCTTTTCCCATGTTGGGGAAATTTTCAACTATAATCTCTTCAAAAATTTTCTCATAGCCTTTCTTTTTTTCTTCTTCTTCTGGAACCCCTATAATTCAAATATTGGTGCGTTTGATATTATCCCAGAGGTCTCTGAGGCTGTCCTCTGCTCTTTTCATTCTTTGAGCTAGAGTCTGTTTTTCAGCAGTTACTTCCACCATTTTATCTTCCAGCTCACTTATCCGGTCTTCTGTCTCAGATACTCTGCTCTTGATTCCTTCTACAGTGTTTTCCAGTTCAGCAATTGAGTTGTTTGTCTCTGTTACTTTTTTGGTAAGTTCTTGTATTTCTTTATTCAGTGTGTTAGTTGTATCTTGCAATTTCTCTGAAATTCTGTTTTCAGTGTCTTTGATCATCTTTACTATCATTCTTCTGAAATCACTTTCAGAAAGTTTGTCCAAATTCTCTTCATTAATTTGATCTTGTGTGTTTGTGGATTGTTCCTTCGCTTGTGTGGTATTTCTCTGCTGTTTCATTGTTATTATTAATTTTTTAAAACTGATTCTGTTTGGGATTTCCTTTTCCCAGACTTTGAGTTACGTCTGTTGGTGTTTGTTGTTTGGATGGGGCTTCTATTCTGGGTGATGCTGGTGATTGGGTGATGTCAGGACTTGTATACAAGTGATTACCTTTGCTGGCGTTCTCACTTGTATACTGCTCTTTAGTGTTATGCATTCTCTAGTATTGTAGAGTTTTGGAGTCAGTGCACCCTCCTTAAAACCCCGGGGCTTGTTGCCTGACCAGGGAATGAAGATTTCACGGCTGGTTTGTTATGGCATTAAATGATATTAAAACATATATATGCAAACGAGAAACAGAAGGTATACCTTTGACAAATGGCAATTTAAAAATTATGCAAGTACTATCTAGCGTATTGAATTATACACATAAACATATACAGCTATAACATAACCCAAGCATTCCAATCAAAAATACAGTACAATACGTTAGCACGGCGAATAGAAAAATCCAAGAATGATATCCACCAGTTAATAAGCAAACTAAGTAGAGAACCAATTGGAGAATAATGCTAGAGCAGGACCCCCGTTGGGGATAAGGCAATGAGGACAGAACAGACTAAGAAATATAGTGGGGAAAGGGAAAAAGAGAAAGGGAGGATAGAAGAGAAATATAGAATAATATTGCAAAGTTAAATATAGGGAGATAAAGATTTGTATGTATTAGAATTTAGTGCTATAGGAAAGGAGCTTCAGAGAAAGCAAAGAATTATAGAGGAGGTAGTAGTACAAATGAAAAAATTATTAAAAATTAAAAGATCTAAATTTTATAGAAAAATATAGAAAAACAAAGCAAAAATAATAAAAACAAACAAAAACCCCACAGAACCTTAAAAGGCCAATGGGGAACCAGAAGTTTATACCTAAATAAAATGTGTGGTTTAAAAGGCAAAAGAAAAAAAAAAAAATATGTAAACTTGAATATATTCAGTCTTACTGATAAGATTAGTAGCTTCAATAGAATTCAGTGAAGGAAATGAACACACCCACTCTCTCACACACACCCCCAAGGAAAGAAAAAAAAAAAAAGCTGTGGGTGCGCTGAGTGGGTTTGGAAAAAAGAGAGAGAGAAAAAAAAAATTGAAACAAAGTAATACAATACAAAAAATGAAATTTTAAAGTCCAGCAGTAACTCCAGCTTCAGACAAAACGTGAAAAAAGTGTTTACGTTCTTCTGTCTCTTGCTGACTATTCAGGAATTATCAGTCTTTTTCTTGCCTCTGGCAGTGGTTGGATCTGAAGACCTCTTTGACTGCTTGTTTGTTTCGTCCTATTCCAGAATTAAAAGGCCCGCCCAGGCTGGCCCTGGGAATTTCTTAATCCAAATCCCTTTTCTTGCTGGGTGGGGCTAAATTCCCTCCCTGTAGCTTGACCAGCAGCCCTGCAGTTTGACCAGCAGCCAAACTACAGTAGGGAAAATGGCGTCTGTCTCACAAAAGATTTATTCCCACACTCTCTATGGGAAGCACTTCCACAGTGCCCCCGACCCTGCTGCAGGCCACCGTCGACCCCCGCCACCGCGGGAGACGTCAGGTTACTCAGAGGTGAGTCTGGCTCAGTCACATGCAGGATCGCTACTCCTCTCTCCCTGATCACAGTGCGCAGAGACTTTCCAGTCCTCCTCGGCGGCTCTGTGATCGGGTTAATGGTAACCTCCTCCAAAGGGAACTGAGCGCCGCCCTTCCGAGGCCTGCTCAAGGGCACTTCTAGCTCAAGGGGGCACCTGGACCCTCCAAAGCAGGTCTGGCTCAGTCCCTTGTGGGTGTTAGTGCTCCTCCGGGTTTTGTCACCTTTGGGACCCTCCAAGGTTTCTTTTAGGAGGTAGTAGTACAAATGAAAAAATTATTAAAAATTAAAAGATCTAAATTTTATAGAAAAATATAGAAAAACAAAGCAAAAATAATAAAAACAAACAAAAACCCCACAGAACCTTAAAAGGCCAATGGGGAACCAGAAGTTTATACCTAAATAAAATGTGTGGTTTAAAAGGCAAAAGAAAAAAAAAATATATGTAAACTTGAATATATTCAGTCTTACTGATAAGATTAGTAGCTTCAATAGAATTCAGTGAAGGAAATGAACACACCCACTCTCTCACACACACCCCCAAGGAAAGAAAAAAAAAAAAAGCTGTGGGTGCGCTGAGTGGGTTTGGAAAAAAGAGAGAGAGAAAAAAAAAATTGAAACAAAGTAATACAATACAAAAAATGAAATTTTAAAGTCCAGCAGTAACTCCAGCTTCAGACAAAACGTGAAAAAAGTGTTTACGTTCTTCTGTCTCTTGCTGACTATTCAGGAATTATCAGTCTTTTTCTTGCCTCTGGCAGTGGTTGGATCTGAAGACCTCTTTGACTGCTTGTTTGTTTCGTCCTATTCCAGAATTAAAAGGCCCGCCCAGGCTGGCCCTGGGAATTTCTTAATCCAAATCCCTTTTCTTGCTGGGTGGGGCTAAATTCCCTCCCTGTAGCTTGACCAGCAGCCCTGCAGTTTGACCAGCAGCCAAACTACAGTAGGGAAAATGGCGTCTGTCTCACAAAAGATTTATTCCCACACTCTCTATGGGAAGCACTTCCACAGTGCCCCCGACCCTGCTGCAGGCCACCGTCGACCCCCGCCACCGCGGGAGACGTCAGGTTACTCAGAGGTGAGTCTGGCTCAGTCACATGCAGGATCGCTACTCCTCTCTCCCTGATCACAGTGCGCAGAGACTTTCCAGTCCTCCTCGGCGGCTCTGTGATCGGGTTAATGGTAACCTCCTCCAAAGGGAACTGAGCGCCGCCCTTCCGAGGCCTGCTCAAGGGCACTTCTAGCTCAAGGGGGCACCTGGACCCTCCAAAGCAGGTCTGGCTCAGTCCCTTGTGGGTGTTAGTGCTCCTCTCCCGGGTTTTGATCTGCAACAGGCTTTGCGGCTTTGGCCCGCCCAGCCTCTCTGGCGGGTATGAGGTTTGACTTTTAAAAGTGCGATTGTGCCCCTCCTACCGTCTTGATGCGGCTTCTCCTTTGTTCTTCGATGTGGGGTGTCCTTTCTGTGATCAGATCCAACCTCCTTTCGTCGATGGTTTCCCAGGAACTCGTCGCAATTCAGGCGATTTTGCAGGAGAGATGAGTGCACGTCCTTCTACGCCGCCATCTTAGCTCCACCCCCCCATTGACCATTTTGGATCAGCAGCTTCCTATTATGTGCCATGATGAACATGTGGCACTTGTGAGATGATGCTAAGAAGCCCTGTGCACAAGAGGATACGGTTATTAACACAGCAAAGTTCTGCGGCAGCACTTTGCCTTTGCCCTTGTGCAGCGTCATCACCAGGCTCTCTTTACGTTGCTAATGGTGGAAACCTCCAAAAGCACCTTCTTGTGTTGGAGCACTTTCTTCCTGACCCAGGGATCGAACCTGGGTCTCATGCATCACAGGCAGATTCTTTACTGTCTGAGCCACCAGGGGAAGCCCCGTATTTGAATACTTTGATGGTTTCTATGGGTCTTCTCAATGACGTCTAAACTCTGAAATCTAGGATTCAGCAATGTTGCAAGTCCCCAATTCTGGATTTGTCTTGGATGTTTATTCTCTACAAACACTTACACTCCAGCCAAACTAAACCACATGCTGCTAGGGATCTCAGATGAACATCCTTCCACAAACACTGTCTTTCCATCTTCATCTGTGATCAGTTGTCTCTGTCATATCCATCTCTTGTGGTCCAGCCTGGACACCACCTGTTCCATGGCAGCATCTCTGTGTTCCCCTATCAGGATTTCTGTCTCCCCCCTCTAAGCTTCCATAGCCCCCTGCATGGTTTTGTATTGGTGTTTTTCTCCCAAATTATCCTCTAAGTCTTTGACAGTGCCGTTTCATATCCTACCTAGTGCCTCGATAAGTGATTGATATTCAGCAGAAACACTGTAAGTATTAAACCAATGAATGGGGCCCATCCTCTGCACTTTTCTGTTGGTTTCAACATCCACAATTAGATAAATAAATCAGGCAGTTTTGACCAACCCTGTTTTCAAGTAGCTGAAACTGAGACTCAGAAAGTTAAAGTGTCTTGCCTAAGGCCACACAGACAGATCACAATAAACAAAACGACCTGAAACAATTCCTCGCAGGAGTTCTACTCAGCCTCCACATGAAAACTGTGCCACCTGTAATCAAAAGTCCCAAAGCTCTGCTGGGGAATTGAGTGGCCTGAATTGGGAGGAGAAGCAGGGAAGGAAAAGATTCACAGAGAAGGCTGCTTTTGAAGAGGGCTGTAAAAGAAGAGAGGGGATGGACTTACAGGAAGGAGGGAAGGGGGTCTTCCATGCAGGAAATCGTGGTGAGGTGGGCTTGAGAATGTGCTGTTCCACAGATGGATGGTTGCGGTCCCTGCTGTGTCCTCCTAAACCCGCCCAGTGCCTGGCAGAGAGGAAATCCATGATAACTGGAGAAAAGAGAGGAGAGAAGGGAAAAAAGAGAGGGAAGTTTGGAGCAGGAACATCACCTCCAGATTGGGGGAGAAAGCACAGTGCTGGCCAGCCCAGTGCTGCAGCCATACCAGGTTGTCACTGTCAACTCTATTCCATTGAAGGGTCGTCACTCTGTGACAGAGATGGGGACGTGGGCTCCCTTTAACATTGTTCGGGAGACAGAGTCATCCAGGCCACTGTGGTTAGTTTCACCTTGGTCCCCTTGTATGATTATCAGCAGTACATGTTGTCGTTTAGTCGCTCAGTCATGCCTAACTCTTTGCAGCTCCATGGACTATAGCCCTGCAGGTTCCTCTGCCCATGGGATTCTCCAGACAAGAATACTGGAGTGAGTTGCCATTGTCTCCTCCAGGGGATCTTCCTGACCCAAGGATGGAAACAGCATCTCCTGCATTGGCAAGCAGGTTCTTTATCACTGAGCCATCTGGGAAGCCCTGGTCCTCAACACACCCAGTAACTTTATAATACTAGGGTAACACCCATAAACCTGCAAGGGCCCATTCTTAAAGCTCTACCTGGGCACCACTTGCTGAGATCACTGGTCCAGCCCTCCAGGCTGATGTACTCTGACATACCTGTTTATTTATTTTTTGATTGTTCCTTATAAAATCATCAAGACTCAGATAATGCTGCCTTTTATCTTTTTACTTCATTTGAACTGGAGTCCGATATACATTCAACCTAAAGAGTCTGTATTGTGACCGACAGCAGAGGAAATAACCCGTAGGTGCCTGCTCTTTGCCTTACTCTTCTTCCTCATGCCAAGTTCCCAGTAAAATGCAACCCTACCAAATGGGTAGAGATGACCTTATTCACCAAGCAGAAACAGAGGCACTGATGTAGAGAACAAACGTGTGGACCCCAAGGGGAAAGGGGAATGGGATGAATTGGGAGCTTGTGATGAACATAAATATACTGTTGATACTCTGTATAAAAGAGATCACTAATGAGAACCTGCTGTATAGCCCAGGGAACTCCACTCAGTGCTCTGTGGTGATCTGAATGGGAAGGACATGCCCCTCCTCCCCCCACCCAACCCTTCAAAGAGGGGACATATGTATACATGGGCTTTCCAGGTGGTGCTAGGGATAAAGGACCCACCTGCCAATGCAGGAGTCATAAGAGATGAGGGTTCCATCTCTAGGTTGGGAAGATCCTCTGGAGGAGGGCCTGTCAGTGTTCTGTATTCTTGCCTCGAGAATACCATGGACAGAGGAGCCTGGGGGGCCACAGTCCATGGAGCTGCAGAGAGTCAGACATGACTGCAGCAACGTAGCAGGCACGCATGTGCACATACAGCTGATTCACTTTGCTGTCCAGCAGAAACTGACACAACACTGTAAAGCAACTATTCCTGACTAAAAATCTTAAAAATGCAACCTAGAAAACTGCTTATTTGCACCAGGTTTTCCATTAATAATCAGTAACATTATTATACTGCCCACCTGAGCGTCTCTCCATCCCTCAGGAGCTCTCTGGCCAGAAGGCACTGCAGTCTGTGGAATTCTTGGAGCCTGTGGAAGCAGCGTGCTCAGAGGGCTGACATCATCAGAATGGGAAATACCTGCTCGGGGGGTGGGGGTGCAGCCAAGCCATCTCAGTCGGTTTTATTGTTGCCACATCCAGGAATCAGGTGCCTGGAAAAAATACGCTGACAGGGTCAGACTGAGGAAGCTGGGATGCCATCTGGGGTCAGGAAGAAAGATCTGTCCAGATGCCAACTGTGGGGGATGAGGCGGTGTGGCGCTCAGCAGGCACGGAGGCTGAAGGAACCCTGGAGGTGCTGAGAAAGGAGGAGGAGCTGCCCAGGATGTCCCGGCGGTGGGGGAAGGGGGGCTCTGGTGGGAAGACCAAGTCGGTACTGAGGCTCAAGCCTTCTGCACCAGGCACTTTAGAAAATGTTTTGTTTTGCAGAGGTTCACGCATACGCAAAAGCAGACAATGATAGTGAGTCTCCAGGTACCCATCCCTTTACTCTTGTCTCCTGGTCCCCGATTTCACTGGGTGCTATGGAAGCCAATCCCAGACACCACATCACTGCATCTATACATACTTTGTATCTCAAGAAAAATGCATTTCCTTAAAAACAGGATTCTAGTGCAATTATTGCACCTAAAACTTCACAATCCTTCTAACATACCAGGAAATATTCAGTATTCAGATTTCCCTAGCTGTCCCCTAACAGCCCCTGATGTTTTCATCAGTCTGCTGTAGAGTTAAAGAAAATAATAATAATAATAATAAGAGGGAATGAGAGAAAGAAGAAAAAGGTATTAAGGGAATAAAAGAGGGAGAAAATGAATCAGCATACATTCTATGACATACCTGGCTTTGCATTGGGTTCTAGGGCATTGTAACCTCATTCTAGAAGATGAAGAAATCAGGGGACAGAGAGGTTAAGCCATTGGCCTAAAGCCAGTCCTCTAGTCAGTCTTGAAGACATCATGCGAATGCAGGTTCTAGTGGTTCAGAGGCCTGCTTCCTTCTTCTCTACTGTATTGCCTCTTAAATATCTAAATTATCTGCTAGGGAATCTTGGAAAGATGGAGAACAAAAGGAATGGATCCAGGGAGTAAAAGTCTCTTGTGATTACACATCCTGAAGGGAAATTACTTTGGAGCCAGACTTTTTTTGGATTGGAGTCTCAACTCTGTAGCTGAGTAACTGAAAAAAAAAAAAGTTATCTTGCCTGAAGCTTGCTTTCATCATCAGTAAAACGAGAGTGGCGAGAACCAAGAGATGTTATTCAAATACCTTGTAGCTGTTGTCGCTGTTACTCTAGCTGAGGAATAGGTATGGAAGAGAGGAGGCAGATTGCGGTCACTATTTACCCTGTTCCTCTGCAGACAGGGGTTTTTCAGGCACTGGTCAGGATGATGACCAAGAATCAGAGAGTGCAAGGCTGGTCCTGATGAAGAGGGCAATGGGGCTCAGCAGGCACGGAGGCTGAAGGAACCCTGGAGGTGCTGAGAAAGGAGGAGGAGCTGCCCAGGATGTCCCGGCGGTGGGGAAGGGGCTCTGGTGGGAAGACCAAGTCGGTACTGAGGCTCAAGCCTTCTGCACCAGGCACTTTAGAAAATGTTTTGTTTTGCAGAGGTTCACGCATACGCAAAAGCAGACAATGATAGTGAGTCTCCAGGTACCCATCCCTTTACTCTTGTCTCCTGGTCCCCGATTTCACTGGGTGCTATGGAAGCCAATCCCAGACACCACATCACTGCATCTATACATACTTTGTATCTCAAGAAAAATGCTTTTCCCTTTAAAAAACAGGATTCTAGTGCAATTATTGCACCTAAAACTTCACAATCCTTCTAACATACCAGGAAATATTCAGTATTCAGATTTCCCTAGCTGTCCCCTAACAGCCCCTGATGTTTTCATCAGTCTGCTGTAGAGTTAAAGAAAATAATAATAATAATAATAAGAGGGAATGAGAGAAAGAAGAAAAAGGTATTAAGGGAATAAAAGAGGGAGAAAATGAATCAGCATACATTCTATGACATACCTGGCTTTGCATTGGGTTCTAGGGCATTGTAACCTCATTCTAGAAGATGAAGAAATCAGGGGACAGAGAGGTTAAGCCATTGGCCTAAAGCCAGTCCTCTAGTCAGTCTTGAAGACATCATGCGAATGCAGGTTCTAGTGGTTCAGAGGCCTGCTTCCTTCTTCTCTACTGTATTGCCTCTTAAATATCTAAATTATCTGCTAGGGAATCTTGGAAAGATGGAGAACAAAAAGAATGGATCCAGGGAGTAAAAGTCTCTTGTCATTACACATCCTGAAGGGAAATTACTTTGGAGCCAGACTTTTTTTGGATTGGAGTCTCAACTCTGTAGCTGAGTAACTGAAAAAAAAAAAGTTATCTTGCCTGAAGCTTGCTTTCATCATCAGTAAAACGAGAGTGGCGAGAACCAAGAGATGTTATTCAAATACCTTGTAGCTGTTGTCGCTGTTACTCTAGCTGAGGAATAGGTATGGAAGAGAGGAGGCAGATTGCGGTCACTATTTACCCTGTTCCTCTGCAGACAGGGGTTTTTCAGGCACTGGTCAGGATGATGACCAAGAATCAGAGAGTGCAAGGCTGGTCCTGATGAAGAGGGCAATGGGGGAGAGGGCAGGAGGTGGAAGGGCCATGGAGAGGAGGAAGGAACCAAGGAGATTCTAGACGAGCACCATGCCTTTCTAAACACAAGAGCAAAGGTGAGAAATGACGATGAATGTAGTATGGGGGGTGGGGTGGGGGAACACCCCTCAGTGAAGTGGCAGGTGGGGCTGAGCAGCAGACATGGGGAAATAGACTGGATGGATAGAACCTACAAACTGAAAGATAACAAAGAGATTTTTTTTTTTGGTCACCACATGCAGACTGAAGGATCTTATTTCCCCAACCAGGGATCAGATTCTTGTCCCCTGCAGAGGAATCAAAGTCCTAATCACTGGACTGTCAGGAAATCCCCAACAAAGAGAAATTCTTTTAAAGTGTTTTTTTTGATATGGACCATTTTCTAAAGTCTTTCTAGAATTTGTTACAATATTGCTTGTGTTTTTTATGTTCTATTTTTTTCCGCCACGAGGCATGTGGCGTCCTAGCTTGCTGACCAGAAATCAAGCCCACACCCCCTGCACTGACATCAAAGTTCCCACCAGGGAAGTCTCAAGATCTTCCTGATTAAGAAAAAGACACACCTAGAATTTCTTCCAGAGCATTCATCTAACTTTGGTGTGCTTGACAGATGTGGTTAAGAGAGGAAGAGAGGTAAGGACCCCTGTAGGGTAGATGCTAACAGTCTTGGAGAAAATCTTAAGGTCTTGGAGTGAAGGCAGATTTTGCGGGTTCCTGCAAAGTCTCTTGGGCCCAAAGATTTTTCGAAGACTATTTATAACACTGAACAATTCTAACATGCCAGTGAAGACTACTGATCTCCAGAGAAAGGATATGGTCTGGGATATGTTTAACTGACCATGACTCTTGCAGACAGAATCCACTGATCTAAGTCCAAGTCCTTCCCACCAACCTTTGCAGACCAAGCTGTGATGAATGGGGATGTTACCCAAAGAAAATGCCAGCAAAATTACGCAAAAGAGAGTTGTGGCTGTTGTTCAGTTTCTATGTCATGTCTGACTCTTTGTGACCCCATGGACTGTAGCCCACCAGATTCCTCTGTCTGTGGTGTTTCCCAGGCAAGGATACTAGAGTGGGTTTCCGTTTCTTCCTCGAGGGGATCTTCTGCATTGACAGATGGATTTTTTACCACTGAGCTACCAGGGAAGCAAAAGAGATTATGTTATTATAATAAACTCAGAAACCCAAGGAGCTCGAGAATCTCAGAATGTAAGCTGATTTTGGCCACTTGTTCAAATAAGCACTTTAGTTTGAGACTTTAAAATGCCATTTGGGTGCAGCAGCCTTAGTGACAATGAAACTTGAGCTGAGGACGTGGCAGGGGTTCCTCCATGACCCAGAGTCATTTGAAACTACCTCAGGGCCCCTTAGGAAGATTTCCTTTGGACCCAAATTGAGGCTCAGCCATTGATTTCCAAAGAGTTAGATTACGAGGATCGTTAGGTTGGAATGCAATGCCAAGGAAATCTTGCCCATTCCCATTCCTGCTTCAAGAGAACCCTGATTATTATATTATTATAATAATATTATATTATTATTATAGATACACAGAGAATCATGGGAAACCGTAAATACCACCTGTAAAGGAGATTCCACTAAATGTGTGTATTTTCTGATTTAACAGTTTCACTTCCAGGAAATTCTTCCATCTACCTTGCCTGCATTCCATTGTTGTCATTTAAGTCAATGTTCTAGAATTGCAAACACACACATGCTTCATGTAAGCACGTTTTACAAGGGCTTCCCTGGTGGCTCAGTGGTAAAGAATCCGCCTGCCAGTGCAGGGGATGAACTTTGGTGGTAAGGGGGGGTAACTGGGATTTTGGAGAAAATCTTAAGGTCTTGGAGTGAAGGCAGATTTTGCGGGTTCCTGCAAAGTCTCTTGGGCCCAAAGATTTTTCGAAGACTATTTATAACACTGAACAATTCTAACATGCCAGTGAAGACTACTGATCTCCAGAGAAAGGATATGGTCTGGGATATGTTTAACTGACCATGACTCTTGCAGACAGAATCCACTGATCTAAGTCCAAGTCCTTCCCACCAACCTTTGCAGACCAAGCTGTGATGAATGGGGATGTTACCCAAAGAAAATGCCAGCAAAATTACGCAAAAGAGAGTTGTGGCTGTTGTTCAGTTTCTATGTCATGTCTGACTCTTTGTGACCCCATGGACTGTAGCCCACCAGATTCCTCTGTCTGTGGTGTTTCCCAGGCAAGGATACTAGAGTGGGTTTCCGTTTCTTCCTCGAGGGGATCTTCTGCATTGACAGATGGATTTTTTACCACTGAGCTACCAGGGAAGCAAAAGAGATTATGTTATTATAATAAACTCAGAAACCCAAGGAGCTCGAGAATCTCAGAATGTAAGCTGATTTTGGCCACTTGTTCAAATAAGCACTTTAGTTTGAGACTTTAAAATGCCATTTGGGTGCAGCAGCCTTAGTGACAATGAAACTTGAGCTGAGGACGTGGCAGGGGTTCCTCCATGACCCAGAGTCATTTGAAACTACCTCAGGGCCCCTTAGGAAGATTTCCTTTGGACCCAAATTGAGGCTCAGCCATTGATTTCCAAAGAGTTAGATTACGAGGATCGTTAGGTTGGAATGCAATGCCAAGGAAATCTTGCCCATTCCCATTCCTGCTTCAAGAGAACCCTGATTATTATATTATTATAATAATATTATATTATTATTATAGATACACAGAGAATCATGGGAAACCGTAAATACCACCTGTAAAGGAGATTCCACTAAATGTGTGTATTTTCTGATTTAACAGTTTCACTTCCAGGAAATTCTTCCATCTACCTTGCCTGCATTCCATTGTTGTCATTTAAGTCAATGTTCTAGAATTGCAAACACACACATGCTTCATGTAAGCACGTTTTACAAGGGCTTCCCTGGTGGCTCAGTGGTAAAGAATCCGCCTGCCAGTGCAGGGGATGTGGATCTGATTCCTGGATCCAGAAGATCTCCTGGAGGAGGGCTTGGCAACCCACTCCAGTACTCTGGCCTGGGAAATCCCACGGACAGAGGGCTGCCAGGCTGCAGTCCGTGGGGTTGCAAAAGAGTCAGACACAACTTAGTGACTCAATAACAACAAAAACAAAGCATGTTACAAACATTTAGTTAGACTACGGGAAAGAATTGTGATAAGATGTGGTCTGTTTATTGGGACATGGTGATTTCACTTTTATTACTAATAGTGACCTAAGGTCAGGATAGCTTTTGTTCTAGTTTACAAGCTCCATCAGACTTTAAAAAAAAATTAACTTATTTTCATGCTTTGGGTCTTAGTTGTGGTACACAGGACCTCCATTGCGTCATATGGATCTTTCTATGCAGTGCATGGGCTCTCTAGTCACAGCATGCAGGCTCAGTAGGTGCAGCTCACAGGCTTAGTTGCTCCACAGCATTGGGACCTTAGTTCCCTGACCAGGGATTGAACTTGCATCCCCTGCATAGTGAGATTCTTAAGCACTGGACTACCAGGGAAGTCCTCTATCAGGCTTTAAAGTAGGAGATGAATATATCTACTTATGTTTATTTTCTATTCTTTCTTTGTCCCCATGTTTCTTTCTTCTTTCCTCTCTCCTCTTCCACTGACACCTACTAATCCCACAGATATTCTAAGGTCACATTCCAAGTGTCTTCTTTCCGCTGTAGAGAGGTATCATCTCTACAGAGCTAATTTTCAGGAATAAAAACCTTTCTAGGGTTTCCCTGGTGGTCCAGTGGGTAAGGACACTGCCTTGCAGTGCAAGGGGAGCCAGTTCGATCCCTGGCCTAGGAAGATCCCACGTGCCACAGAGCGGCTGGGCTGATGTGTCCAATTACTGAGCCGAAGCTCTGGAGCACGTGCGCCCAGAGCCGGTGCTCTGCGACAACAGGGCCCACTGCGATGGGAGGCCCACAGGAGCCAAAGAACAATGACGGATAAAAAATAGATAAATGAAAGACCAATAGAAGTGGCCTGCCCACCCCCTCCCTCCCCAACCTGCACCCCCCCGACAAAAAAAAAAAACCTTTCTAAAGGGACATTTAAGAATTTATTCTGTTCTTCAGGCAGTTATGAGAAAAGAGATAATGACTGATTCCAATTCTTACAGCATGTGAGGTTATTTGAACCAGCCCTTTCATTCATACAATTCATTGTCTGGTTACAATGTTTTTAAAAACTTTTCTATTTTGTATTGGGGTACAGCCAGTTAACAAACGATGTGTGAACAGCTAAGGGACTCAGCTATACATATGCATGTAACCATTTTCTCCCCATCAAATAAATTACCTAATTTAAAAATGGGAAAACGACCTGAATAGACATTTTTCCAAAGAAGACTTACAAATCATCAACCATTTCATGAAAAGATGCTCAAGATCACTAATCATCAGAGGGATACAAATCAAAATCACATTATCACCTCACATCTATTAGAATGACTCTTAGAGAGAGAAGAAGAAGAGAAGAGAGAGAGAGCGTGCACAAGAGAGAAAGGTCTGGCAAGGAGATGAGTAGAAGAGAACCCTTGTGTGTTCTTAGTGGGTAGGTCAACTGGCAGTGCTCTTCCTCTTTGGTATTTTCAAAACTTTCCCTGGGTTGAACTTGTGGTCATGCTTACGGCTCATCCTTCTTACTCTGAGGCTGTATTCCTTTGGATGTGGGTTTAGGAGAGGGGAAGACTAGTAAGGCTAAGTTCCCAATCTCTTTCCCCTTCACCCTTTGTATCTGACAAAACTGAAGCCCGGATGTGCAAAGCTCAAGAACACTCTCAATAGCTCTGGCTAGGATTTCCAAGGTAGGGCTGAAGTGGGGTGATGAGAGTGGATGTAGGTAGTCAGTCTTAATGTGCTGCTAGTTCCTCTCTCTGAGATCTGAGAGCCCCTGGGTCCACGTCTGCAGGGACAGCTGGAGAGTGAGCACTGAGGGTTGTTGGCATTGGTCAGAGGGAGAGGGATGATGAAGGTGTTTTTGAGAAGTGGGCTGGTCAAATGGGTGTTTGCATCTGCGACAACAGGGCCCACTGCGATGGGAGGCCCACAGGAGCCAAAGAACAATGACGGATAAAAATAGATAAATGAAAGACCAATAGAAGTGGCCTGCCCACCCCCCCCTCCCCAACCTGCACCCCCGACAAAAAAAACCTTTCTAAAGGGACATTTAAGAATTTATTCTGTTCTTCAGGCAGTTATGAGAAAAGAGATAATGACTGATTCCAATTCTTACAGCATGTGAGGTTATTTGAACCAGCCCTTTCATTCATACAATTCATTGTCTGGTTACAATGTTTTTAAAAACTTTTCTATTTTGTATTGGGGTACAGCCAGTTAACAAACGATGTGTGAACAGCTAAGGGACTCAGCTATACATATGCATGTAACCATTTTCTCCCCATCAAATAAATTACCTAATTTAAAAATGGGAAAACGACCTGAATAGACATTTTTCCAAAGAAGACTTACAAATCATCAACCATTTCATGAAAAGATGCTCAAGATCACTAATCATCAGAGGGATACAAATCAAAATCACATTATCACCTCACATCTATTAGAATGACTCTTAGAGAGAGAGACAGAGAGAGAGAGAGAGAGCGTGCACAAGAGAGAAAGGTCTGGCAAGGAGATGAGTAGAAGAGAACCCTTGTGTGTTCTTAGTGGGTAGGTCAACTGCGGCAGTGCTCTTCCTCTTTGGTATTTTCAAAACTTTCCCTGGGTTGAACTTGTGGTCATGCTTACGGCTCATCCTTCTTACTCTGAGGCTGTATTCCTTTGGATGTGGGTTTAGGAGAGGGGAAGACTAGTAAGGCTAAGTTCCCAATCTCTTTCCCCTTCACCCTTTGTATCTGACAAAACTGAAGCCCGGATGTGCAAAGCTCAAGAACACTCTCAATAGCTCTGGCTAGGATTTCCAAGGTAGGGCTGAAGTGGGGTGATGAGAGTGGATGTAGGTAGTCAGTCTTAATGTGCTGCTAGTTCCTCTCTCTGAGATCTGAGAGCGCCCCTGGGTCCACGTCTGCAGGGACAGCTGGAGAGTGAGCACTGAGGGTTGTTGGCATTGGTCAGAGGGAGAGGGTTGATGAAGGTGTTTTTGAGAAGTGGGCTGGTCAAATGGGTGTTTGCTTTGAGTAGGGGAAATAGGTGCATGCCGCTCTGAGAGTCAAGGCAGGAAGAAGACTTAACCGCTCAGAAAGAACAGACACCGATGACTCAATTAGTTCATTACTGAAATAGAGCTACATAATCTTTCAGACTGCCAAGAGAAGAGATTTCTTCCTAGGAACAAAAGGTAATGCTGCTCCCCAACAGTGCTGAGAAGGATTTTGGAGAAATGCAGACTTATATGAACACGACAATGTGTTCTGTTATTTGAAAAATTTTCATGCCCCATACGTAAGCTTCTCTGCAGTGGCTTTGAAGATGAGATTCATTTGTCCAAGTAAAAGTATTTAATTCTGTTGTGCTGCAGTCTATAAAATATTTACACTGTTATCCTGCATGTACACGTTGCTTACATTCAGCTGCATTTCTCTTGGATGCACTTTAAATAAAAGATTTGGACTCCTGACAACGCCATCCTAGCCAAGTGTTAGGAAAAAAAACCACAGCATCATTGCAGCTTACAAAGCCCCCAGGCCATCAAGCTGTTCATCCTTTTGTCTACAGGCAGGATAGAATCCAAACTAGCCTGATAAAGAGACATGTCTCCTAGACCTGGAACATTCAGGAAGGTGAATGACCAGTCTTTCTCATCACCTTGTTCTTGCTGTTGTACAGTTGCAAAGTTATGTCTGACTCTTTGAGACCCCATGGACCCTACCAGGCTCCTCTGTCCATGGAATTCTCTGGGCAAGAATACTGGAGTGGGTTGCCGTGCCCTCCTCCAGGGGATCTTCTCGATCCAAGGGGGCGACTGTGGCATCCCTATCCATGTCAAGGCTGACTAATGAAGCATAGTATGTATTTGTGGCTTAATAGTATGTCAGAATAAGACGCATGTCATGCCATCAGTGTGAGCGGCATGTCAGAAGCGCCACTGTATGAAGTCAGAGCAAAGGCGTTTTACTTCTATGTGACTGGGATTTAGAAATACATATTTATGAAAACACACTAAAACCACACTGGAAACCATTTGAGTTGCCACAGGCAGGCCAGATCCATGCCCAGTCTACTACTCCAGTAACAGTCGTGTATCACATGGATCGAGGCTTTGGGAGCCGCAAACTCTACCTTAGGTCTGAATGTTTATCACATGACACTGACATCTCATTATGACTCAGTTATCTGTTACATACCCCAGCCTGACAGTTTAGAGTATGGTGGCTGAGATCAATCCCAGAGGGATAAACTACAGCCTTTGATGGCTGGGTTGTGATGCCACAACATGTATCTGAGTGGTGACTGGTGGTTACTGTACACACACAGGTGTATAGGTATGCATATGATGTCTGTTCATTTATATTCTACTTCTATGCCAGGAAGGACTTAGGTAGATCTTTAAAAATTACAACTCCAAAGTATAAAACCAGTGGTGACAGGAAATCAGGCAGGTAAACACACACACACACACACACACACACACACACACACACACAGAGGCTGTTAAGTCTGCCTGAAAGCAAAAATGTCAATGAACCTGCGTTAGGAATCCCAGTGACTGCAGAATGAAAACAATCCACATTGAAGAGAAGTAGAGGGTACTCTAACGCCAAGATTAAGATTTCTTCCAGAGACCTTCATAAAAGACACTGTGCAGCTTGGCAGATGGTGTCCTTCACAAAGTTCTGACCATAGTTACCACTGTGAATGTATAGGGCTTTTTCTGATAATGTTCCTCATTGCAAGTGAAAGGCAGAAATGCAGTTATACAAGTGACCCTAACCACACTGTGCTCACTGAGTGCCTGGGCTGACCCAAGGGTCGAGGCTCCCATGCAGCTTTGCCAACAGAACCTCCTAGGGTTCTGCCCAATAGAACCTCGGCTGTGCTCAGCATAGGAATCACCAGCCACGTGGCCGTTACTCAGTTAATACATGGATGGTGAATGGCGGGAACTGAAGACCACCTCTTACTCTAACTCATTTCAATGTAAACAGCCACACAGGGCTAGTGGCTGCCATGCTGGGCTGTGCACCTCTAGAATGTCTGTACATGCCACAACAAACCCACTGTATGAAGTCAGAGCAAAGGCGTTTTACTTCTATGTGACTGGGATTTAGAAATACATATTTATGAAAACACACTAAAACCACACTGAAACCATTTGAGTTGCCACAGGCAGGCCAGATCCATGCCCAGTCTACTACTCCAGTAACAGTCGTGTATCACATGGATCGAGGCTTTGGGAGCCGCAAACTCTACCTTAGGTCTGAATGTTTATCACATGACACTGACATCTCATTATGACTCAGTTATCTGTTACATACCCCAGCCTGACAGTTTAGAGTATGGTGGCTGAGATCAATCCCAGAGGGATAAACTACAGCCTTTGATGGCTGGGTTGTGATGCCACAACATGTATCTGAGTGGTGACTGGTGGTTACTGTACACACACAGGTGTATAGGTATGCATATGATGTCTGTTCATTTATATTCTACTTCTATGCCAGGAAGGACTTAGGTAGATCTTTAAAAATTACAACTCCAAAGTATAAAACCAGTGGTGACAGGAAATCAGGCAGGTAAACACACACACACACACACACACACACACACACACACACACAGAGGCTGTTAAGTCTGCCTGAAAGCAAAAATGTCAATGAACCTGCGTTAGGAATCCCAGTGACTGCAGAATGAAAACAATCCACATTGAAGAGAAGTAGAGGGTACTCTAACGCCAAGATTAAGATTTCTTCCAGAGACCTTCATAAAAGACACTGTGCAGCTTGGCAGATGGTGTCCTTCACAAAGTTCTGACCATAGTTACCACTGTGAATGTATAGGGCTTTTTCTGATAATGTTCCTCATTGCAAGTGAAAGGCAGAAATGCAGTTATACAAGTGACCCTAACCACACTGTGCTCACTGAGTGCCTGGGCTGACCCAAGGGTCGAGGCTCCCATGCAGCTTTGCCAACAGAACCTCCTAGGGTTCTGCCCAATAGAACCTCGGCTGTGCTCAGCATAGGAATCACCAGCCACGTGGCCGTTACTCAGTTAATACATGGATGGTGAATGGCGGGAACTGAAGACCACCTCTTACTCTAACTCATTTCAATGTAAACAGCCACACAGGGCTAGTGGCTGCCATGCTGGGCTGTGCACCTCTAGAATGTCTGTATTGTACATTTTTTCCAACAATCTATTGTTAATATTATTTGTTGTGCCTGAGATACAGTAGGCTACAGGGTTTAGGGAATACTTAGAGCAGGGAAAATTTGCAAAACAGTTCTGGGTCTGCTGCAAAATGGAGAAAATCAGGCAGTCGAAGCCTGAAAACTCTATGCCCGTGGATAAAGTACACTTAACACAGAATGCTTTGAGAGTTAAACACTCACATATATGTATTTTAGCATGTATACTCTGTATTCTGAGCCCATCATCATATTCTGTATCTTACAGACGAACACATCATTTTAACAGCTTTAAACAAAAATCCACTGCCAACCTCCTTTTCTATTCAGCATGTGAGATTTCTGGAGGAAGAAAACATAATGCAAGCAGACACATCGTCATTTCTTCATATTTTTGGTTTTTGATCTCAGCTGGGTTTTTGATGGTTTCTTGTAGTTCTTTTATAAACATCCTTTTCATCCCTTCTTTCTTTACATCCTTATCTCTGAGGAGGGGGACTTTCCCAAAATAACAGCATCATGGAACAATGAGAGGTGACCAACCTGACCCAGAGGCGGTGGCTGTTCTTTGGGGCATCCTTGTAGAAGTCTCCACCATCACTGGGCTGGGAAAGGCATAAGGCTGGGTTCCCCTAGGCTCAGACACAGGGATGAAGTGGTTTCTCCAGTCTGCCCTGGAGGAAAGGCAGGGCCCTGAAAGGAGGTAAAGAAGAAAGGGGGTGACCAGGGTAGAAAAGACTGCTGAGTTTCCATGTGAGGTAGAATCTGGCTGGACTGGAAGGTGATTTGGGGGAAAACAGACAGGAAATGCATGATCCCAGTCAATGGATTTTGGTTGTATTTATGACCGATCATAAGACATGGAGAATTTCCTGCCTTATCAGTAAATAAGGATGCCACAGTTAACAGCATTTGCAGCCATAGTGGATGGTGAGCAGGTGAGCCCTGAAGGAGCTCAGGAAGGAAGGAATGCCTGCCATCTAGAAGCAATCAGACGGCAGTTACACCCTACAGTGTTATGGTGCTAGTGGCCCCTGCCATGCTGGGCTGTGCACCTTGAATGTCTGTATTGTACATTTTTTCCAACAATCTATTGTTAATATTATTTCTTGTGCCTGAGATACAGTAGGCTACAGGGTTTAGGGAATACTTAGAGCAGGGAAAATTTGCAAAACAGTTCTGGGTCTGCTGCAAAATGGAGAAAATCAGGCAGTCGAAGCCTGAAAACTCTATGCCCGTGGATAAAGTACACTTAACACAGAATGCTTTGAGAGTTAAACACTCACATATATGTATTTTAGCATGTATACTCTGTATTCTGAGCCCATCATCATATTCTGTATCTTACAGACGAACACATCATTTTAACAGCTTTAAACAAAAATCCACTGCCAACCTCCTTTTCTATTCAGCATGTGAGATTTCTGGAGGAAGAAAACATAATGCAAGCAGACACATCGTCATTTCTTCATATTTTTGGTTTTGATCTCAGCTGGGTTTTTGATGGTTTCTTGTAGTTCTTTTATAAACATCCTTTTCATCCCTTCTTTCTTTACATCCTTATCTCTGAGGAGGGGGACTTTCCCAAAATAACAGCATCATGGAACAATGAGAGGTGACCAACCTGACCCAGAGGCGGTGGCTGTTCTTTGGGGCATCCTTGTAGAAGTCTCCACCATCACTGGGCTGGGAAAGGCATAAGGCTGGGTTCCCCTAGGCTCAGACACAGGGATGAAGTGGTTTCTCCAGTCTGCCCTGGAGGAAAGGCAGGGCCCTGAAAGGAGGTAAAGAAGAAAGGGGGTGACCAGGGTAGAAAAGACTGCTGAGTTTCCATGTGAGGTAGAATCTGGCTGGACTGGAAGGTGATTTGGGGGAAAACAGACAGGAAATGCATGATCCCAGTCAATGGATTTTGGTTGTATTTATGACCGATCATAAGACATGGAGAATTTCCTGCCTTATCAGTAAATAAGGATGCCACAGTTAACAGCATTTGCAGCCATAGTGGATGGTGAGCAGGTGAGCCCTGAAGGAGCTCAGGAAGGAAGGAATGCCTGCCATCTAGAAGCCATCAGACGGCAGTTACACCCTACAGTGAGCCCTGGGGAGACTCAGGATATGAAAACACAGGATACTGGCCCCAGATTGCTGAGGTGCACATCACAAGAATGATTTCAGTGAGCCCAGACTCTTGCATCTTCCTATACGTAGGAAAGCAGCGAATTCCTTAACTTGGGACATCTGGTTTTCTTTAACGATAATCTTTTGGTGTTCATATTACCTCCCCTCTGCAAACTGTGAAACTTGTGTGTAACCTGGCTCCTCTCTCACCTCCTCAGAACTGTTCCCTCAGGGTTACTTGAGATGCTGCCTCCCAGGCTTAAGTCCTAAAAATTTTCATCAAATAAAACATAATTCTCAACTTTTAGGTTACACGTATCTTATTCAGTTGACAATGATGAGCAAGATTGGGTTTTTATGATAATAGACACCACACCTTCAAGATGATGTGGGACAAAACAGCAAATCCCCTATCTTTTCCCAATGCACTCTCTCCTCTTATTCCTTGGGAGTATCTGTGACCTTTCATGGTTTCCTCCCATATGCCCATCAGTAGGTACTGTCTGGGGCTTTCCAGAGGGTGCAGTGGCAAAGAATCTGTCTGCCAATGCAGGAGGCACAGGAGACGTGGGTCTGACCCCTGGGACAGGAAGATCTCCTGGAGGAGCAAATGGCAATGCACTCCAGTATTCTTGCCTGGGAAATCCCATGGACAGAGGAGCTTGGTGGGCTGTAGCTTACGGGGTCACAAAGAGTCAGACACAACTGAGCTACTGAACAACAAAAACTACTACATCAGACATGACATCTGGAGGGTGAAGGGAAAATCTTTCTACAGCTCCTTCTTACCACTCAGAACCTTCCCTGAAGCCCACCAGAAGGCTTCCTCCCATCTCCTGGTTTAGGGATGGGTCACAGCACTGCATGATCCCAGTCAATGGATTTTGGTTGTATTTATGACCGATCATAAGACATGGAGAATTTCCTGCCTTATCAGTAAATAAGGATGCCACAGTTAACAGCATTTGCAGCCATAGTGGATGGTGAGCAGGTGAGCCCTGAAGGAGCTCAGGAAGGAAGGAATGCCTGCCATCTAGAAGCCATCAGACGGCAGTTACACCCTACAGTGAGCCCTGGGGAGACTCAGGATATGAAAACACAGGATACTGGCCCCAGATTGCTGAGGTGCACATCACAAGAATGATTTCAGTGAGCCCAGACTCTTGCATCTTCCTATACGTAGGAAAGCAGCGAATTCCTTAACTTGGGACATCTGGTTTTCTTTAACGATAATCTTTTGGTGTTCATATTACCTCCCCTCTGCAAACTGTGAAACTTGTGTGTAACCTGGCTCCTCTCTCACCTCCTCAGAACTGTTCCCTCAGGGTTACTTGAGATGCTGCCTCCCAGGCTTAAGTCCTAAAAATTTTCATCAAATAAAACATAATTCTCAACTTTTAGGTTACACGTATCTTATTCAGTTGACAATGATGAGCAAGATTGGGTTTTTATGATAATAGACACCACACCTTCAAGATGATGTGGGACAAAACAGCAAATCCCCTATCTTTTCCCAATGCACTCTCTCCTCTTATTCCTTGGGAGTATCTGTGACCTTTCATGGTTTCCTCCCATATGCCCATCAGTAGGTACTGTCTGGGGCTTTCCAGAGGGTGCAGTGGCAAAGAATCTGTCTGCCAATGCAGGAGGCACAGGAGACGTGGGTCTGACCCCTGGGTCAGGAAGATCTCCTGGAGGAGCAAATGGCAATGCACTCCAGTATTCTTGCCTGGGAAATCCCATGGACAGAGGAGCTTGGTGGGCTGTAGCTTACGGGGTCACAAAGAGTCAGACACAACTGAGCTACTGAACAACAAAAACTACTACATCAGACATGACATCTGGAGGGTGAAGGGAAAATCTTTCTACAGCTCCTTCTTACCACTCAGGGAACCTTCCCCTGAAGCCCACCAGAAGGCTTCCCCTCCCATCTCCTGGTTTAGGGATGGGTCACAGACCGATTCCTAATGAGACACCTGCAGTGGATTTCCTCTCAGACTCTGTACAAGGGGGTCCCATGAGGGACGGGGCTAAAGAGTGGATTGAAAGCTTAGGAGGAAACCACAGGGTCCACCATGGTGACCAGCAAGGGGCTTTATGTCTTGGATCCTGGCAACTTCTCTGGCCTTATTTTGTTTTTTGCAACTCAGCTCCTTATATCCAGTCTTTGAGGTCTACTGACCCAAGTTTTGTTTCTGGGTATGCTGGTGAGTCCTTTGTATATCTAGAAACTTTGAGTAGAACATACCGCTGCCTTTGGCCTGGAGGGCCCTTCTATAGCCATATCTCCTATTCATCTTCTAGGACTCATGTTTGTTACTGTGTGGGAACTCTCCTGGGAGCTCTTCCCTATCTCCCAAGGCTGGCTTTGGGCCATTCTTTTCTATCCAGTGTACCTCTGCCTGTACCATTATTTTTCATATTGAAGGTAATTACCTGTTGATAGCTTTGTCTTCATAAAGAGAATAGGATCTCACTGAGTGCAAGGACCCTGTTTTACACAATGATTGAGGCCATCATTAGGTGCTCAGTAATTGTTCTGTGATGAATTCCTAAATGCAAAGTCCAAGTTATGAACCAGCCCAAATAGTCCTAGAGAGACGGGAAATTCCTCTCCTCATTCCTACAACAAGATTCCGCCTTTCAAGGAGAACTCAGAGTAATATAACAAACCATTAAGGTTAAGCTCTAGAAAAATACTAACATTTCTAACCTCCTTCTGTCAGCTCAAGGAGCACTGATTTATTTGACAACAATATATTCTAAAAATCAATTTAATCTTGGTATAATGTACACACAATAAGGGCTTCCCTGGTAGCTCAACTGGTAGAGAACTTGCCTGCAATGCAGAAGACCCTGGTTTGATTCCTGGGTCAGAAAGATACCCTGGAGAAGGGAACAGCTACCCACTGCAGTATTCTTGCCCGGAGAATTCCATGGACAGAGGAGCCTGGTGGGCTACAGTCCATGGGGCCGCAAAGAATCAGACACAACTGAGTGACTTTCACTCACACACAGTAAAATTTACCCATCTTCTTTTTTCATGATCCACACAGTTTATTTTTAAAGAAACATTATATTTATCTTCCAGTTCACTACCAGGATTAGACATCAGAAACATTTTTCATAATATTGGGAACTTGTCTACACAGTACTAATGGGTCTATCCACAGTTTCTTTTTTTTAAATTAATTTTTATTGGAGGATAGTTGCTTTTTTGTGTTGTGTGAGTTTCTCCAGCAAAATGAATCAGCCATAGATATACATGTAACCCCTTCCTTGCTTTCCACGCAGGTCACCAGAATTCCCTATGCTGCCCAGTATGTTCTCATTAGTTATCTATTTTGTGCACAGTATTAATAATGCATATGCGTCAATCCTGATCTCCCAGTTCTTCTGAACCCCCCATTTTAAGCATATAGTTCTATGAGTGTTGACAATGCAGTGCTGTTGTTGTTCAGTTGCTAAGTCATGTCTGACTCTTTGGGACCCTGTATACTTATTTTTCATATTGAAGGTAATTACCTGTTGATAGCTTTGTCTTCATAAAGAGAATAGGATCTCACTGAGTGCAAGGACCCTGTTTTACACAATGATTGAGGCCATCATTAGGTGCTCAGTAATTGTTCTGTGATGAATTCCTAAATGCAAAGTCCAAGTTATGAACCAGCCCAAATAGTCCTAGAGAGACGGGAAATTCCTCTCCTCATTCCTACAACAAGATTCCGCCTTTCAAGGAGAACTCAGAGTAATATAACAAACCATTAAGGTTAAGCTCTAGAAAAATACTAACATTTCTAACCTCCTTCTGTCAGCTCAAGGAGCACTGATTTATTTGACAACAATATATTCTAAAAATCAATTTAATCTTGGTATAATGTACACACAATAAGGGCTTCCCTGGTAGCTCAACTGGTAGAGAACTTGCCTGCAATGCAGAAGACCCTGGTTTGATTCCTGGGTCAGAAAGATACCCTGGAGAAGGGAACAGCTACCCACTGCAGTATTCTTGCCCGGAGAATTCCATGGACAGAGGAGCCTGGTGGGCTACAGTCCATGGGGCCGCAAAGAATCAGACACAACTGAGTGACTTTCACTCACACACAGTAAAATTTACCCATCTTCTTTTTTCATGATCCACACAGTTTATTTTTAAAGAAACATTATATTTATCTTCCAGTTCACTACCAGGATTAGACATCAGAAACATTTTTCATAATATTGGGAACTTGTCTACACAGTACTAATGGGTCTATCCACAGTTTCTTTTTTTTAAATTAATTTTTATTGGAGGATAGTTGCTTTTTTGTGTTGTGTGAGTTTCTCCAGCAAAATGAATCAGCCATAGATATACATGTAACCCCTTCCTTGCTTTCCACGCAGGTCACCAGAATTCCCTATGCTGCCCAGTATGTTCTCATTAGTTATCTATTTTGTGCACAGTATTAATAATGCATATGCGTCAATCCTGATCTCCCAGTTCTTCTGAACCCCCCATTTTAAGCATATAGTTCTATGAGTGTTGACAATGCAGTGCTGTTGTTGTTCAGTTGCTAAGTCATGTCTGACTCTTTGGGACCCTGTATACTGTGTAGCCATCACCCACATCAAGATACAGAGCTTTCCCATCACTTAAATGTTCTCCTCAGACACCTTTGTTCCTCTCTTCTCTGGTACCAGGAAACCACTGCTCTGTGTTTGCTTATTCTGTGTGTCTGCACTCAGTTGCTCAGTTGTGTCTGACTCTTTGGAACCCATGGACTGTAGCCCGCCAGGCTCCTCTGTCTATGGGATTTCCCAGGCAAGGATACTCGAGTGCGTTGCCACTTCCTTCTGCAGGGGGTCTGCCCGACCTACGTATCGAACCTGCATCTCCTGCATTGGCAGGTGGATCCTTTACTGCTGTACCACCTGGGAAGTCCTTGGTTATTCTAGAATTTCACATGAACAGAATCATAAAGTGTCCATTCAAATCTTTTGCCCATTTTCTCTTACGTCATTTGCCTTATTAGTGAGTTGTAAGAGTTGCTGATATCTTTGAATATGAGTCCTTTATCATACACACACACACACATGCAGTCCCAGTCTATGACTTCTGTTTTCATTTTCCTAACAGTGCCTTTTGAAGAGCAGATATTCTTAATTTTCATGAAATTCAATGTCTCAAATTTTTAGAGGTTTATGTTTTTGACTTGTAAAGATTTTATTCTTTGTTTTCTCTTAGAAGAAAGTAGTTTTACATTTAGGTCTACAATCCATTCTGAAGTTTTTTGTGTAAGTGTGAGATACGTGTGAAAGTTTATGGATATTCAGTTATTCCAGCTCCCTCTGTTGCTTTTCCCCATTTTAATTACGTTGTTGAAAATCAATTGAGGGCTTCCTCTGGTGGTCCAGTGGGTAAGGACACCGCCTTGCAGTTTAAGGGGCGCCAGTTCGATCCTTGTCCTGGGAAGATCCCACGTGACGCGGAGCGGCTGGACCAGTGTGTCCAATTACCAGCCAGAGCTCTGGCGCGCCTGTGCCTAGAGCCGGTGCTCTGCAACCACAGACGCCACCACGATGGGTGGCCCACAGAGCCAAAACAAAAAAGATATGCTCAAGATGTTTTGTTGTATGTTCAGTGTTGACAATGCAGTGCTGTTGTTGTTCAGTCATTGTCTGACTCTTTGGGACCCTGTATACTGTGTAGCCATCACCCACATCAAGATACAGAGCTTTCCCATCACTTAAATGTTCTCCTCAGACACCTTTGTTCCTCTCTTCTCTGGTACCAGGAAACCACTGCTCTGTGTTTGCTTATTCTGTGTGTCTGCACTCAGTTGCTCAGTTGTGTCTGACTCTTTGGAACCCATGGACTGTAGCCCGCCAGGCTCCTCTGTCTATGGGATTTCCCAGGCAAGGATACTCGAGTGCGTTGCCACTTCCTTCTGCAGGGGGTCTGCCCGACCTACGTATCGAACCTGCATCTCCTGCATTGGCAGGTGGATCCTTTACTGCTGTACCACCTGGGAAGTCCTTGGTTATTCTAGAATTTCACATGAACAGAATCATAAAGTGTCCATTCAAATCTTTTGCCCATTTTCTCTTACGTCATTTGCCTTATTAGTGAGTTGTAAGAGTTGCTGATATCTTTGAATATGAGTCCTTTATCATACACACACACACACATGCAGTCCCAGTCTATGACTTCTGTTTTCATTTTCCTAACAGTGCCTTTTGAAGAGCAGATATTCTTAATTTTCATGAAATTCAATGTCTCAAATTTTTAGAGGTTTATGTTTTTGACTTGTAAAGATTTTATTCTTTGTTTTCTCTTAGAAGAAAGTAGTTTTACATTTAGGTCTACAATCCATTCTGAAGTTTTTTGTGTAAGTGTGAGATACGTGTGAAAGTTTATGGATATTCAGTTATTCCAGCTCCCTCTGTTGCTTTTCCCCATTTTAATTACGTTGTTGAAAATCAATTGAGGGCTTCCTCTGGTGGTCCAGTGGGTAAGGACACCGCCTTGCAGTTTAAGGGGCGCCAGTTCGATCCTTGTCCTGGGAAGATCCCACGTGACGCGGAGCGGCTGGACCAGTGTGTCCAATTACCAGCCAGAGCTCTGGCGCGCCTGTGCCTAGAGCCGGTGCTCTGCAACCACAGACGCCACCACGATGGGTGGCCCACAGGAGCCAAAGAGCAAAGACGGATGAAAATGGAGAAATGAAAGACCAATAGCAGTGGCCCGCCCGCTCCCCTCCCTCTCCAACCAGACCTCCGCCCAAAAATAAATAAATAAATCTTTAAAATAAAAAAAAAGGAAATCAATTGATCATAAAAGTATGGATCCATTTCTAGACTCTGTGTTCTGTTCCAAGGATCTGCTTCTTTTCACACTGATACTGCACTGTCTTAATGATTGCAGCTTTATAATAGGTCTTAAAATAAGGTAGTGTATCTTACAACACAGTTCTGGGTTTTTTTTTAACTTAATCTTTTTTTAAAAAACCATAGTTCTGTTTTAAAGTTCTTTTATTTTAGGTCATATGTGCTTTCATATGTTTTAGAATCAGATTTATCTTTTAATAATTTTTAAAAATTTTTAGTTGAAAGATAATAGCTTTATAGAGTTTTGTATTTACTGCCAATAGCTTATTTATTTATTTATTTATTTTAATTTTTGGCCTCTTTTTTTTTTTTTTAACCTTTTATTTATTTATTTTTGGCTGTGCTGGGTCTTTGTTGATGTGTAGGTTTAGCTGCTCTGTGGTATGTGGGATCTTCCCGGATTCGGGCTCGAACCTGTGTCTCCTGCATTGGCAGATGGGTTCTTATCCACTGAGCCACAAGGGAAGCCCCCAATTTTTGGTCTCTTTTATTGGCTTTTCATTTATTTATTTTCATTCATCTTTATTCTTTGGCCTGCATGTGCCTCCCATAGCAGTGGCCTCTCTCGTTGCAGAGCACCAGCTCTGGGCGCATGCACTCCAGAGCGCTGGCTTGTAATTGGACAGACTGGTCCAGCCACTCCACGGCACAAGAGATCTTCCTGGGCCAGGGGTCAAACCAGTGCCCCTTGCCCTGCAAGGCAGAACTGGACTACCAGAGAAGCCCCAGCTTTATTTTATTTTATTTTATTTTTTTGTAGCTTAGACATTTATTTTTATTTATTTATCTTTTTGGGGAGTGGGGTGGGGAGGGAGGGGGATGGGAGGGCCACTTCTATTGGGCTTTCATTTCTCTATTTTCATCCGTCTTTGTTCTTTGGCTCCTGTGGGCCTCCCATCATGGTGGCTTCTGTCATCGCAGAGCACCAGCTCTGGGAGCATGCGCTCCAGAGCCACAACTCGGTAATTGGACACATTGGTCCAGCCGCTCTGCGGCACGTGGGATCTTCCCAGGCCAGGGATCGAACCGGTGCCCCTTGCACTGCAAGGCAGTGTCCTTACCCACTGGACCACCAGGGGAAGCCCCCAGCTTTATTTTAGAACAAATATCTATACACAAGATTGTTGGTATTTTAACTGAAGTTATGTCTGGGGAGAATTGACATCATAGTAATGCTGAGTCTTCCAATCCATTATCAAGGATATATCTTTCCATTTATTTAGGCCATTTAAAATTTCTCCCAGCAATGTTTTCTAGTTTTCCAGGTACAGTTGTTATATGTAATACTTTGTTACATTAAACTTTAAGCATTTTGTGGTTTTTGATGTTGTGGGTGGTAGAGATTCTACTGATTTTTATATATTCACCTGTTTCCTTCAGTCTTACTGAATTCACTTCAAATTTCTAGTAGTCTTTTTCACAGAATCTTTAGGATTTTCTGTATACAGAACCATGTTGACTAAGAATAAGAACAATGTTACTTCTTTCTTTCCAATTTGTATGCCTTTTACTTCATTTTAGTGCTTTTTGCACCAACTAAGTGGCTCAGTGGTCAAGAATCCACCTGTCAAAGCAGGAGAGGTGAGTTCCATCCCTGGGTTGGAAAGATCCTCTAGAGAAGGAAATGGCAACCCACTCCTGTATTCTTGCCTGGGAAATCCTATGGACAGAGGAGCTCGGTGAGCTACAGTCCATGGAGTCGCAAAGAGTCTGACACAACTTAGCAACTAAAACAACAGCTAGTACCTCTGATATGTGTTAAGTGGAAGTGATCAGAGAGCACAGTACTGCCTGTTCCAATCCTGGAAAGTGTTCAGCATTTTACAGTTGAATATGATCGTTGTTGTAGGTTTACGGTAGATGTTCTTCTTTGTTTTAAGGAAGTTCCTTCTACTTCTAGTGGGCCAAAACTTTTTTCTTTTGTTTTCATCAGGTGTTGAATTTTGTTGAATAGCTTTTCTACATCTTCTGAGAATCTCCTCTGATTCTCCTGGTGGAGTGAGCTGCATTGACTGATGTTAATATTAAACCAAACCAACCCGCTGGAGCTTCAACCCCACCTACCCACTCATACTTTGATTCAAGGGGACCCAGTGCAGATTTCTGTGCGTTTTCACTGTTGCTCCTTCCCCTCCAGTGCTTTGTCTCATAACTTGCAGCCACTTCAGCATTACCAGACTCCCACCTCTGTCTCTCCAACTCAGCGAGATTTCCAGGCTCTGCTTGGGTCCCCTCTCCCTGTCTACTTCTGGAAAGTACCTCCAGGCCAAAAGCCAGCTGATCACAGAGCTCACCTCTTTTCTTTCCCTTTTGCGACAACGGCTCAGCGGTTAACAATCTGCCTGCAATGCAGGAGAGGTAGGTTCGATCCCTCAGTTGAGAAGATCCCCTGGAGGAGGAAACGGCAACCCACTCCAATATTCTTGCCTGGAGAATCCCAGGGGCACAAGAGCCTCGGTGTTCGTGGGGTCACAAAGAGTTGGATATGCCTGAGCATGCGCACAGGCAAGCAGGCATACTCGGTGTCAGTTCCGCGCTGCCTCTTGCCCAGTGCTGTCTCACGCATTTTATCCAGTTTTTCAGTTATTCATGTTGAGAGAAAAGTCTAGCACCGTTGCCCTGCTGTGGTTGAACACTGAAGTTGGCTAAAAGGATTTTTTTTTTTTTTTTTTTTTTTTTAATTTTGGCTGTGCTAAGTCTTCATAGAGACACACGCCAGCTCTCTGTCTGATCGTGGCACACAGGCTCTTTATTGCAGCGTGGGCTTAGGTTGCCCTTGGGCCTGTGGGATCTTAGTTCCCGGACTAGGGATTGAGACTGTGTTCCCTGCATAGAAAGGCAGATTCCTAACGGCTGGACCATGGCTGTAATGATTCCTGACGGTAGGTAGAACATTCGTTCTTTTCTCTGATTCTTGATTATCTAGGGACTGCTTTATCCTTGGTGAATGTTTCTTAGAGATCTAATGCAATGGTTTCTGATCTTCCTGGTCATTATTTTTCTTGACATTTTATGAAGTTTATCTCTACCAGGCACTGTTGCATACTCCATTTACCTTTTATGCTCACAGCCTACAATGATAGAGATATTACATTTTACCAGTAAGGAGATGAAAATGTAAAACAAGGGAGTGATTTGTTCATGAATAGAGTCATTGAATTAGAACTTATCTGTGATTTCAAAACGTAGGCTTTTATCTGTTCCAGTGGAAGCTCCCTTTGAGACTTTGATAAGAATCACTTAGATCTGGTGCTCAGAAACAAGATTATTGACATGTTCCAAAGTGCATCAACAATTTCAGAGGTTTGTAGATGCCTGGAGCCCATTTACAGATAAGTTGGACCACACGTCCCAACAAGAGAACCCCTGGCTCACGTAGTCATCCATGCTGCTCAGTGTTGTCTTAAATCCTTGGAGAAGCTAGGAAGCTTCCTTTATGCCTCCTAGTGGTTCTATGTTACCTTTCGTGATGATACCTCATGCCCCATGAGATTCCCATTCATTCCCGTCCTTGTAACCCTGCCCTCCGTGGAATCTCAGGTGAGTTCACATGGACATTTTCTTGCCTGGTAAGACCAGTTCTTTTCTTGTCACGTCTTGTTGAATTACTACATAACACATACGAAACCAATGCTAAGAAGGGGGCTGTATTGAGAGCTTGCTTCCCATAAACAGTCATCAGAACTAATTCTGTCATGACTCGCTTCCAAGTTCATCTTACACAATCACTGAAGTGCATGGTCCCTCACCAAATGCCAGCCCGTGATATCACCAGGCAATCCTGCTCTATTCCCTGAGTCTTTCACCTTCTTATTCCCCTGGGTGGTTATTTCACAATTTTTCTTCTTACTTCTGAGACCTCCTTCTTACCCTCACTTTCAGCTGATGACTTTGCTTCCCTTTTTAACTGAGAAAATTGCTTCTGATTCCCTAAGTGAATGTCCAGAAACTCCCCAGCCATGTCCACTAAACGGCTTAGGTCTGAACTCTGCTCTCACGTCCCTGTCTATGGATTTACTGTCCTTTCCCAAGGCCAACCTCTTCATTTGGATCTCACATCCCATTCTCTGTTTGCCTTCTCAAAAAACATTGCTCTGGTGTTTCTCTTTCTACTGCATCAACAATTTTTCCCTTTCTACTGAATCATTCCCATCAGCATACAAACATATTGTAATAGCTCTCATCTTAAGAAAACAAGTCTTGTCACCCTTCTTGAAGGAAGCTTCTGCTAGTATGTCATTTCCCCCTCTACTGACCCCCAAATTTCAAATTCAAAATTACCCATTGCGTCTGTCTTCTCTCTCAGTCTCTTTTTATCTCAATTTTGTCTAAATCTGGTAGTTAATTCTAATTTCCTTTCTACTCATTCTATCAGCAGTGTTCAAAAAATATTTTTTCTCTCCTTCTCAAAACACTGCATTCGCATGGCTATATTTAAAATGGATCACCAACAAGGACCTACTAGATAGCACAGGGAACTCTGCTTAATGTCATGTGGCAGCCTGGGTGGGAGAGGAGTTGGAGGGAGAACGGATGCATTTATATGTATGGCTGAGTCCCTTTGCTGTCTACCTGAAACTATTACAATATTAATCAGCTACATTGCAATATAAAAAGTTAAAAAAATTCACTGTTGTTGTTGTTCAGTCACTAAGTCGTGTTCGACCCTTTGCCACCCCATGAAAAACACTGCACTTATTTGCTTTCATGAACCCTACCCTCTCCTGGTTTGCTTACTTGGCCAGTCACTCTCTCCATCTCCCTCACTGGCACTTTCTTCTTTTATTGACCTTTAAGAATTAGAATATCCTGAAATGCTGTTTCTGAACACTGGCTTTTCAATTTCTGCCTTTATGTCCAAGAGTGCTAGTCCAGTGTCTGGCTTTAACTACATCTACCCCAGGAGTTCCCAGTGGAGGTGACTCTGCCCCCAAGGGGACATGTGGCAATGTCTGGAGACATTTTTGGTTGTCATAACTGGGAGCAGGTGCTACTGGCAGCTGGCAGGTAAAAGCCAAGAATGCTGCTAAACTTCCAGAAAAGCACAGAACAGCAAAACAAAAACACCCTCCACAACCACAAAGCATCCGGACCAAGTGACAAGGCTGAGAAACCTAGATCTACCCAGCCCACTTTTCCAAAGTCTAGACTCACTTGTAGGCCCAACTTCTTCCTCTTCGTCTGCATTGGGTGTTTAACAAAGAGCCTCCAACTGGAATCTGAACTCCTCTGCCTTGAAAACAGAACCTGAGATAGGATCTGGGCTTTAATGGAAGCCCCAGTTCCCGGGCAGTGAGAGTAAGGGCAGAGGAAAGAATAGAGCACAAATACAATATGGCAAGTTACCAAACTGACCACTGCTTCACGAGTCACAAGAGATGCAGCTCTGTCACTAGACCATGTGGTCACTTGTTCTTGAAAAGAACAAAGGGAGAAAGAACTTACCTCCAGGCTTCATCCTATATCGTACCTCCAAGAGGGCAAATTCCACTGGTCCATTGAATCAGTGCCTCCATGTGGCTGTGTTGGTCACCTGGACTTTTGTGCCATGTCGAGGATTCCAGGTGGTCAGCCTCATTAGGCAGAATTCTGCTGCCTGCATAGACCTCGCTGATCTAGTAGCAGCTGAGGCTGGGCAAGTGGTCACAGGGCAAGAAGAATGGAGAGGCAAGGAAACTCTGCGGAAAGGCCTCCATGACCCAAGGCAGTCACACCTAAGACACACCAGGGCCCAGACTTTGCATAGCTCACATTCTGGTGGGACCGGTGCTGTTGAATCCACTACTCCAGGAAATGGCATCACTATGCAACCTGGTCAATAAGATTACAGACCTAGGAGATGTTCTTTTCCTGAATCTTGGCATCTTGGTTTTCAAAATGGAATCCTGTTTCTACCACTATCTTCCCCATTTCAGCCATTTTTGTTTATGCTACTTGATAACCTCCAATCTCATGCCTTGTCCCTGAAAGTGAAAATTCTAGTTGCTCAGTTGGGTCTGACTGTTTGCAGCCCCATGGACTGTAGCCCGCCAGGCTCCTCTGTCCATGGGATTCCCCAGACAAGAATACTGGAGTGGGTAACCATTTCCTTCTCCAGGGATCTTCCCCACCCAGGGATCAAACACGTTGCAGGCTGTGGGAGACAAATCAGCAGAAGTCTTTGCAGCCTTGGCTGAGCTGTGAGAGAGACAGCTTGGAAGGAGAGAAAACAATTAAAGAGAAATATAACAGGGAGGACTGAGACAAAATATGGGCTCCTTAGCTGGGGTCACACGAGCCTGGAAGAACAGATAGGCGTGCTGCCGTGGACTTAGGAATGTGGGATCAGCATATGTTAGAACACTGCATGCACACACAGACCAGACTCCTTTGAACTTCTTACAGGTCTAGTTGCCCCCCAGCTGCAGCATACCCTTTCCCTTTAAGAAAAAATGTAAACAACATAGAGTCACAAGGATAGTTGTTAACTGTGGATGTGACTGAGTCCCAGTCTGCACTGATTTTAAACATTTCCCAGATGCTTAAGCTATCAGTAAGAGAGGATTGAGTGAATGTGTTCGGGGCTCTCAATCCATGAGATCCGGAGTCCCTTGTTCCCATACTTTCTGCTGATCTCTGTCTATGCGTGTATTTCTTAATGTCTCGCCACACCTGCTCTTCTCCCTGCACCCGACTGAGGTGCTGTGACATGAGGCAGATTCTTGACCATCTGAGCTACCAGGATAACTTTTTCTTTTTTTTTTAAAGATTTATTTATTTATTTATTTTGGGTGGGGGTCGGGTTGGGGAGGGAGAGGAGCGGGCGGGCCACTTCTATTGGTCTTTCATTTCTCTATTTTCATCCATCTTTGTTCTTTGGCTCCTGTGGGCCTCCCATTGCGGTGGCGTCTGTTGTCGCAGAGCACCGGCTCTGGGCGCATGCACTCCAGAGCTCCGGCTTGGTAATTGGACACATCGGTCCAGCCGCTCCGCGGCACGTGGGATCTACCCAGGCCAGGGATCGAACCGGTGCCCCTTGCACTTCAAGGCGGTGTCCTTATCCACTGGACCACCAGGGGAAGCCCCCAGGATAACTTTAGAAATGACAAATTGGGGAATTCCCTGGTGGTTCAGTGGTGAGGACACTGTACTTTCATTGCATAGGAACCATGTGTATGAGATGGTCAGGAAACTAAGATCCCACAAGCTGTGCCGTGCAGCCAACAAAAGGCAAATCATATTGTTACTGCATGGGATCCAAGTCCTCCAGCATACTCCTGTTGCGTTCAGAATAAAATGAAATATGTTTCTAGTGGCTTAAGAGGCCCTGCATGAGTTGGTCCCTGTCTGCTTTTCTGACCTAATTTCTCCCACCCTCTTCCCTGGTCTCTTCTTTCTTGCCTCTTTGGTTTCCCAAATGTGCTGTGCCTGTCCTTGCCTTGGAGTCTAAGCACTGGCGCTCACAGCCACCCTTCTGATCTTCCCTTCACCTGACCACTCTGTTCCTGATGTTCTTCATTCAGTGTCACCTCTCGTCTCCTCTGCAGAGAGGCTGCTCCTATCCATGCAAACCTAGACTTATCACTCTCCAGCTTCTTAAATTTTTCTTTACCTAACATTATAATGTATGGTTTACTTGCCTAAAAATTTATTTTATTGAAGTCTAGTTGATTTAGAATGTTGTATTAGTTTCTGGTATACAGCAAAGTGATTCAATTACATATTTATACACACACATGTGTAATGTCATTTTCATATCCTTTTCCATTGTGGTTTATTACATGATATTGAATATCATTTCCTGTGCTTTTCAAGTAGGACCTTGTTGTTTGTCCGTTCTGTATTTAATAGTTAGCATCTGCTCATCCCAGTCTCCCAATCCATCTCTCCTCCATCGCAACCACAAGTCTGTTTTCTATGTCTACGAGTCTGTGTCTGTTTCATATATAAGTTCCTTTGTGTCATATTTTAGGTTCCACATATAAGTGATATCATGTGACATTTGTCTTTCTCTTTCTGACTTACTTCACTCGGTATGATAATCTGTAGGTCTATCCATGTTGCTGCAAATCGCATTTCTTTTTTCTGGCTGAGTAGTATTCCATTTTATATTGCCGCAGCTCATCAGCTGGCTGCATCGAAAACAGCAGGTGTGATGAGACTTTAAGAAATATACACATACATATACATAGACAGAGAGAAAAGATGGGAACAGGGAGCTCAAGACCTCTTGGGTCAAGGCCCTGAACACATTCACCAGTCCTACTTTTATTGAGAGCTGAAGCATCCAGGTGTTTGCAGGGAATGATATTAACATGGGCTGGGAGTCAGTCACAGCCCTGTTCAACAATTACCCTCATGACTCCAAGTTGCTTACATTATCTCTTTAATGGAAAGGACGCACGACAGCTGGGGGGGGGGGGCAACTAGACCGGCAAGAAGTTAAGGAGTTCCTGCACTGAGCTGGCATTGCAAAGTCCACAGCAGATCTCCCACTTGCTGCTGATCAGTATGACCCCAGCTAATGAGCTCATGTGACCTGAATTGACTTGTTTTTCTCTTAGTTCTTTTATTTCCAAGATGGTTTTCTCCTGGCTCAGCCAAAGCTTCAAAAACCTCGACTGGTTTGTCTCCACACAGTATACATCCAGACAAAATTATAATTTGAAAAATATGCTGCCTCTATGTGGGACCCTGAAGGAAAGAGGGCTTTTGCAAGCATAAGGAAACTTAAGCACATTTGCAGTTTGGTACTAAAAGGACGCTGACAGGAAGAGACAGGGCATGATCTAAGGTCCATTGTCAAAACTTCTGATTGATCCCCCTGGTTTCCATGCTCTGGGCAATGCCGGCTCACCTGAGTTCCTATTGCAATGTAAATGCGTGGTTGCTCGACCTTTAGCTTGATTGGTGTAACTATAGGAAGTCTCTTGCAAACCCCCCTCTGTCGTTTGCCTATAAAAACTGTTAGTTTACTCTAATAAAGCGGAACTACTTCGATGGAACCCCTGTCGCGTCTGATTGTCCCCTGCCTTCAGCCAGGGGGCTGCGGGGCGGACAGTTCAAGATTTGCCTTTCTCCGAGATCTCCCGGTTCCGCCGGGAGTAATCCCTGCTGCCTTCCCTTTCTGCGGAAGGTCCCCGCACCTCTACATTCAGGTAGTACTGTTTACAATGGTGAAGACATGGAAATAGCCTAAGTGCCCATTGACAGATGAATGGATATTGAAGAAGTCATACATATACACAATAGTTTATTTGTTGACTGTTCGCGTCTCCCACAAGAATTTGAGCACTGAGAGGTCTGGGACCTCATGTCTCAGTTATTACCATGTCTTCAGTGCTAGAACTTTGCTGACACATAGTTGGAGCTAAGCAAATTGTTGAGTAAAGTAACACCTTCTGACACTTACCAATGGCAAGCATCAAAGGGGGTTTGGCTTCACATGTTCAACAATTACCCTCATGACTCCAAGTTGCTTACATTATCTCTTTAATGGAAAGGACGCACGACAGCTGGGGGCGGGGGGAGGGCAACTAGACCGGCAAGAAGTTAAGGAGTTCCTGCACTGAGCTGGCATTGCAAAGTCCACAGCAGATCTCCCACTTGCTGCTGATCAGTATGACCCCAGCTAATGAGCTCATGTGACCTGAATTGACTTGTTTTTCTCTTAGTTCTTTTATTTCCAAGATGGTTTTCTCCTGGCTCAGCCAAAGCTTCAAAAACCTCGACTGGTTTGTCTCCACACAGTATACATCCAGACAAAATTATAATTTGAAAAATATGCTGCCTCTATGTGGGACCCTGAAGGAAAGAGGGCTTTTGCAAGCATAAGGAAACTTAAGCACATTTGCAGTTTGGTACTAAAAGGACGCTGACAGGAAGAGACAGGGCATGATCTAAGGTCCATTGTCAAAACTTCTGATTGATCCCCCTGGTTTCCATGCTCTGGGCAATGCCGGCTCACCTGAGTTCCTATTGCAATGTAAATGCGTGGTTGCTCGACCTTTAGCTTGATTGGTGTAACTATAGGAAGTCTCTTGCAAACCCCCCTCTGTCGTTTGCCTATAAAAACTGTTAGTTTACTCTAATAAAGCGGAACTACTTCGATGGAACCCCTGTCGCGTCTGATTGTCCCCTGCCTTCAGCCAGGGGGCTGCGGGGCGGACAGTTCAAGATTTGCCTTTCTCCGAGATCTCCCGGTTCCGCCGGGAGTAATCCCTGCTGCCTTCCCTTTCTGCGGAAGGTCCCCACACCTCTACATTCAGGTAGTACTGTTTACAATGGTGAAGACATGGAAATAGCCTAAGTGCCCATTGACAGATGAATGGATATTGAAGAAGTCATACATATACACAATAGTTTATTTGTTGACTGTTCGCGTCTCCCACAAGAATTTGAGCACTGAGAGGTCTGGGACCTCATGTCTCAGTTATTACCATGTCTTCAGTGCTAGAACTTTGCTGACACATAGTTGGAGCTAAGCAAATTGTTGAGTAAAGTAACACCTTCTGACACTTACCAATGGCAAGCTTGCATCAATAATGATGAGTTCCTGGCTCAGCAACTTTTTTCCAATTCCTTGGAGGTCCAGACCTACTCTAAAGACATCTGCCAGGGATGTTGAAAACGTCCTGATCTTATCCTTACCCCTAATAAAACCCTGGATTTAGGAACCTGGGATCTCCTCCAATCTGTAAGTCTCTTGTAGTAAGGCAACCTCCCGATGCTGAATCAAAACGTTTAAAAGAAAGGGGGTGGGGGGCTACAGGTAAAGGGGCCAGAGGAGCAGGGTAGGAAGCCCCTTATTGCTAGGAGATGGTCAGGGTCTGTCGGGTCTAGTAGCAGAGTGTGTGCTGTCAGGTAGGGCACCAGTAACCATAGCAGCAGCAGCAAATAAAATAGAGGGCTTTACAGGATTTCAATGCAGAGCTTCATGGTTGTTTTTTGTTGTTATTGTTGCTGTTCTAGTTTTTAAATTTTTTCTTCAGTAAAGCGCTAAAGTGGAAAGGAACTGCGGGGTCAGTGGGATACTGTATTTGGAAGGTGCAGAAAGGGCATCGCTTAATTTGGAAAGGAGGACTTTCGGAGGACTCGTTGTTTGTAAAAAAAAAAAGCTGGGAAGCTGGCTCCGGAGGAGTGGAGGGAACAAATACCAATTTTTTTTTTTTTTTTTTTCTGAAAGGAATGCTGGAGTTGGGATCCGGAGGGGGTTGCTCATCTAGTTCGGCACCCAGATTGCGGCACCGCCTGGGTAACCCCGCAGAGGCCCCTGCTTCTCACCAGCCACGCTAGAGCCGGGAGGATGCAATCTTTGGCTCCGATTAAGGAGGTGGATGGTGTAGGCGGGAGGCAGCCGGGTCGCTGTGGTGCGAAGAGGTGGTCCCAAGGCAGCCGGGAGAGCCAATCGGCGGCGACTCCGGGCGCTCACAGCCTCCTTGGAGACTCAGCAGCAGTTGAAGTACCGATGCTGCTGGCTGCCTCCTCTCGCGCTGCAGGCGCCGAGGCGCAGCGCCGTTGGGGGCGCAACTGAAGCCGCACTCCGAGTGCCCCACTCACGCCCCAGGCTCTCGCTTCCCCCAGTGCCTCTGGGTGGACCCTTTTCCCGAAAAGTGGGCCGCCTTGCAAAAGTGACCCTGGCAATGCCTTAGGGCGGGAAAAGAGGCGTCGGGAAAGGGGATGTGGGTGGGAGGTGGGCAAGCGGCACGCTTCTCAGATTGGTTCCAATTAGCACCAAGTCGGCAGACAAGCCCACACACCCACGAAACCTTTGGTTTCCCACAGGTCACATTCTGAGCGTTTCAAAACAGGCTGACGGCCAGCAAACTTCAGCTCCCTTCGCAGGTCAAAGAGGGACACGCTCTTAGCACAACCGCCTCGCAGTAGTGCGACCGAGAACAAACCCTGGGGTGATCCCAACTGCAGAGCGCAAGGCCGCGTCTCTCCGAGGCCGGCCGGGACAGGCCCGGGCGGCCCTGCAGAGAGCCCCCTTCGGGAGGGGCCGGACCAGCGCGGCGAGAAGCGGATCGCCGTGGGACTGCACAAGCGCACGCCCATTCGCGGCGTTGCGCCAGGAACACCACCGCCTGCATTGCGTCGGACCTGACCATTGCCCATGTGAGGTTCTCGGGGAAGGTCGCAGCCAGGACCGTGCGTGAGCGAGGCTGCAAACCAGAAGGGGAGGAGGACTGGTGGTCGGCTTTTCTGGCAGGAGAAGGAAAAGCTGTGCTGGCAAGGGTGGGGACTGAATGACAGCCCCCCTCTGCCACGCCACCCCCTCCTATTTTCCATCTACCTCCTCGCTCCCGCCCTCCCCCGCCCTCCCCAACCCACGCCCGGGTGGGCCAATCGCTGCGCCGCATTCCGGGCGCTTTCTCAGGTTTCTGCTGATCTTGCAGCGCCCAGAAATGGACCGAGCGGACCCGCGCCGCACGCACCTTGCCCCACTCGGAGCTGCGGACGGCTCCCGGCGCTCCGCGTAGCCTCGCGGAGGTCCGCGCGGGAGTGCGAGAAGCGGAGGGGGCCCGCGAGTCATGTAGATCCAGGCCCTTGCTCGCTAGCCTCCTTCGGGATCGAATCAAGGGCTCCCACGGTGCTGGGAGGGGGCGAGAGAGCTCCGTACCGTCATTCGCTTCAGAGCTTCGGAGAGAGTGGCATTTGGCTTTTCCGCCCCGCAGCCTCCGGAACTCCCCTCACCCGAGAGAGACAGAGCGGCGCCTCCAGGTCGTCGGCCGCGGGTGAGAATGGGGATTGGGAACGGACACTGTTGCCTGAACAGCCCAGTAAAGCGACTGGCCGATTGAAGGAAGCAGGACGAGGGGGCGAGGGCGGCGCGTTGGCCCCGGCGCCTTGGATGCTGCGGCGGCGCAGCTCGCGCCCGGGTGCCGCAAAGACGACCTGCCGCATTCCCTCTCGGGCTCTCAGCCGACTCAGCAACGCCCCTGCGCCAAGCCTTCCGGCCAGGTAGGGGGTTCCCCAGATTCGGGGCTGCAGAAGCGGGGGGCTCGAGGCGACGGGTGGAGGGAGCCGGGGGTGCGGGGGTGCAGCCTGGACCCGGAGCTCCCCGGGCGTCTCTCGGAGCTTTTCCGATCTCGAGTTTAACGGAGTTGTAAACAGATCGGCTGTCGGTCGGGCTTTGGGGAAAGTGGGGTGGAAGAGCCCCAAACTTGGATTTCTGGTGTCTGCGTGTGTCTGTCTGCGTGTCTGTGACAATCCTAGCCAAAGTCTCGTGCTTTCTGAAAAAGCTAGAGGTCTGTGCGCTTCCGTGTCTGTGGGTTCGTCCCAAGAGAATGCTTCTGATCTGCCCCCCGTATCACTTTCTATTTCTCTGCAGCGTCCATCGATTGCCCCGGTGGGAGCTTTAGAAGGCGGCGGGCGAAGAGGGCTAGGAGGGGGGAGAGCCGAGGAGGAGCAGAGAGGGTGGCAGGCGAGAGGGTCTCTGCGGAGCCGGCTCTGCACCGGGTCCTAGGAGGGCTCACGGAGGGGCGGGGAGGCCGGGGTGACCCCGAAGCCATGGCCCGGTCCGCTAGAACGGCGCTGCGTTAAGGCACCTCGGAGCAGGAAGACATACCAACCATTCCCCCACCCCACGCCACCCCACCCCGCCTGGAAAAGCTGCACCTGGGCGGCAGGCGAGGGGGATTCCACACCGAGGAACGGGCGCGGTGGAGGGGCCGGTCTCCAGGAGCCGAGCCGCAGACGACTTCCACCTGCCGGCTCGGAAGCCCCGCCCCTTGAGCGCCGCGGGAGCTGCGCGCGGGTGGGGAGGGCGCGCGGGTCCCCCCGAGCCCGCCTCCCTCGCCGCTCCCCGCCCCGAGCCCGCCGCCGCCGCCCCGCCTCCACCATGACCGTGATGTCTGGAGAGAACGTGGACGAGGCTTCGGCCGCCCCGGGCCACCCCCAGGAGGGCGGCTACCCGCGGCCGGCGGAGCAGGACGACCGCGAGTGCTGCGAGCGCGTGGTCATTAACATCTCAGGGCTGCGCTTCGAGACGCAGCTCAAGACGCTGGCCCAGTTCCCCAACACGCTGCTGGGCAACCCAAAGAAACGCATGCGCTACTTCGACCCGCTGAGGAACGAGTACTTCTTCGACCGCAACCGGCCCAGCTTCGACGCCATCCTGTACTACTACCAGTCCGGGGGCCGGCTGCGCAGGCCGGTCAACGTGCCGCTGGACATGTTCTCCGAGGAGATCAAGTTCTACGAGCTGGGCGAGGAGGCCATGGAGAAGTTCCGGGAGGACGAGGGTTTCATCAAGGAGGAGGAGCGCCCGCTGCCGGAGAAGGAGTACCAGCGCCAGGTGTGGCTGCTCTTCGAGTACCCGGAGAGCTCGGGGCCCGCCCGGGTCATTGCCATCGTCTCGGTCATGGTCATCCTCATCTCCATCGTCATCTTCTGCCTGGAGACGCTGCCCGAGCTGAAGGACGAGAAGGACTTCCCCGGCGCCGTCCACCGCCTGGACAACACCACGGTGGTCTACAACGCCAACATCTTCACAGACCCCTTCTTTATCGTGGAGACGCTGTGCATCATCTGGTTCTCCTTCGAGCTGGTGGTGCGCTTCTTTGCCTGCCCCAGCAAGACAGACTTCTTTAAAAACATCATGAACTTCATTGACATCGTGGCCATCATCCCCTATTTCATCACCCTGGGCACCGAGATAGCTGAGCAGGAAGGGAACCAGAAGGGCGAGCAGGCCACCTCGCTGGCCATCCTCAGGGTCATCCGGTTGGTCAGGGTGTTTAGGATCTTCAAACTCTCCCGCCACTCTAAGGGCCTCCAGATCCTGGGCCAGACCCTCAAAGCTAGCATGAGGGAGCTAGGGCTGCTCATCTTTTTCCTCTTCATCGGGGTCATCCTGTTCTCTAGCGCAGTGTACTTTGCCGAGGCGGAAGAAGCTGAGTCGCACTTTTCCAGTATCCCTGATGCTTTCTGGTGGGCGGTGGTGTCCATGACCACCGTAGGATACGGTGACATGTACCCTGTGACAATTGGAGGCAAGATCGTGGGCTCCTTGTGTGCCATCGCTGGTGTGCTGACAATTGCCCTGCCCGTACCTGTCATTGTGTCCAATTTCAACTATTTTTACCACCGAGAGACGGAGGGAGAAGAGCAGGCTCAGCTGCTCCACGTGAGCGCCCCTAACTTAGCCTCTGACAGTGACCTCAGTCGTCGCAGCTCCTCCACCATCAGCAAGTCTGAGTACATGGAGATCGAAGAGGACATGAATAATAGCATAGGCCACTTTAGGCAGGCCAATATCAGAACTGGCAATTGCACCACAGTTAACCAAAACTGCGTTAATAAGAGCAAGCTACTGACTGATGTTTAAAAAGCCTAGCAAAGAGACTTTAAAAAGCCCCCACTTAGCAGCTTGAAAGACTTTAAAAAAACCAAATCAAACCAAACCCCGAGTGACCGAGGTCACTCTCTGTAGATACTTTACTAAACAGGCATTGGGTGTTCTATTGAACTGTCGATGCGTTGTTGCATTGCCAATGTTGGGGGTGGCAAACCCGAAGCTTTCAGGAGCCATGAAAAGAAAAAAGGAACTATTTTCATTTTATTAAAAAAAATGGGAACAGAAAGTGTATTTTCTAAAACTGGTTTAAAATCACTCAGTCCACGAGCTAGTCTAGGTCAAATAAGACTCATGTGCTTCCCCATTTTTAATTCTTGGTGGCTTCTCTATTTTATTTTTCATTTAACTGAGTGAGAATCAGAGGATCACTTAGATATTTGTTTCATGGGACCAATGAACTAGAGGAAGGGAACCAGAAGGCGAGCAGGCCACCTCGCTGGCCATCCTCAGGGTCATCCGGTTGGTCAGGGTGTTTAGGATCTTCAAACTCTCCCGCCACTCTAAGGGCCTCCAGATCCTGGGCCAGACCCTCAAAGCTAGCATGAGGGAGCTAGGGCTGCTCATCTTTTTCCTCTTCATCGGGGTCATCCTGTTCTCTAGCGCAGTGTACTTTGCCGAGGCGGAAGAAGCTGAGTCGCACTTTTCCAGTATCCCTGATGCTTTCTGGTGGGCGGTGGTGTCCATGACCACCGTGAGATACGGTGACATGTACCCTGTGACAATTGGAGGCAAGATCGTGGGCTCCTTGTGTGCCATCGCTGGTGTGCTGACAATTGCCCTGCCCGTACCTGTCATTGTGTCCAATTTCAACTATTTTTACCACCGAGAGACGGAGGGAGAAGAGCAGGCTCAGCTGCTCCACGTGAGCGCCCCTAACTTAGCCTCTGACAGTGACCTCAGTCGTCGCAGCTCCTCCACCATCAGCAAGTCTGAGTACATGGAGATCGAAGAGGACATGAATAATAGCATAGGCCACTTTAGGCAGGCCAATATCAGAACTGGCAATTGCACCACAGTTAACCAAAACTGCGTTAATAAGAGCAAGCTACTGACTGATGTTTAAAAAGCCTAGCAAAGAGACTTTAAAAAGCCCCCACTTAGCAGCTTGAAAGACTTTAAAAAAACCAAATCAAACCAAACCCCGAGTGACCGAGGTCACTCTCTGTAGATACTTTACTAAACAGGCATTGGGTGTTCTATTGAACTGTCGATGCGTTGTTGCATTGCCAATGTTGGGGGTGGCAAACCCGAAGCTTTCAGGAGCCATGAAAAGAAAAAAGGAACTATTTTCATTTTATTAAAAAAAATGGGAACAGAAAGTGTATTTTCTAAAACTGGTTTAAAATCACTCAGTCCACGAGCTAGTCTAGGTCAAATAAGACTCATGTGCTTCCCCATTTTTAATTCTTGGTGGCTTCTCTATTTTATTTTTTTCATTTAACTGAGTGAGAATCAGAGGATCACTTAGAAGTATCACATTAAGATTTGCATGGGACTCCAATATGAAATCCTGACAAACTGCACAACACATTTAAGACGGTGCATCAGATGTATTATACGTAACGTGATACACCAGCCAAAACAGGCAACGAACAGATGTTTTTATTTTGATCAACGAAACTGCATCTTCCAAGGTGAAAAAAAAAATTTTACTTAAGACTGGTTCACCAAGCACCTTAGAAATCTGATTCCGGTCCTGGTCTGTAGGGATTTTCCCTCTGCCCCCATCCCTTTCTGATTCAAACTTGTCTCTAAGGAACAGTGATCACTGAATGCAACTCCTTGAGACATCTGCAGTGCTGCTAAGATTCTCAACTGCAGATACCCCCTAGGGTCTCTTCTCACAAGTCCTGCACCCTGACCCCAGCCTCCAGAACTGGACGTAAACCCTTAGCCTCCTTGTTGCAAGAGTGCACAAAATGGAACTAAGCCTACGCATGTTTGAATCTGATCCTAATTTATTTTATAATCGCATGCCGAGAACGTTAATTCAGACAATAGGGGATACGCTTACTTAGGAATCGATTCTTCTACAAATAGATCCTTCTTCATTTGCATTCACCGAAAGTGCACTCCTTCATTGATTAACTCTTTTTACTAGTCCATGAAGTACTGTATTTAAGTCCCTATGTTAGTCAGCTGGGAACAGTAACTTTTCGGAGCTCCAAGCATGTTCTCTCATTCAGCATTATGGACAATTTGATTAAGGTGTACCTTGAACTAATTAGTGCATGATTCATTTAATGTAAAAATGTTAAAAAATAATAAAAAAATCATAAGTTTGTGGGATGAAGGGCCCAAAAGAAATAATGGGGGGTGGGGGTGGGGGGCACTCAGTCAATTTTCCTGCCTTTGCTCAGGGAAATGTCAGGTTTCTGTGCAGTTAGGCAGAGAGGGGACCAAAATGCCCATCCCTTTAAGGGAAGCTAAGTGGAAAAAAAGTTATCAAGGTATATATATATATATATATAGCAACACCTAAGGACAAATATTTTTTTATAGCTGAAGATAAACACAAGCAAAACCAACAAACAAAGGTGCAATATTGCATGTTTTTTGGTGCATTCTTGAGATGTAAATAAAAAAATGTTTCTCCATTGTATGCACCCAAAGCCAAGCTGATTTCCTTTAGCAGCCCTGATTTGAAGTCTGTCTGGACTTCGCCGTCCCCCTGAGGCTCCCTGAAGAAACTCAACCAATTGATTTAATAGTTGCTTAGTGCCTTTTTCCTGTACCCACAGCGAACTGCAGAAAGTGCCTCCATTAACGCAGCTGACAAGTTATGTAACAGAAAGGGAGGGAAGGCGGGTGGGGGCACCGAGACCTTGCTTTGCCTTTTTCTACCCTTGCTGTCTCCCTTCCTGCGGTGGGGACACCGCGCCATCCTGCACCCTGAAGGCAGAGATCGGAGAAGATTCCTCTGACCATCTCCTGGACTCCGTCCCCTTGGGATGGAAACTAGGGCCCGAGATCCATCTTTGAACTGGACACAAACACCGTGAACTGTTTTTTTCTCTCTTCTCCACCAGAAGCCAATACAAACTCCTGGGGAATTTGTTTCCCATCAAGGGTCCCTCCGGACAAGCAAGGCTTCCTCGGGTCCAGCCTGGCCGTCCTGGTGTGTTTCCATCCTCCCCTCTGTCTGCAGCCACACGTTGCCATCTATGACGGTCTGAGCTTTGCAGGCATCCCTGTGGATGTGGGCACACGCGGTTCAGAGTAACCTTTTCCCTTCCTGGCCCACCCTTCTTCAGCTATTTCCAAGGATGCTCCTATGAGAATCCTACTGGCAGTCACTTCACAGGCTGAACATCTAACTTCTGTCACCCCCGGAACCCAGTCCCGAGAACAGTGAGGAACCTGTGCTCAATGGACAGAGAGCCTCGTCACCCAGGCCTCTGGAGGCCAGCAGCCGCCCACCAATGGGGAGGCAGTCTTGACTTTTTGAAGGACCGGAAGTGAGGATCCTCACTCTGCACTTAGCATGTGACTGCCTGCTGCCCAACGCCTTTCACTCCTGCGCTGCTGCTGCTTTCAGAAATGTTTCGGTGACTCCACCCCCTCCCCTCCAACCTACCCTAGAAGGAGGAGTGAAGCAATAAACCCAGGCACTGGAGGTACACCCGGATTGGCTGACTCTGCTGAGAGAAAAGAACGTGAATGTTTTATTTTCCTGTGCAGCTTCTGTGAGTCTGTAAGACGGGTGCCACATAGCATGGAAGACAGGGGCCAAGGACTGCACGGCATCTGACCATGGTGCACCCATCCTCCCCAGGGTATTTGAACCTTGAGTCATCCTGGCTTTTCTTCTCCTACCTGCTTCTAAATCTCCCGCTAGGGGCATGGGGAAGAAAAACACGCCACACTCGGTTCCACATCTCTGGGGATTATCTTGATCTTTTATTTAGACTTTGAGGTCTAGGACGCCCCCGAACTTGAAATGCTACATTCTGTCAAGAGCAATAATCTGCTTGGAACTGTGGGGGACAGGTCAGAGGATGAGACAACAGGATCAGAACTGAAAAGGCTCGCTGTGAGGTACGCCTCTTACAGCTACACCCTGCATGGGCTGGGTCCTTCTGCACGTGTCCAGGGGACAGTGCATGCAAGGGACCTGGTCCCCCTGGGACAGGAGGAACTGTCCATATGTGAGTGGGTGGTTTGGGGGAAATGAATGTTGCTTATTCATCTGTATGTAGCTCATCAAAATCGAGTGAGTAAGACTGGAGGACAGGGCTGATCTGTGGAGCACAGGCATGCGGAGGCTGACCTAGCTCTTCCCCTCGCCCCAGGAAGAGCTGAAATGCTTTTGTGGACCTGAAGGTGCACTTAACCAAACTGCTGTTACGGAATTGACCATCTTTACGGTTTCTTTCCTTAGGTTGATTCTGTCATTTTTTTTTCTTTACCTTTGGGTCCCCTTCCTAGGTCTTGAGCTATCATGGCTCCTGTCTTGAATACCGGCTTTCTCCAGAAGGGAAAGACCGGTGACCCGCTCATAGCCATAGCTCAGCTCTTCCGGAATTGAGGCCCTAGTTTCATAGGGTAGCCGGGAAGGGTTGGGTCACCCTCGGGCTCTTAGCCAGCCCAGAATCTCCGAGTGATTAATCCTGCGCTGCTGCTGCTTTCAGAAATGTTTCGGTGACTCCACCCCCTCCCCTCCAACCTACCCTAGAAGGAGGAGTGAAGCAATAAACCCAGGCACTGGAGGTACACCCGGATTGGCTGACTCTGCTGAGAGAAAAGAACGTGAATGTTTTATTTTCCTGTGCAGCTTCTGTGAGTCTGTAAGACGGGTGCCACATAGCATGGAAGACAGGGGCCAAGGACTGCACGGCATCTGACCATGGTGCCCCCATCCTCCCAGGGTATTTGAACCTTGAGTCATCCTGGCTTTTCTTCTCCTACCTGCTTCTAAATCTCCCGCTAGGGGCATGGGGAAGAAAAACACGCCACACTCGGTTCCACATCTCTGGGGATTATCTTGATCTTTTATTTAGACTTTGAGGTCTAGGACGCCCCCGAACTTGAAATGCTACATTCTGTCAAGAGCAATAATCTGCTTGGAACTGTGGGGGACAGGTCAGAGGATGAGACAACAGGATCAGAACTGAAAAGGCTCGCTGTGAGGTACGCCTCTTACAGCTACACCCTGCATGGGCTGGGTCCTTCTGCACGTGTCCAGGGGACAGTGCATGCAAGGGACCTGGTCCCCCTGGGACAGGAGGAACTGTCCATATGTGAGTGGGTGGTTTGGGGGAAATGAATGTTGCTTATTCATCTGTATGTAGCTCATCAAAATCGAGTGAGTAAGACTGGAGGACAGGGCTGATCTGTGGAGCACAGGCATGCGGAGGCTGACCTAGCTCTTCCCCTCGCCCCAGGAAGAGCTGAAATGCTTTTGTGGACCTGAAGGTGCACTTAACCAAACTGCTGTTACGGAATTGACCATCTTTACGGTTTCTTTCCTTAGGTTGATTCTGTCAGGCTTTTTTTTTTTTTTTTTCTTTACCTTTGGGTCCCCTTCCTAGGTCTTGAGCTATCATGGCTCCTGTCTTGAATACCGGCTTTCTCCAGAAGGGAAAGACCGGTGACCCGCTCATAGCCATAGCTCAGCTCTTCCGGAATTGAGGCCCTAGTTTCATAGGGTAGCCGGGGAAGGGTTGGGTCACCCTCGGGGCTCTTAGCCAGCCCAGAATCTCCGAAGTGATTAACTCAGCTCAAGTGATCTGAATGAGAGAGACCAAAGACATTCCTTCCCTCTAGCCTCAGAGAAGATGGATTGTAGCCAGGAAAGGTGTTTGTTTTTGCACCTTCTCTCCCTCCCCGTCTGTGCACACGTCCCTCTTTCACTACCCTCTGGAGAGTCCACTACTAATTATGTTAAAACAGTTCACTGCGGGGCTTCCCTGGTGGTCCAGTGGGTAAGGACACCGCCTTCCAGTGCGGGCGCCAGTTCAATCCCTGGCCTGGGAAGATCCCATGTCCCACGGAGCAGCTGAACCAATGTGTCCAACTACCGAGCCTGAGCTCTGGAGCACGTGCGCCCAGAGCTGGTGCTCTGCAACTAGATAGGCCACTGCAATGGGAGGCCCACATGGGCCAAAGAACACAGATGGATGAAAATAGATAAATGACAGACCAATAGAAGTAGCCAAAAAAAAAAAAAAAATTTTTAAAAACAGTTCACTGGGAGCCATGTTAGCAGGTTAGCCTAGCAATATCCAATCAACCCATAGCAGATTCTTCTCCCAGAACACGGTCAGTGGACCGTAGTCTTTTCTCTGAAATTAAATTGTGTACTTGGTCAGATTCCCCTGTGGAGTCTGGACTCACTTGAGAAGAAGTAAGAGATGATACATGTAGATGGTGAGCGAGAACTAAAAGGAGAAGGACACGGCAACCCACTCAACATTCTTGCCTGGAGAATCTCATGGACAGGGGAGCCTGGTGGGCTACAGTCCATGGGGGCCGCAAAGAGTCCGCCACGACTGAGGTGACTTAGCAGACACACCATTGAGGGCATTCTTCCTGTTGGGTGTAGTTACAGATTTTTTCAAATGAGTTAACCTCTGAAGAGCCAGTGGGAATGGTTTCTTAGCCCTCCCATTTAAAATAGGAGACCTCAAAACACATGCTTTTTAAAAACTGTTTGGTAGATGAGATTGAGTAAAAAGAGAAAAAGAGCTCCCCTTTACTCCTAGGAATGCCTTCCTCCTGGGAGTGCGGAGGACTGGTGAGTGGTACATAATTTGTTAGAATGTCAACTGCAAAATAGCCATTTTATCCTTCCACTTTTCCAAGAAAAGATGAAGTCTTTCGATGTTTCTGTTAATTTTCAGAAGACACACACAAATTTTTAAACCTGACACAACCCAAGTGGCCGGCCACCTCTGGAGGTGGCCCCTTGTCCACCATGTGGTGTATCAGTGCTTGTATTTATACATGGATTTCAGGGTATACACGACCACGTCCGGCACGACTCAGGTAAACCTTAGAAGAATGTACGTTACTTATCCTTTTTGTAAAGACTCGGGCAGGAGTGGAGTTGTTGACCATGACTGTTCCGTTACCTTGGGTCACTGTGTGAACTTATTCAGGGTAGAGATGTCAAGTTCAGAAGTCTGGGAATCATATGTCAGTCTCGTTGCTCAGCCAAAATGACTCTGGGCTCTCTTGGGGGAACCCAGACATCTGCGAGGGGAGCCCTCAGGACTCTTAGCTTTAGGGAGATTAGCCCTAGCTGCAGTGATTTTCCTAGGGGCTAAGTAGAAGTTTACCCTTTATGGCATGAGATGTGAAAGAGGAGAGCAATGTTTTGTACCAAAATCAGAGAAGAAGAAATAGTGTGAGGAAAGAAAGTAAAATGAAACACAAACTCCCTTGCAAGATATTCCAGGTTAATGTTGTCTCCTTTCCAGAACCTACAGACACACTTTTCTTCTCTTCCTTGCACTGTTTAGAATCGTTTAATCAGCAGCTATAAGTAGAAAGCATGGGCTCTATATGACATACCTCTAATCTTAAAGTCTTACCAAGGTTAAAAATCCCAACGGAGTCGTCTTAATTTCAAGTGCACCATCAGGACAACAAACCATTTAAGCTGCAAAAGCACATTTCATTTCTTTGAGTTTGCCCGTTGCTGACACCTTGAGTTAAGGACGTGTCTCATTTTCACCTCCTGTGCATTTCCCCTGCCCTAACTCTTTCATAGGTCGGGTAGAGGACATTGAATGTTACGAATCGAGAACCTAATTGAAGCGCATAGTTTCCATCTATGCAATTTTACTTGCTTCTGTCACTTTATGATCTGTTCATATTTGGCATCGATTAAAGATAATTTTTAAGGATCTTATCAAAGAATGTCTCGACTGGTTCTTTGTTTCTCGTTTAACTGGGGTTTCGGGAACTCTCTGTTGTGGGGTCCTCTTTAAATACCACAGTGAAGCCAAGATACAATTGAAGTGACCTCCTTTTCTCAGAAGCTCATGGACTGTTTCTTCTGTGTAAGAAAATGCACTGGGGTTGGATTTTGACAATGAATTCGCCCTTGGATCTCAGGTAGGATCCCAGCAAGAGGAGGCTGTCATAACTTGATCTGTGCAAACAGTGGGGATCAGACTTTGAAAAGAAAACAAGCAGTGACGCCCAAGAGACTAAAGCAATTGATTATATTTATTAAATTGTTTTAGATGTGAAACTATATTCTACATCCACAGCCCAAGCTTTTCAGGAAGGATAATGGTGTGTGAGTGTGTGTGTGTGTGTGTGTGTGTAATAGCGCCGTGGTCTGACACCCAATACCTTTGTTGACTACAAAGATTCACAATGTGAGAGTTGCAAGTTGTTTTATTTGGGGTAAAATAAAGACTGTAGCCTGGGAGACAGTACCTCAGATGGTTCTGAGAAACTGCTCCAACAAGGCAGTGGGGAATGGTCAATATACAAAATTTTGGTGAAGGTGTGTTCAGTGTCATTAAGTGCTTACTTTACAAAAGGTTTTCTTCTGCTCACGGGGAGCTGATGTCTCCATGAAGGGATTTAATGCTTTTCTAGAGATGAGGAGATACAAGTATTGGGATCATGAAATCAGTTCCTGAAAACATCTAACTAGCTAAAGACCTGTTCTAACAGTTGACCTCCCTTTAGGGCACGCCAAAGGTCAGCAGCTGCAGTAGCACAGGGCTCAGTCTCTGGAGAGGCAGGTGGCAAATGCCCTTGGAAAGCGCCAGTTTGTCACTTACACCTTGATAGCTGCACGGTCGTGTTAGATGTGATGTTCATGTGGAAATGCAAAGGGATTCCTGGATGTTCTTCACCTATGCTTTTCCCTAAAGTTCTGTTAACATTTCTTTCTTTCTGATGTTATATTATATTACTTATTTTTGGCTGCACTGGGTATTTGTTGCCGTTCATGGGCTTTCTCTAGTTGTGGTGAGCAGGGGATAGCCTAGTTGGGGTGTGAGGGCTTCTCATTGTGGTAGCTTCTCTTGCTGTGGAGCATGGACTCTAGGGCATGGGTCTAAGTAGTTGCAGCTCACTAGCCCTAGAGTGTGGGTTCAGTAGTTGTGGCACCTGTGCTTAGTTCCCCTGTAGCATATGGAATCTTCCTGGACCAGGGGTTGAACCCATGTCCCCTGCCTTGGCAGGTGGATTCTTAACTGCTGGACCACCAGGGAAGTCCTCCTGTTTTTTTAAATGACTCACTGGTACATTTTCTTCCTGAGACTTGGTTCTCCTTTCTTCCTTGTGAATATCATATTTTATGCAAGCTCTCTGACGTCTTTGTGCATTATGACAGGTGTCTGTTATATGCTGAATGCCTGGGGTGACTGGTGCATTGTCCTGCGTCATCTTAGAATTGTATTGCATCATGCTAGGCTCATATTGTAAGACTGGGAGGTGGATCTTGCTTTTGCTGTACAAGTGGCTACTGAAAGTAGATCATGAGGCTGGACAGGCTGACCATCATTTTCCTGTTGTGGCTGGAAAACAGACAAGGCTGAGATCCTACAGAGAAGGGTAAGAAAGAGCTAGAACCACATCAAGGGCAGTGGATGAATGAGCATTCACAGCCCTGAGCATGTTTTGCAAAGCTCAGACATGGAACGATCTTCCTGAAGCAGAGGCAGACAGATCCAGCTACATTCAGGGGTAGGACTTTGTGGTGTTTGTTCAGTCATTAAGTCATGTCTGACTCTTTGCAACTCCATGAACTACAGCATGCCAGGCTCCCCTGTCTTTCACTATCCCTCAGCGTTTGCTCAGACTCGTGTCCATTGAGTCAATGATGCCATCCAACCATCACATTCTCTTTCTCCCCCTTCTCCACCTGCCCTCAATCTTTCCCAGTGTCAGGATCTTTTCTAATGAATCGGCTCTTTGAGTCAGGTGGCCAAAGTATTGGAGCTTCAGCTTCAACATTAGTCCTTTCAATGAATATTCAGGGTTGACTTCCTTTAGGTCTCCCTGCTGTCCAAGGGGCTCTCAAGAGTCTTCTCCAGCACCACAAATTAAAAACACGAATTATTCAGCATTCAGCCTTCTTTATGGTCCAGCTCTAACATCCATACATGGCTACCAGAAAAAAACACAGCTTTGATTATACTATGCGCTTTTGTCTGTAAAGTGATGTCTCTGCTTTTGAATATGCTGTCTAGGTTTGTCATAACTTTTCTTCCAAGGAGTAAGGGTCTTTTAATTTCATGGCTGCAGCCAACATCCACAGTGATTTTGGAGACCAGGAAAATAAAGTCAGTCACTGTTTCCATTTCCCCCCTCCATCTTTTTGCCATGAGGCTGGAATTTATTGTTTATAGAGCTTCCCAATGATGTCAGTATTAGGGAGGCCAAGTCTCTGACGTCTTTGTGCATTATGACAGGTGTCTGTTATATGCTGAATGCCTGGGGTGACTGGTGCATTGTCCTGCGTCATCTTAGAATTGTATTGCATCATGCTAGGCTCATATTGTAAGACTGGGAGGTGGATCTTGCTTTTGCTGTACAAGTGGCTACTGAAAGTAGATCATGAGGCTGGACAGGCTGACCATCATTTTCCTGTTGTGGCTGGAAAACAGACAAGGCTGAGATCCTACAGAGAAGGGTAAGAAAGAGCTAGAACCACATCAAGGGCAGTGGATGAATGAGCATTCACAGCCCTGAGCATGTTTTGCAAAGCTCAGACATGGAACGATCTTCCTGAAGCAGAGGCAGACAGATCCAGCTACATTCAGGGGTAGGACTTTGTGGTGTTTGTTCAGTCATTAAGTCATGTCTGACTCTTTGCAACTCCATGAACTACAGCATGCCAGGCTCCTCTGTCCTTCACTATCCTCAGCGTTTGCTCAGACTCGTGTCCATTGAGTCAATGATGCCATCCAACCATCACATTCTCTTTCTCCCCCTTCTCCACCTGCCCTCAATCTTTCCCAGTGTCAGGATCTTTTCTAATGAATCGGCTCTTTGAGTCAGGTGGCCAAAGTATTGGAGCTTCAGCTTCAACATTAGTCCTTTCAATGAATATTCAGGGTTGACTTCCTTTAGGTCTCCCTGCTGTCCAAGGGGCTCTCAAGAGTCTTCTCCAGCACCACAAATTAAAAACACGAATTATTCAGCATTCAGCCTTCTTTATGGTCCAGCTCTAACATCCATACATGGCTACCAGAAAAAAACACAGCTTTGATTATACTATGCGCTTTTGTCTGTAAAGTGATGTCTCTGCTTTTGAATATGCTGTCTAGGTTTGTCATAACTTTTCTTCCAAGGAGTAAGGGTCTTTTAATTTCATGGCTGCAGCCAACATCCACAGTGATTTTGGAGACCAGGAAAATAAAGTCAGTCACTGTTTCCATTTCCCCCCTCCATCTTTTTGCCATGAGGCTGGAATTTATTGTTTATAGAGCTTCCCAATGATGTCAGTATTAGGGAGGCCAAGCAGCAGAGGGCTGGCTAGTGCAGTGTGAGCCCAGCTACCGTGCCACTGGGGAAGGGAGCTGGCTGATGCTTCCCGCCCTCAGTCTAGACTGTAGAGGTTATCCAGGCGTGAGTGTGAGGGCAAGTGAGCCCCAGGGCTGGGTATTAGAAAATCCTAAGTAGGTAAGACAGCGTAGTCATGATGCAAGATTGGAAGGCAGTCCATGGAACCAACTTAAAAACAGATAATTGAAAAAATATATAATTGAAATTTTTAATTTAATTCATCGAATCCAATATACCATCGATTTTAAGATGTATCATGTATTAATATTTATAAGCAATAGAGAACATTGGCAATGATGACCTGCCATCACATTGATTCATCCCAATTTTAGATATGAAACATGAAAACAATACAGAAGGAATCACTGTCAAATCACTATATCCTACACTTGAAACTAATATAATGTAAGTCGACTGTATTTTGATCAATTTGAAAAAAAGAAACGGATATTTGAATTGATGACGTATGGGGATTCTAATACATGTCCTGTTTTGTTTCTTGGTATGATGGTAGGTGTGGATTCTAAACCCATTAAGTACGGGAGTTTCCTGAACCCTGGCTAGACCCCGTGTGTGTGTGTGTGTGTGTGTGAGAGAGAGAGAGAGAGAGAGAGAGTGAGAGCGAGCTCAGTCATGTCTGACTCTTTTTGCCTCCGGGCTCCCCTGTCCATGGGATTCTCCAGGCAAGAATACTGGAGCGGGTTGCCATTTCCTTCTCCAGGGATCTTCCAGCCTACATCTCTTACATCTGCTGCATTGGCACGCAGGTTATTTACCACTAACACCACATTCTGCTCTTACCTTAGATTTTGTGCTGGTACATTGTGGAGCCCCCCCATCCCCATTCTATTTGGCATCCCGACATCATGTACCCATCAAGGGCCTTTGATCTCATTATGTCTGGAAGGAGGTTTGTTCTTGCTCTGCACTCCCTCTCCCCTTAATAACTGGCCCTCAGTTATGAGCCCTGAAGAACCTTCAGTGGCCCTTGGCATCCATCAAGTTAAAGGCAATCTGACACTCTCATTTCCAAGTAAGAAGCTCCTAGCAATCCCTATGATGTTAATCACATTGCTTTACTCTATTTGGTGAATTAGGTAGGGCTTATATTGCTATGTGTATTTTACAGAGAAGGCACCTAACTAGGGTCGCTGGGCGGAGGGGGATGGCCTAGGACTACTCATGACCCTCTGGCACCGAGGGAAAGCTGGAATGCAAATGTCACACAGTACGGAGAGAGCAGTGTACTGTGCATAGGAACACAGGCTCCTAGAGTCTTTAAACTGGTTGTGTCTAATATGGAAATATAATACCCCACAGCATTGCTTGGATTCAATGAGATAAAATTCAAATGTGTTCTATAAACCTGAGAAATTAGTAGAAATGTTATTAATTATAATGATGAGAGAAGGAGGAGGGGGAGGACATTTGCTTTAATGAAACACTCCAGGGAGTCAGACGCTTGATTAAAAAATAAATCATATGATGGTAGAATTTGGATACTTGGGGCAGAGATATTTTTGGTATGCATCTTTAGTACATCTGGGCTTTGCTGGTGGCTCAGATGGTAAGGAATCTGCCTGCAATGCAGGAGACCTAGGTCCCATCCCTGGGTCAAGAAGATCCCCTGGAGAAGGAAAGCGTTTCCCACTCCAGACTCCTTGCCTGGAGAATTCATGGGCAGAGGATCCTGGTGGGCTACAGTCCACAGGGTCACAAAACATCAGACATGACTGAGTGACTAACACACCTCAGTACACCTTGCGTATACCACCAGGTAGGCAGCAGCCTGATGGAATGCTGAAGCCCGGTTTCTAGTTTTGTTTCTCCTTGCCTGTGACTTAATATTATATTACCTCTTCATACTCCAGATATCAAGAGTAAACTTCTGTGCCATAAGCTGAGGGAGCAGAAGGCATCTTTAATGATTTACATCTCTCCTCTTTGCCTCATTTCCCCCTTGTGCAAAATATTGCACCATTCGATTTTTTTTTCTTTCCACCTGTGAATATTTGAGAAATAGAGCAAGATGTTATTTGCTGAGTTTTCTCATATGCTTGTTGCAGAGATATTATATAAATATGAAAACCTATTCTTAAGTTTTCTTGCTAGAAATAAACTAACCCTCCAGAGCACATATGAGCCAATACAGCCTTTTCTGGACTAGCATCTACTACAGAGATGCTTATGAAAATGTGTAAGATATGGTATCTCTTATCTTAAGAGACACCATAAGTGGTCCAGCCATTTCTTCATAACACTGGTTGCATAATGGAACTGTGATTTAAATAGCAGTAAGAGTTTATCTGTTTTGCTTAGGGAATTTCATCATAATTAAGTAAGGAGTTGAGTATCTGTGAGAACCTTTGGTTTATGAAACATTTTTCTAGAGAGTGCCATTCAGGGGCTGGATTGAGTTTTTTAACCCCTTATGGTTTTTAAAAAATAGCTTTGACATGGCCTGTTCACATTCGCTCATTTGCTGTAACAGCATGTTCTCCCTTGTTTGAAGCTGAACATTAAATGTGTTTTAGGAACATTTCTAGAGAAACTAATTTCACTTGAATTTTTTTTTTTCATAATTGAGATCAGAGGATGATGAGCTAGTAGGTACTTAAGCTTAGGATAATTTAAGTTTTGAGCTCCGGGCCAAGTCCAACTTCTATTAAAAATGCTTATTTTTCAACTCTTGAGTTTAGGATGTTCAGAAATCCAAGATACTTTAATAATCCCAACAGTGATTTTTTTTTTTTCCACTCATTACAGTATCATTATTTCACTGTTTCAGAAAGTGAGTAATTTTGTTTTAAGTGCATTTCCAAGAGAATCTCTCTGGGACTAAGATCCTCCCAACCAAGTGTTAAGTGTTTTTTTTTATTATTATTATCAACATGCATTTTTTGTTTTAATCTTAGAGAACTCTGTATATATGTTAGTTCTAGAAGAGGGGACACCCAGTTCAGTTTTTGAAAGATCACAGGGATTGGCTTATTGTTGAAAGATGTTTCTAGTTAAGATGGAAGAGCTTTCTTTTAAATTTCTGGAGGATTAAGCTTCACGTTTGTTGGCATTTAAAAAATCATGCTTATCTTTAATGGATAAAGATGAGTACTCTAAGCATCACTTAATCACAATGCTGATAATTAAAAAATAGAGCGATGGAACTTTGTGCTGTGTGCTTAGTCACTCAGTTGTATCTGACTCTTTGCGACCCCATGGATTATAGTAGCCCACCAGGCTCCTCTGTTCATGGAATTCTCTAGGCAAAAATACTGGAGTGGATAGCCATCCCCTTCTCCAGGGGATCTTCCAGACCCAGGGATCGAACCTAGGTCTCCTGCACTGCAGGAGGATTCTTTACCATCTGAACCACTTGGGAAGCCTTAGTGATTAACATGTGGGAAGAAAAACATTTGTCCATGGCAAGAAGTTGTAGCAGTACATCAGGACCATATTCTAAGACAGTGATGCCAGTGGATGAAAGGAGGCTGGTTAGCGTGAAAAAGTCAACTGCATGACTTCGCCATTCTCAAGGGTTTGCAGGAAAGCATAATGGGCAAAAAGAGAACAGAGATGTTTCAGCTGCCTGCAGGAGGGGAGTTTGGCTTAGGGTAACTTTCAGGTCTGTAGTTTTAAGATGGACAATCAGCAAACAGGCTGACGTTGAGGAGATTAGAGATCTTGGCCCAACTGTTGTACAAAAAGCAGCGTCCTAGTCACTCCTTAATTACCCGTGGTTATTATGGTAACTGAAATAATGGCTCATCAGTTAATGTGATGCACTCTTACGCTCTTTTTAAAAAGCCATATAAATCGTCTCTTAGGTCAATTTAATGAGCTCAATGTTCAGCCAAGCTGTGTTGGAAGCCACATTGGACTCTGCACTAAATTTTCCAGGAAGTTTGCTGATGTTCAATAAGGGGGACTCTTTGTTATCATGGTTTATTTCGACAGAGTCTTACAGAGAGGAAGAGGGATTTATTACATGACTTTAGGACAGGATCCTGAGAATTCTCAGAACTCTAAAGTCCAAAACTAAACAACAACGTAGGCCCCAAACGTACAAGTCAAACTAAAGGGACAATGATTCAAGATAATTTTCAAAGACAAACTCTTGTAAAGTGAGTGAAGGTACTCATGTTTCGTTTAAATGTGTTTCCTTTATACTGGATGATGTTCTATTAGGTGTCATTTCCACCATTCACATGTGCTATACTGTTACTCTGTGAATGGAAATTCTAACCTTCTCAGCCTGCCACAGCGATTCCCAGAGTCTCTGGTGAGGCTGACATTTAACCCTCACTGTACTGGGTTCAGTTCTCCAGTTTGGCATCCATCGCTGGGTAACAATGCTGTGATACTGTGAAGGGACTCAGGCATACGTAGACACGCATCCATTCTTTGGGCAAAACCTTTACTGGGGTTTCCTCTGAGAGGGACTGTGGTTTTTGTCAAAATGATTCATTGATAGTTCAGTTCCCTCCCAAGACCTGACACCTGGACACTTCTAGAAAATACATCTGTTCTGCTCGAGACTGGATTAGTCCACTTTCCACGTGTATCTCTGTGTCCTGGGACGGTCAGATGGCGGCAGTGAATTTTGCTTGCAAAGTATTCATATTTTTGGACTGTCTGGAGTTTGATGGGATGGAGTATCATCTCTTGGATTGATGATTGCAGACATTCAGGTGTTTCTTGAGGGCTTGAACAGGTATTTTATTGGCTCTTCAGTGTGTACACCTTTCAAGAGTCAAAGAGAGAATGGAACCAGGCACTCTTGAAATCAGTGGTGCTGGAAAGACCTATGGATTGGCAATCACATGCCAGGTGTATTTTATCCCTGGCTTATGCCATTGAAAGTCTACACATTATTTATTTGAGGGCCCTACTATCTGTATCACCAGGCAAATGCCCTTCTTTGATGCCAGCGCATGCATATGTGTATACACATGCCTTTATACACACAAGCATACACATGTACACATCCACCTCTCGGGTGGTTCAGTGGTGAAGAATATGCCTACCAGTGCAGGAAACACAGGAGATTAGGGTTCGATCCCTGGGTTGGGAAGATCCCCTGAAGGAGGAAGTGGCAACTCACTCCAGTATTCTTGCCTGGATATTCCATGGACAGAGGAGCCTCTGAGATCACAGACCATGGGGTTGCAAAGAGTCGGACAGGACCGAGTGACAGAGCACTGCCCTCTAACCTCTGCTCATCTCGCTGTCTAAACACCTGTAGGTGTCTCCTGTGCTACAGGGCAGGTATGTGTTAGTTCAAATGAGGCAGCACTTTCAATGGATTCTAAACATTTGTCATTATTCCTTTTTTAAAAAAAATTTGGCTTCTTTTATTGGTCCTTCATTTATTTATTTTCATCTGTCTTTATTCTTTGGTTTGTGTGGGCCTCCCATTGCAGTGGCCTCTCTTGTTGCAGAGCACTGGCTCTGGGCGCATGCGCTGGCTTGTAATTGGACACATCGGTTCAGCCATTCCGCGACACGTGGGATCTTCCCAGTCCAGGGATTGAACCAGTGCCTCTTGCACTGCAAGGTGGACTCTTTACCCACTGGAACACCAGTAAAACCCTCTTTCAATTTCGATTTCCTGGAGAGGGGTGTTTTGCCATCCACCCGCCAAGCCTGGCAACACTTCTCAAATTTGGAAGATGGAAGACGTCATAAATGAAGGAAAATTCAAGTGATATAATAATATAATGAAAATAATATAATGAAAGGTGCGCAGTGTCAGTATTATTTCAACTCGAGCCTCAGTGAACTTGAACCTTCTAGCTTTGTTTAAACTCTAACTGTGCTCTTTTGTTTATTCCATGTACCAATGCCACATGATTTCATGGTGTCCGTTAAAGAGGAAGTGTAGGGAGTGTTCTTTTATATCCTTTACAGTTTACAAGGAACTTTCGCATATGTTATTCTATTTGACTCATACAACAACTTCTTGGGGTGGCAGGTGAGGTGCAGATATTTCTTTCCAGCTGAGATTGAGTCCCCCGAGTTGTCTGAGATGGAGAAGAAGTGCAGGAAGTAAGTGGGGAGCGTGATCTCTGTTATGCCTGAAGTGAGAAGAGAACAGGGATGAATGGGGAGACGGCCGCAGTCATGACAGAGGCCCAGCCATGCCTGTAGGGAGCCCTGAGGCTGGACTGGTCCTTCAGAGCTTGCCTGGGTTGGTGCCTGGGAGCCAGGGCTTTCCCTGTTCTTGTTAGCCCGTCTGTGGACAAGGCTGCCCTAGGAAAGAAAAGGACCTTGGCTGAGGTGGCTCCTTTCCTCAGAGAAGCCATTTCAAGAGGGCTGATGCCTGACTGGTCTCCTGGTAGTTGGGGAAAGAGTCCCCCAGGCATGAAGGTGGGAAGGTTTCCCCAATGGTTCAGTGGGAAAAGAGTGCACCTGCAATGCAGGAGACACAAGAGATGCGCATTCTATCCCTGGGTTGGGAAGATTCCCTGGAGAAGGACATGATGACCCATTCCAGTATTCTTGCCTGAAAAGTCTCGTGGACAGAGGAGCCTGGCCAGCTACAATCCAAAGGGTTGCAAAGAGTTGGACACCACTGAGTGAATAAGCACAGCAGCAAGGCACTTGGGGGCCTTAGGTGATGCCTCATGTGGCCAGAGGGGAGGCACTCCGAGGGAGAAAGATGAACAGAAAAGCAGAGGAACATTCTGAAAGAGGATCATCAGTTTTCAGTAATCAAGAGTTGACGGCAACTGATAGATGGACTTGTTGGATGGACAGAGTGCTCGGAGGCCCCTGGAGATGCTCCTTCCTAATGCATGCTAGCAGGCAGCTTCCAGACTGGCCTGAGCTCTACTGTATAGATCGAGTTCAATTATTAATCAGGAGGGCTGGGGATGCTGCCTAATGGCGCGGACTTTTGTTTATTCCATGTACCAATGCCACATGATTTCATGGTGTCCGTTAAAGAGGAAGTGTAGGGAGTGTTCTTTTATATCCTTTACAGTTTACAAGGAACTTTCGCATATGTTATTCTATTTGACTCATACAACAACTTCTTGGGGTGGCAGGTGAGGTGCAGATATTTCTTTCCAGCTGAGATTGAGTCCCCCGAGTTGTCTGAGATGGAGAAGAAGTGCAGGAAGTAAGTGGGGAGCGTGATCTCTGTTATGCCTGAAGTGAGAAGAGAACAGGGATGAATGGGGAGACGGCCGCAGTCATGACAGAGGCCCAGCCATGCCTGTAGGGAGCCCTGAGGCTGGACTGGTCCTTCAGAGCTTGCCTGGGTTGGTGCCTGGGAGCCAGGGCTTTCCCTGTTCTTGTTAGCCGTCTGTGGACAAGGCTGCCCTAGGAAAGAAAAGGACCTTGGCTGAGGTGGCTCCTTTCCTCAGAGAAGCCATTTCAAGAGGGCTGATGCCTGACTGGTCTCCTGGTATTTGGGGGAAAGAGTCCCCCAGGCATGAAGGTGGGAAGGTTTCCCCAATGGTTCAGTGGGAAAAGAGTGCACCTGCAATGCAGGAGACACAAGAGATGCGCATTCTATCCCTGGGTTGGGAAGATTCCCTGGAGAAGGACATGATGACCCATTCCAGTATTCTTGCCTGAAAAGTCTCGTGGACAGAGGAGCCTGGCCAGCTACAATCCAAAGGGTTGCAAAGAGTTGGACACCACTGAGTGAATAAGCACAGCAGCAAGGCACTTGGGGGCCTTAGGTGATGCCTCATGTGGCCAGAGGGGAGGCACTCCGAGGGAGAAAGATGAACAGAAAAGCAGAGGAACATTCTGAAAGAGGATCATCAGTTTTCAGTAATCAAGAGTTGACGGCAACTGATAGATGGACTTGTTGGATGGACAGAGTGCTCGGAGGCCCCTGGAGATGCTCCTTCCTAATGCATGCTAGCAGGCAGCTTCCAGACTGGCCTGAGCTCTACTGTATAGATCGAGTTCAATTATTAATCAGGAGGGCTGGGGGATGCTGCCTAATGGCGCGGACTGGGTAATTGCGCGCCTTGGTAATGTGTGTTCAGAGCACAGTTTCGGATGGTATCGATGCGGTCTGCTCCTTGCTTTGTCTGCACACCTCAGGGGTGTTGATGCTTTGAGGTCCCAGTGAAATGCACCAAACCGCCTCTGCAGCTTAATGCATCTGAATACTATTAGTGCTTCCTCTTCATGTGCCACATGGATGATAAAGATGTGCCTGGAAGGGGACTGGTGGGAAGGGGGCTTTTAAAAGGCAACTTTCAGACCCGGTGGCACTATCACCCTGCCCCTCAGTGTTTTTGTGGCCAATTTAGAGCTACTCGGCATGGAAGTCATACACCTGCGTGCTTGTTAAGAGAGGCAGCTTGGCTTTGGGTCCAGAAATGACAGGATTACTTAGGTTTTTCATCTGAAAACAGATCTCAGAGGAATGAGTTGTTTGGGCAGTGTTGCACCTGGATCTGAAAAAAATGAAAAGAAAACAAAACAAACCCCTAGGCTACGTGATTAATGGTAATTCTAATGACTTCCTGTCTTGAATCTGCTAGCAGGAAATTTGTACTTGCTAAAAAGTCCAGCTTGTTTTACACCAGACACAGATCTGATCCCAAGAAGATCTGAAACTCTTCACAAATACAGTTTTCCAAACCTGTGTTGTTCCGTCACATGGCACCATGGTCGAGTTGGAAACTTAGATTTTAGATTTTGAATCCCAAACCTTAACATGTTAATACTTGACATGCAGAATAAAATGCCAAGCTCTTTTGGCTTAGGCAGGAGGTCGTACAACCATAAGGACCCCACAGTGTATAAACCAATCACTCAAGGAATAAAGCTGAGTTAGCCAGGTTGAAGGCAAGCCAGTTTCAGAGATGTCAAAAAGACCTATGATATTCAGATTTTTTTCAGAATCACATGGGACCCTGGAGCTGGGAGGTCCTGAACAGAAGGAGTGGGAGGCTAGAGAGGTTTGTGGTCTCAAAGCTTTGATTCTCCTACCGCCATGTTGGTGTAAGAATTGCAAAGACACGACGGACAGCAAGCTGTTAGAGAAAGAGTTTATTTGGGAAGAGTTCCCAGGCGAGATCCACAGGTTCAAGAGGTGGGCCAGTGAAGTCGCACCCCAGAGATGGGACAAGGAGGTTTTATTTGGGAGGAGAAGGGGAAAAAGAGAAAGGGGAGGGGGCTTCTTAGAGCAGGCGCAGAAACAAAATCTTTGTGTAAACTAAGCGGGAAATTAGTGATGAGTCGGCTGTCCTTGAGTTGTCTGTGGGCATGGGGGTGTGCAGGTCTTGTTACTTTCCACACCTGGTGGACAATCTTCACGGCCAGGGCGAGCTCTTTATCTCTAGCCTTGAGAGACTCTCAGGCACCAGCAGATCAGAAACAGGCCACTTGCTGCTGACCCTGCCAGGTCAGGTGAGTTTGCAGCTGCAGTGTTAACCCTTTAATAGCCCATAAATCTAACAGTTGGGAATACTGTGTACATGTTTCTGGGTGTCCCCAGGCAGTATCTTTGCTGTTTTACTAACTTTTCTTTCTTACTTTATTTAAATATTTATTTTTAATTTTGACCTCTTTTATTGGTCCTTCATTTATTTATTTTCATCCATCTTTTTTTTTTATTTGTTTATTTATTTATTTTTTACATGTATGTTCCCAGATCGTTCATATGCATATCCCTGGACCCTCCCCCCACCCAGTTCCCCCCCTCCCAACCCTCCAGACCATCGCCCCAAGTGGTTGTAGGTACTCCTATTCCCCTAGCACAATGACAATAGCTATCTTTTCCACACATGACAGTATAGGTTTCCATGTTACTCCCTCCCACTGTTCGGTCTCCACAATGTCTTTATGTCTATTCTCTGTTTTTTCATGAGTTCATTGCGTATGTTATCATTGCCATCTTACTAGATCCCATATATATGAGTTAGTATACTGTATTTGTCTTTCTCTTTTTGACTTACTTCACTTTTTATGATAGGTTCTAGAGCCAGCCACCTCATTAGGTCTGAGTCTTCTGCATTTCTTTTAACAGCTGAGTAGTATTCCATTGTATATATGTACCAGAGCTTCTGGATCCATTTATTTTCATCCATCTTAATTCTTTGGCCTGTGTGGCCTCTCTCACCCCAGAGTGCTGACTCCCAATTGGACACAGTGGTCCAGTGGGCACATGGGATCTTCCCATGCCAGCGATCAAACTGGCACCCCTTGCACTGCAAGGCGGACTCTTTACCCACTGGACCACCAGGGAAGTCCCTCATTCTTACTTTTTACATTAAAATTTTCTAGCCACCAGTAAAAAAAAAATAGCTCAGTATGACCATATTTCAGACTAGACCCTTCTAGAAAAGTAGCCTATTGGGAAAAGCCAGGTTCTCAGGCCACCAGAGATCCAGAATTTGTTACTTTCCACACCTGGTGGACAATCTTCACGGCCAGGGCGAGCTCTTTATCTCTAGCCTTGAGAGACTCTCAGGCACCAGCAGATCAGAAACAGGCCACTTGCTGCTGACCCTGCCAGGTCAGGTGAGTTTGCAGCTGCAGTGTTAACCCTTTAATAGCCCATAAATCTAACAGTTGGGAATACTGTGTACATGTTTCTGGGTGTCCCCAGGCAGTATCTTTGCTGTTTTACTAACTTTTCTTTCTTACTTTATTTAAATATTTATTTTTAATTTTGACCTCTTTTATTGGTCCTTCATTTATTTATTTTCATCCATCTTTTTTTTTTATTTGTTTATTTATTTATTTTTTTACATGTATGTTCCCAGATCGTTCATATGCATATCCCTGGACCCTCCCCCCACCCAGTTCCCCCCCTCCCAACCCTCCAGACCATCGCCCCAAGTGGTTGTAGGTACTCCTATTCCCCTAGCACAATGACAATAGCTATCTTTTCCACACATGACAGTATAGGTTTCCATGTTACTCCCTCCCACTGTTCGGTCTCCACAATGTCTTTATGTCTATTCTCTGTTTTTTCATGAGTTCATTGCGTATGTTATCATTGCCATCTTACTAGATCCCATATATATGAGTTAGTATACTGTATTTGTCTTTCTCTTTTTGACTTACTTCACTTTTTATGATAGGTTCTAGAGCCAGCCACCTCATTAGGTCTGAGTCTTCTGCATTTCTTTTAACAGCTGAGTAGTATTCCATTGTATATATGTACCAGAGCTTCTGGATCCATTTATTTTCATCCATCTTAATTCTTTGGCCTGTGTGGCCTCTCTCACCCCAGAGTGCTGACTCCCAATTGGACACAGTGGTCCAGTGGGCACATGGGATCTTCCCATGCCAGCGATCAAACTGGCACCCCTTGCACTGCAAGGCGGACTCTTTACCCACTGGACCACCAGGGAAGTCCCTCATTCTTACTTTTTACATTAAAATTTTCTAGCCACCAGTAAAAAAAAAATAGCTCAGTATGACCATATTTCAGACTAGACCCTTCTAGAAAAGTAGCCTATTGGGAAAAGCCAGGTTGGAACAGAAAAGTCGATTTCGTTCTGGCACTAGAAACATCATAATGGTCATCTGATTCTTCTAGGAAAATGAGCACATCTCCTCAGACTAATTTCCTTCTCTAAAGGATTAAAAAAATCTAAAGGAGTGTAAAAAAAGTCATCTATTTCTTTCTCTTATTTTGTGTCTGAATCCCCCCTCCACAACCTCTCCTTGCTTGGCCCCTCATCTTTTCTGTGTTGTGGTCTTCAAAGAACTTGGCAGTTACCAAGTTGCAAATCCCGTTCTTTATCATCATATCAGTGTACTGTATGCTTAATTCTATTGATAAAGAGTGCCAAGTAATGGAAGATGTTGAACTGCCGAAGGTCAAAGAAGATACAGAGTCAGAAATCCTGATTGTCTACGTAGGATTTGGTCGTGTGGTCTCAACTGCTGTGAACATATGTGATCTGATGCGCACTTTAAAAAATGATGTGAATAGCCACTGATGCATCACATCCGTGTGTCCATCTCAAGGCATCCTGTTGGGACATCACAACTGCTCAGGGTGACCTTAGGAATGCTAGGTTAAGACAAATCCAAAAGGCATTTGTCTTTACAAATGGAGATGTTCTGTGATGTACAAAAATTTATTGAAGAAGCAGGTTTGTAAGGTCTTCCTGGTAAAGGTCGTACCCAATTGTGTATTTTCCCAATGTTGTATATCGTAATTGATGGAGGTGGAATAGTGCAGAGAGCTGGTCTGCTGTCCTGTGACCTCTTTTTTAAAAAGATTTATTTATTTATTTACTTATTTTTGGGCGGGGGTTGGGGAGGGAGGGGAGGTTGGTCTTTCGTTTCTCTCTGTCCATCCGTCTTTGTTCTTTGGCTCCTGTGGGCCTCCCATCGCGGTGGCGTCTGTCGTTGCAGAGCACTGGCTCCGGGCGCATGCGCTCCAGAGCTCCGGCTTGGTGACTGGACACATCAGTCCAGCCGCTCCGCGGCACGTGGGATCTTCCCAGGCCAGGGCTCGAACCGGCGCCCCTTGCACTGCAAGGCGGTGTCCTTACCCACTGGCCCACCAGGGGAAGCCCTCCTGTGGCCTCTTGAATGAACAAAGAAACCCCTCCCTACCGGGGTTTTTTCTGCCGCAACCTCCTGAAATCTCTGTGGTGTCAAAGGTTTCCCACCTGGAACTCACTGCTGCACCACCCCGCCCCTCCTCCGGCATCCACCCCCTTCCTTGCCCCACCCAGCTGCTCGAACTTGTCAGACCAGGAGCCCTTGCCTATTCTCTGTTATTTCTGTGTAACTTGAATTCTTGTGGCACCCATCTCAAGCTTTATTAAGCTTGAGTTTGCTCTGCCTGTTTGAGGTCGGTTTCTTCTTTCTGTATCATACTTTCCTTACAATAATATTAAAAATTCAAAATGATGTTTTATGTTTATCACTTCAAGCACTTTGGCACAAAGGAAATTGAGTCAGGCTCTGAGTAAATAAGAGTTTTAGCAAACGTATATGACTGCTTCTGGTATTCGCTAATTTTAAAATATTAATGCTTCTCTAATGTATAAAGCAAATTCCTTAGTACAGGAGTGAAGGACCTTAAAATCCAGCCCAGGGAAACTCCCCTGAAAGGAAATGAACTTCTTCTCTTTTCTCTGAAGCAATGGAAGGTTGATAAATTGTCCTTCTTTGTACCGTTTTACTTCGCTTTTGTATCCTGCCTTGGGACATCACAGAACTGCTCATCCTTTCTAGAAGTTGTATTAATGATATGTACCTTTTAAGAGTTTGTTTTTTGATGTGGACCTCTTTTTAAAGTCTTTATTGGATTTGTTACAATACTGCTTCTGTTCTATGTTTTGCTTTTTTGGCCGTGAGGCATATGGGACCTTAGTTCCCCAGTCAGGGATTGAACCTGGGCCCTCTGCATTGGAAGGCAAAGTGTCAACCCCTGGACTGCCAGGGAAGCCCCTGATGCATTTATTTTTAAGTCATCACACCTTTGCATGACTGTTTCATGTTGGATACTGCCTTTTCCTTCCCAGTTGATATCAGCACCACCATACGCCCATACTTTAAAAAAAAAAAAAAAACCATTTTAATTCTTATTGTGTCCAGTTGCTCTTGGCACATTGAGTTCTTGGGGTGGGGGTGGGGCAGGATTCATGTTTGGTACATAGTCAGTGTTCAGTGAATACTGAATGAATGAGACAGGAAATAGTGCTTTGCTATGTTGGATGCTCTGGGGAGAACGCAAGACAATTTTGCAAGCAGGTAAGATTTTAAGTGCTTATAATATATTATTTATGCAATAGCTTTCTTCCAGGAGCTTAATGTTCCAAAGTCTTTAGCTCTCTTTTATCCTTCCAGATTTACGGTTTGACTTTGGAAAACAGGGGAAAGCGTTCTCCATCTGTTATTCCTGTGGGCAGGAAACAGACTTCTTCACACGGCCCGTCGAGGTCTTCCTGAGGAATTTTTTGCCTCGATATGTTAAATTCAACATTACATAAGGGGGTTGTCACCCCCATCTTTTTAAGCATCTCTAGGAGAGAGGAGGAGACTGGGTGTCCTTTCTGGAAAAGGTAGTGAAACAAGCCCAGAAATGGAAGCAAACCTTCTAAAAGTGACACTGAATTAATGGCAGCCCTAATGTATAAAGCAAATTCCTTAGTACAGGAGTGAAGGACCTTAAAATCCAGCCCAGGGAAACTCCCCTGAAAGGAAATGAACTTCTTCTCTTTTCTCTGAAGCAATGGAAGGTTGATAAATTGTCCTTCTTTGTACCGTTTTACTTCGCTTTTGTATCCTGCCTTGGGACATCACAGAACTGCTCATCCTTTCTAGAAGTTGTATTAATGATATGTACCTTTTAAGAGTTTGTTTTTTGATGTGGACCTCTTTTTAAAGTCTTTATTGGATTTGTTACAATACTGCTTCTGTTCTATGTTTTGCTTTTTTGGCCGTGAGGCATATGGGACCTTAGTTCCCCAGTCAGGGATTGAACCTGGGCCCTCTGCATTGGAAGGCAAAGTGTCAACCCCTGGACTGCCAGGGAAGCCCCTGATGCATTTATTTTTAAGTCATCACACCTTTGCATGACTGTTTCATGTTGGATACTGCCTTTTCCTTCCCAGTTGATATCAGCACCACCATACGCCCATACTTTAAAAAAAAAAAAAAAACCATTTTAATTCTTATTGTGTCCAGTTGCTCTTGGCACATTGAGTTCTTGGGGTGGGGGTGGGGCAGGATTCATGTTTGGTACATAGTCAGTGTTCAGTGAATACTGAATGAATGAGACAGGAAATAGTGCTTTGCTATGTTGGATGCTCTGGGGAGAACGCAAGACAATTTTGCAAGCAGGTAAGATTTTTAAGTGCTTATAATATATTATTTATGCAATAGCTTTCTTCCAGGAGCTTAATGTTCCAAAGTCTTTAGCTCTCTTTTATCCTTCCAGATTTACGGTTTGACTTTGGAAAACAGGGGAAAGCGTTCTCCATCTGTTATTCCTGTGGGCAGGAAACAGACTTCTTCACACGGCCCGTCGAGGTCTTCCTGAGGAATTTTTTGCCTCGATATGTTAAATTCAACATTACATAAGGGGGTTGTCACCCCCATCTTTTTAAGCATCTCTAGGAGAGAGGAGGAGACTGGGTGTCCTTTCTGGAAAAGGTAGTGAAACAAGCCCAGAAATGGAAGCAAACCTTCTAAAAGTGACACTGAATTAATGGCAGCCCTAACACTAGAAGCCAGAAAGCCTGGCAGGGCTGAAATATCCTCACTCCCAGAAGTCAGACTCTGACTACTCATAACGCAGGGGGACTGCCTTTCGTCTTTCTGCTCTCATGCTGGTCCAGGGATTGTGCGGATGTTTCCATTTCAGTCTTGTGATTCTTCACAGCTCATGGAAGCAGATTAACTCTTGTGAAGCTCCCAGGATTACACTAGCCTAAGCCTCCCTCGTACCCTAAATCTATAGAAACACTGGAGTTTTAAAAAAATTATTTGGGGCTTTCCTGGTGGTCCAGTGGGTAAAGAGTCCGCCTTGCAGTGCAAGGGGCACCAGTTCAATCCCTGGCCCAGGAAGATCCCACGTGCCGTGGAGTGTCTGGACCTGTGTGTCCAATTGCAAGCCAGTGCTCTGGAGCTCACGCGCCCAGAGCCGGTGCTCTGGAACGAGAGAGGCCACTGCGATGGGAAGTTCACACAGGCCAAAGAATAAAGATGGATGAAAATAAATAAATAAAAAACCAATAAAAGAGGCCAAAATTAAAAAAAAACTTTTTTTGGGCATCAAGCGGATAACTCAGGTGAGTGCCCTGTTGAGAATCAGGTGGCCTTTCTCCCGAGCGAATGGGGTCCCTTGTCATCGGCGAAAGCCAGACCTTCTCTCCTTTGCTGAGATCACCACCACCACCTTGCAGTGAGCTGGTGCTTTGTCTTCTGTGGTGTTGGCAGCACCTCCCAGTTTAGCATCCTCCCACCTTTAATGAACCGCTGCTAATGTTTCCCCTCCCACCTCATAATTAATGAAGAAACTCAGGGAAATTGCGCCCATCACCAACGCACAAAACACCCTGCTAAACACCTCCCACCCACTCGCGACACAAGCATTTATCCTTCCTCTTTGTTTACAGTCCTCTCCACTGGTTCTAATCCACATGGCAGCGCTTACCTCCCAGCCAGCTTTCAGTCCATTTACTCGCATGGCAGAGCCCTGCACTTCTCAGCTGTCCTGGAGACAGTGGGAAAGACTTTGTGCAGTGGAAGTGTAACTTGGTGAGAAGGAAGGGGTTTGATGAAGCAAAAATACAAATGCCTGGGGTCTGAGTTTTCTTTTTAGTGATTATTTCCAGAGAAGAAATAGACAGCATGCACAGAGTTGACAAAGGAGCCAGATGCCAAGAAAGTGGCAAGTGTAGCCACTTAATCTGCCAAAGACATGTCAACAGTTTTTGTCAACCCAGAATATATGTAGAGACACTTACAGAAATGTACACCCTCACTCTTTTCCTTGTGGCTTAAAAATAGGCTCACAGTCACCCTTGGCTCTCAAATATTAGATGAGGAGCAAATTCTCTGGGTCCTTTCTTGGGACTGGATTTTATCAGACTTAAATATTCAGACTCTGAGAAGTAAATAGCAAGGATGCCTGGAGGTCAGTGTAGTGAGATAGGCTTGGCCACCGACAGTGGGCTAGGTTGAGCTCACCATTGGCAGGGGAAACCAAAAGGAGTGCTTAGTTACAATGGGAGGTTCTGGAGAGCTGCTGGGATTAGGGGAGCAGGGCATAAACAGAGCCTTAAAGTAGCCTTATTTAGGAGGGCCAGGCGCTTAAACAAGATAAATGTAGTTGCTCACAGTTCTAGAGGCTGAAAATCTGAGATCAAGGTGTCACCAGGTCTGTGCCCCCTTGGAAGCCCCTCAAAGCAGGGGAGTCTTCCTTGCCTCTTTCAGCTTCTGATGGTTTTTGGCAGCCTGGGTGTTCCTTGGCTGCAAACAGTATGACTCCAGCCTTTGCTTGTCTTCCCTCCATGTGCCTGCGTCTTAGCTCCCCTTATTTTTAGAGTTGCTTTCCCAGTACAGATTGTCCTTTTCCTACCTGTGGTCAGGGATATACCTCTCGTGAGCTACAGCGACCCAAATGGCACCCTATCATCAGGCATCTGTGTGCGTGCTCAGTTGTGTCCAACTCTTTGTGACCCCATGGACTGTAGCCCACCAGGCTTCTCTGTCCATGGGATTTCCCAGGCGAGAGTACTGGAGTGAGTTGCCAGAATAGTGGAGCTTTCCGACCCAGGGATCGAATCTGCATCTTTTATGTCTCCTGCATTGGCAGGCGGGTTCCTTACCACTGAGCCACTTGGGAATATATGAATCACTTTGTTGTATACCTAAAAGTAACGTGACACTATAAATCAACTATACTTCAATTGAAAAAAAGAATAAAAAGGTAATATGGGTTTCGTTTGAGGCTTCTCTGGTGGTCCAGTAGGTAAGGGTCCAGTGGGTCCACCACCTTTCAGTGCAAGGGGCACTGGTTCAATTCCTGGCCTGGGAAGATCCCATGTGCTGCGGAGAGGCTGGACTGATGTGTCCAATTACCAAGCTGGAGCTCTGGAGCGCATGCGCCCAGAGCCGGGGCTCTGCGACAACAGAGGCCACTGTGATGGGAGGCCCACACGGGCCCAAGAACAAAGATGGATGAAAATAGAGAAATGAAAGACCAATAGAAGTGGCCCACCCGCCCTCTTCCCTCCCCAACCCACCTCCCCCACACTCACAAAAATATGCGTTTCACTTAAAGGTCATCTGTTTCACTTTAAAAAATAAACGGAATGTTTTGTCATTTTACTTTATATTTTTCCTATTTCCCTGACTGTCCACACATCTTTCCATCAGCCTCAGCTCCTGCAAGCTGCCAGCTCCAACATCTCTGAAGAGAGATACCAGAGGGGGTGCTGAAGTTAGAATGAATTTTGGCACACTTTCCTCTAAACTTGCTCAGTGCTTAAAGCACCCAAGTAAGACTTGAGAGGGCGTTTTAGATACACGTACAGCTTTTTCTTTGATCTCTGGGTCAGGAAGACTCCCTGGAGGAGGAAATGGCAACCTGCTCCAGCATTCTTGCCTGGAGATTCCCATAGACAGTGGAGACTAGCGGGCTAGTCCATGGCGTCACACAAAGTTGAACACAACTGAAGCAACTTGGCATGCACACACACACACACAGCTTTTCCATCTTTCTTCACATCGCTCCAGACTCTAATTCTCTCCATTTCTCTTTTGTTCTTACACCATGGTATTGTAGTATATTCACACCGCTTATGTTCTATAATAATTGTGTAAATCCCACTTTGATATTTTGTTTTATAAAGGGTAATGTTTAACAAGGATGTAAATCTGAATGGGAATATATTCTGTTTCTTCTTTTTGTTTGGGAGTAAAAATACCAGGGAGAACGTGCAAAGACTTGGTGTTTGTGGAGTGAGCAGGTTCAGTAGAAGAAAATCAGGTGGGCCTCTGCTTGTCTGGGCTTCATTGCTGGCTTTGCCACCAACCATGGTGGGACCCTGGGTCAAGTCTTTAGTCTCTCTGGGCTTCAGTTTCTCATTCATTCCCAGGCCCCATCTCCATGTGTTCTTCAGAGCTGCAGATGCCATGCAGGAGAAGCAAAGCCAGGCTGGGTCCTTCTTAGGAAGAGTCTTAGCAGCAGAGGATGAGCTGGTTAGATAGCATCATCGACTTGATGGACGTGGATGTGTGCAACTCTGGGAGATAGTGAAAGACACTGAAGTCTGGTGTGCTGCAGTCCATGGGTCACAAAGCTGGACATGACTGAGTGACCGAACAATCACAATGCAGTCTTAGGGTCTCGTCTTAGGGTCCCAAAGTGCAACTGGCTTTGTGGTATCAAAGGCTGATTCTTCACTGTGATTATTTAGACCGCTGCTTCTTTATGATTGAGGGGAAGGGGAGGAAAATAGGGGCGGGGGTTGTTATCTGTAGGCACCTTTTGTCATATTTGGGGGAAGAAGCTTGAAATTGGTTTTTTAATGAAACCTTTGAAATTCTTTGCAAATTTGATTTTAAGGTTTTTTACTCCTTTCTGTGTTCGTCTGAAGAAGTAGAAACTGTCAACTTTTTTTAACAGTGAGAATGTGCACATTTAATGATGCTCAATAGAATGAGCTTTGCCAGTACTTACAAAGGCATGGTGACGATGTAGCAGCAAGCTGATGAAGCCAAACCTAGTAAGCTGCATTTATGCATTTATTAGGTATTCATACTTGGACTTCTTCCAAAAATAATACAGAGTTGTATACAATAAAGACTACATTTGCAACAATAGGACTGTAAAGCCACAGGTGAAAGAGCTGCATAACCAGGAGAAGGGAGATGATGGTACAAGAAAGCCAGTTGCAGGTCTTTATTTCAGGTGAACATGAGCTTGGCCTTTGAGATTCCTGACAGCCAAGGAGAGAAAAAAAATGTAACAAATCACACGGCTCTTGTCATCTTTTGAAATAAGCGTCTGATGCCCGGAGTTAATGCCACGCTCTGATCTCATCTCCTCTCTTAGGCTAAATTCTAAGAACATTTGACTCTGATTTTTATGCCCATCAACATTTCTCTCATCTTTCATCAGTGTTTTCACAACAGCTGTGGAATTTTTATTTCATAAAGCCGTCATTGAATTGACTTTCAAATAAAACCAATTTGTAATTATGAAGGCATTTCTTTTGTAGTGAGATAAAAGAGCACAGAGAGTTTTGTTTTTCTTTGGGGATTTTGGTACTTTAACTGGATACCATGATGGAGCTTAGAGAGAGAGGACAAATTATTATGGACGTGGACTGTGTGCAACTCTGGGAGATAGTGAAAGACACTGAAGTCTGGTGTGCTGCAGTCCATGGGTCACAAAGCTGGACATGACTGAGTGACCGAACAATCACAATGCAGTCTTAGGGTCTCGTCTTAGGGTCCCAAAGTGCAACTGGCTTTGTGGTATCAAAGGCTGATTCTTCACTGTGATTATTTAGACCGCTGCTTCTTTATGATTGAGGGGAAGGGGAGGAAAATAGGGGCGGGGGTTGTTATCTGTAGGCACCTTTTGTCATATTTGGGGGAAGAAGCTTGAAATTGGTTTTTTAATGAAACCTTTGAAATTCTTTGCAAATTTGATTTTAAGGTTTTTTACTCCTTTCTGTGTTCGTCTGAAGAAGTAGAAACTGTCAACTTTTTTTAACAGTGAGAATGTGCACATTTAATGATGCTCAATAGAATGAGCTTTGCCAGTACTTACAAAGGCATGGTGACGATGTAGCAGCAAGCTGATGAAGCCAAACCTAGTAAGCTGCATTTATGCATTTATTAGGTATTCATACTTGGACTTCTTCCAAAAATAATACAGAGTTGTATACAATAAAGACTACATTTGCAACAATAGGACTGTAAAGCCACAGGTGAAAGAGCTGCATAACCAGGAGAAGGGAGATGATGGTACAAGAAAGCCAGTTGCAGGTCTTTATTTCAGGTGAACATGAGCTTGGCCTTTGAGATTCCTGACAGCCAAGGAGAGAAAAAAAATGTAACAAATCACACGGCTCTTGTCATCTTTTGAAATAAGCGTCTGATGCCCGGAGTTAATGCCACGCTCTGATCTCATCTCCTCTCTTAGGCTAAATTCTAAGAACATTTGACTCTGATTTTTATGCCCATCAACATTTCTCTCATCTTTCATCAGTGTTTTCACAACAGCTGTGGAATTTTTATTTCATAAAGCCGTCATTGAATTGACTTTCAAATAAAACCAATTTGTAATTATGAAGGCATTTCTTTTGTAGTGAGATAAAAGAGCACAGAGAGTTTTGTTTTTCTTTGGGGATTTTGGTACTTTAACTGGATACCATGATGGAGCTTAGAGAGAGAGGACAAATTATTACTGTGTTCCTGATGTGATCTGTCTCAAAGATGAATGGTCTCCGCAGGTTTTTGATAGGATCTGGGGAGTTTATTATCTGACTGCCAAATGTACAGAAAATCCAGTTTTATTTGTAGAAAAGGTAGCCCTATGCTTCAGCCACGGGAAAATTGTTGGCAGAGTTAGCATTCTGGGGTGCAATTTAAAAAGTTCCCCTTGTGTTCTGACCCTCTGGCTGTCACTTTTTTTTTTTTTTTTAAGATTATTTTATTTATTTATGGGGGGGTAGGGGTTGGGAGGGAGGGGAGTGGGCGGGCCACTTCTATTGGTCTTTCATTTCTCTGTTTTCATCCGTCTTTGTTCTTTAGCCTGTGTGGGCCTCCCATCGTGGTGGCCTCTGGTGTCACAGAGCGCTGGCTCTGCGCGCATGCGCTCCAGAGCTCTGGCTTGGTAATTGGACACATCAGTCCAGCCGCTCCACGGCACGTGGGATCTTCCTAGGCCAGGGATCGAACCGGCGCCCCTTGCACTGCAAGACTGTGTCCTTATCCACTGGACCACCAGGGGAAGCCCCCCTGGCTGTCACTTCTGACAGGAAAGTGGGCTCTGAGCGATTTCAACCAGGGGTGGATTTTGACATTTAAAGTGAAGACATACTCTATGAGATTGCTTATATGTAAGTCTAAAATACGCCACAATGAACTTATTTCAAAAACAGAAAGACTAACCGTTCACCCTCCCACCCTATGCCTCCTTCCTGGGAACCATAAGATTGTTTTCTGCATCTGTGACTCTATTTCTGTTTTGTAAATAAGTCTTTTTTTACCGTTGTTTCTTTAGGCTAAATTCTAGAACATTTGACTCTGATTTTTATGCCCATCAACATTTCTCTCATCTTTCATCAGTGTTTTCACAACAGCTGTGGAATTTTTATTTCATAAAGCCGTCATTGAATTGACTTTCAAATAAAACCAATTTGTAATTATGAAGGCATTTCTTTTGTAGTGAGATAAAAGAGCACAGAGAGTTTTGTTTTTCTTTGGGGATTTTGGTACTTTAACTGGATACCATGATGGAGCTTAGAGAGAGAGGACAAATTATTACTGTGTTCCTGATGTGATCTGTCTCAAAGATGAATGGTCTCCGCAGGTTTTTGATAGGATCTGGGGAGTTTATTATCTGACTGCCAAATGTACAGAAAATCCAGTTTTATTTGTAGAAAAGGTAGCCCTATGCTTCAGCCACGGGAAAATTGTTGGCAGAGTTAGCATTCTGGGGTGCAATTTAAAAAGTTCCCCTTGTGTTCTGACCCTCTGGCTGTCACTTCTTTTTTTTTTTTTTTTTTTTTTAAGATTTATTTATTTATTTTGGGCGGGGGTCGGGTTGGGGAGGGAGGGGAGTGGGCGGGCCACTTCTATTGGTCTTTCATTTCTCTGTTTTCATCCGTCTTTGTTCTTTAGCCTGTGTGGGCCTCCCATCGTGGTGGCCTCTGGTGTCACAGAGCGCTGGCTCTGCGCGCATGCGCTCCAGAGCTCTGGCTTGGTAATTGGACACATCAGTCCAGCCGCTCCACGGCACGTGGGATCTTCCTAGGCCAGGGATCGAACCGGCGCCCCTTGCACTGCAAGACTGTGTCCTTATCCACTGGACCACCAGGGGAAGCCCCCCTGGCTGTCACTTCTGACAGGAAAGTGGGCTCTGAGCGATTTCAACCAGGGGTGGATTTTGACATTTAAAGTGAAGACATACTCTATGAGATTGCTTATATGTAAGTCTAAAATACGCCACAATGAACTTATTTCAAAAACAGAAAGACTAACCGTTCACCCTCCCACCCTATGCCTCCTTCCTGGGAACCATAAGATTGTTTTCTGCATCTGTGACTCTATTTCTGTTTTGTAAATAAGTCTTTTTTTACCGTTGTTTCTTTTTTTTTTTTTAAGATTCCACATATAAGTGAAATCATATGATATTTGTCTTTCTCTAACTTCACTCAGAATGACAATCTGAGAGACTGGAATTGACAAATACACACTTCTGTGTATAAAAGATAGCAGATAAGAACATACTTTAGAGCACAGAGAACTCGACTCAATATTCTTTAATGCCCTATATGGGAAACAAATCTAAAAACGGATTGGATATGTGTAAATGTGTAACTGCTTCACTATGTTGTACACTCAAAACTAACACAACATCAAAAATCAACTATGCTACAATAAAAAGCTAAAAGAATAAAATATAAAATGAGGATAGCTGTAAAGATAGATAAACACCCATTAGGTGTAGTGTTCCTAGTTAAGGGTGTAGCAATGGGTAGAAAAGTTGATTCTTAAAGCCAGGGAAATGACTGTTTCCCAAACTCTCTGACTCAATAAAGTCTGTTTCCCTTAGCACGTAAGTTTGGGCTTCCCAGGTGGTACTCATGGAAAAGAACCTGCCTGCCTGATGCAGAAGATATAAGAGATGTGGGTTTGATCCCTGGGTTGGGATAATCCCCTGGAGTAGGAAATGGCAACTTGTTTTAATATTCTTGCCTGGGAAATTCCATTGACAGAGGATCCTAATGGACTATGGCCTATGGGGCTGCAGAGAGTTAGACCACGCCTGAGCGACTGATCAGACACATACACATAAGGACAGAACTTCAATACATGAAGTATTACATGTGCTCCAGAATGTGATGCCACTGTTGAATTAATCATTGTAGAAATGATCAAACTGGATTCATATCACCAGGGGAAGCCCCCTGGCTGTCACTTCTGACAGGAAAGTGGGCTCTGAGCGATTTCAACCAGGGGTGGATTTTGACATTTAAAGTGAAGACATACTCTATGAGATTGCTTATATGTAAGTCTAAAATACGCCACAATGAACTTATTTCAAAAACAGAAAGACTAACCGTTCACCCTCCCACCCTATGCCTCCTTCCTGGGAACCATAAGATTGTTTTCTGCATCTGTGACTCTATTTCTGTTTTGTAAATAAGTCTTTTTTTACCGTTGTTTCTTTTTTTTTTTTTTTAAGATTCCACATATAAGTGAAATCATATGATATTTGTCTTTCTCTAACTTCACTCAGAATGACAATCTGAGAGACTGGAATTGACAAATACACACTTCTGTGTATAAAAGATAGCAGATAAGAACATACTTTAGAGCACAGAGAACTCGACTCAATATTCTTTAATGCCCTATATGGGAAACAAATCTAAAAACGGATTGGATATGTGTAAATGTGTAACTGCTTCACTATGTTGTACACTCAAAACTAACACAACATCAAAAATCAACTATGCTACAATAAAAAGCTAAAAGAATAAAATATAAAATGAGGATAGCTGTAAAGATAGATAAACACCCATTAGGTGTAGTGTTCCTAGTTAAGGGTGTAGCAATGGGTAGAAAAGTTGATTCTTAAAGCCAGGGAAATGACTGTTTCCCAAACTCTCTGACTCAATAAAGTCTGTTTCCCTTAGAACGTAAGTATAGGGCTTCCCAGGTGGTACTCATGGAAAAGAACCTGCCTGCCTGATGCAGAAGATATAAGAGATGTGGGTTTGATCCCTGGGTTGGGATAATCCCCTGGAGTAGGAAATGGCAACTTGTTTTAATATTCTTGCCTGGGAAATTCCATTGACAGAGGATCCTAATGGACTATGGCCTATGGGGCTGCAGAGAGTTAGACCACGCCTGAGCGACTGATCAGACACATACACATAAGGACAGAACTTCAATACATGAAGTATTACATGTGCTCCAGAATGTGATGCCACTGTTGAATTAATCATTGTAGAAATGATCAAACTGGATTCATATGTTTAATAGACAATAAACATTGACTAATACCATAAAGATATGTTAAAATAATAAGACATGAAGCATAACATGGGCCGGCAGTCTTCAGAGAGCTGCTGTACTGTTTGCTGCTGATTTGCAATTGCTAGGGCCAAGGTCTGAGGTCCCTTTGTTTCTCCAGGGACTTCCCTGGTGGCTCAGAGGGTAAAGAACCCTCCTGCCAATGCAGGAGATACAGGATATGCAGGTTCAATTCCTGGGTCAGGAAGATCTCCTGGAGAATGGAATGGCAACCCACTCTAGTATTCTTGTCTGGGGAATCCCATGGACAGAGAAGCCCGGCGGGTTACAGTCCACAGAGTCACAAAGAGTCGGACACTACTGAGGGACTAACACTTTCACACTTGCTTCTCTGGAGGGCTTTTGGTAGATATCATGTGAGCACAAGGCTGGGAATGAAATAGGGGTCAGAGTATCACTTCTTCCATGAGGTCCTGCATCCCTTAGACTTGGAGCCAATGGAACATCTTCATCTTCTGCACCATGGTCAACTGACTGGCCTGCCCTGGGATCGAACGTGCTTCTCCTGTATCTCCTGCATTGGCAGGCAGATTCTTTAGCACCTGAGCCACCAAGAAAGCCCGTACTTAATGACTAAGCTAATATTATTTGGTCTCTTGTGACTATTTCCCTTTGTTTCTGCATGTTTTCATTTCTTTGAGTAAATTTCGTCTTTGGTTAAAGTTTTTCCACAGACAGAAGGCAGACGGGGGACATGGAGGGCAAGGACCATAGGATCCTGCTCCATTTCAGTGTCAGCACTGACTCTGTGGTATGCCTGATGGACCGATTCATCCAGTCAGGTTTAGATGGCAATGACCCTAGACTTCATTTCCTAGAGGAGACTTTCAAACTAAGACATATTTGTCAACACACATGAACCTAACTCGAGAAGGTGAGGAGGACAGCTCTTGGAGATGCACTTATAGATACTCTTCCTGTCACTCTTGCCCATTCAGGGGTCAGGTCTCTCCACTTTCCCCAGATCTAGACACTGGGTGGGGAGTGGACATTTCTATCCACCGCTTTCCTCAAGCCCTTATTTCAAAATGGTGGAATGCAGAGGGCAACTCCCTGTTTGTCCTTCCATTCGGAATCGTTTTCCTTTCTGAAGTGCAGTTCACCAGAGCCCTAAATTGCACCTTCAGGGTAGTCCTCAGCCACTTCATTCCTATCTGCATCCTGGGCAGCATGTCTGCGTAGGTTCTTGCCACGTTGAACTTCTTCATCTGGACAGTTCTTGATTGTCCTTCAAGACTCTGCTCCAATGTCACATCCTTGATGAAAGTCTTTTGACACGCCTAAGCAGACTTAGCTCCTTCTCATATTTCTGCAGTAGCCCTTATGACTTTGATGAGTAATTTATCTGTTTACGAGCCTGTCTCTTCTTATGAATCATGAGCGATCTTTTTTTTCTGCCACATGTGAGATCTTCGTGCCCCAACCAGGGATTGCACCCATGTCTGCCGCATTGGGTGCATGGAGTCTTAACCACTGAACCACTGGGGAAGTCCCTCATGAACTGTCTTTACAGAGTCTCACTACAATGCCCATCATATAAAAGATGTTCAATATCTGTAGATAAATGAATCCATAAGTGAGGACCCACTTTCCTGGCGGGTCCTGGGAAAATGTCTCTTTGTTTTCAGAAGACAGTCTACTTGCCTTCCTCTCAACCGAAGTGGTTTGATTACCTCCTTGGTTCAATTTAGTGATGCTCAGCTGAAACTCAACTGTCTCTTGTGCATTCTATAATATCCCTTGTCTGTCATATAAGTTTAAATACCTCTCTGGAGGGAACACGTGAATGCTATTTCAGCATGAAACCGCTTTTGTTACACTCCCCTATAATTAGACTCTCTATAGAATGGGACGTGCTAAACTGGGAAGAGTTGGAGCTTGTGTGGGGGCAGGAAATCAGACTGATAGAGTATATTCAGCTCAAACTTCCAATCACTCATGAGGTCTATTGCAGACATGGCAGATGGTGGAATATTCTAAAAAGGCTGGTTGAAAGAAGCCACAGAAGGCTCTGGAACCAAGGCAAAAACATGACAACACGTGACAGACCATGGTCAGGCATAGATGAGAAAGGACGTTCATTCATTCCACCAAGATGCATTTACTCTGGGGCTGTTCTAAATGTTGAGGATCCTGCAGTGAATGACACAGGCAAAAAGAAAAAAAAATTCTCTACCATCAGGGAGCTTATGTTTTAGTGGGATGACATGGATAGTTAGCAGCAAAAAAACTAAAATATATTGACAGTGTATAGAGAACACTAAGGTGTGCCTGCTCAGTCACTTCAGTCATGTCCGACTCTTCATGACCGTGTGAGCTTTAGCCCACCAGGCTCCTCTGTCCATGAGATTCTCCAGGCGAGAAGACTGGAGTGAATTGCAGGGCCCTTCTCCAGGGGACCTTCCCAACACAGGGATCGAACCTGAATCTCTTATGTCTGCTGCTTTGGCACGCGGGTTCTTTATGCCATCTGGGAAGCCCCAGCAAGAAGGCAGAGAAGGACAAAAGGAACATCAGGGGATTATAAATTTAAATAGAAAATCCAGGAACAGGATCACTGAGGTGGAGATATTTAGATGAAGACCTAATAATGAGACAGTGATCCTTGAAGGTACCTGGGGCTGAGTCCTCCAGACAGAGGAAACAGTGAGTACGAAGGGCCTGAGGCAAATGTGTATCTAGTTTGTTCCGAGAACAGCAAAGAGGCCAGATTATGGTGGATCTGTAGGTCATTGTGAGGACTTTGACTTCAGGTAAAATAGGAAGCCATTAGAAGGTTATAAGCCAAAGTGTAACATCCAACTTTGTTTTCCAAAGACAAAATGATCTGTTCTATTTTGAAACAAACGAGATGTCCTGCAAGGTCAGCACATCTACCTACTGAACCACCACAGGTGTGTTTTCTCTTCAAAGTGTTAATGGAAGAGATGGGGAGAAACAGTTGCAAACTTTTCCAAAGGCAGTTTTGGAGAGATGGTTACATTAGATGCTGTTGGTTCATACTTGACTTTTCATGTCCAGCTTCTCTAGGCTTTTTAGAGGCAGAAAGGCAGACGGGATAAAGACATTCACTTGTACAAGTCAGCTGGGGAACTTCGCCAGAACCCATAAGCCAACACTTAGCTAATGTTACACTTTATCTTCAAAATCCAAAAGGTTAAGGTCCAAAACCTATGGTGACTGGCTTCTGAACCTTTACTGTTTGTATTACCATATGAAATGAAAAGGCACAGCCCTTCTTTGTCACTAAGATCTTGTGCTCCTTTATGGAAAAGCCATTTGAGTGTCTTGCTTTTGACCTTGGACACATTAAATGCAAACCACTCAAATTCCTTTTGAGTATCTGGGCTTCTCTGGTGGCTCAGACAGTAAACAATTCTCATGCAATGTGGGAAACCTGGGTTTGATTCCTGGGTTGGGAAGATCCCCTGGAGAAGGGATAGGCTACCTACTTGTGTATTCTTGTCTAGAGAATTCCACGGCTCATCCATGGAGTTACAAAGACTCGGACACGACTGAGCAACTTGACTTTCCCTTTCCCTTTGGACACATTAATTAACTCCCTTTGTTTCCTACAAGGCCTAATAATTGTGGCCTAATAGGGTCTTCATAGGGCTGGAGTGGGGCTTTCCAAGTGGCCCTACTGATGAAGAACCTGCCTGCTAATATAGAAAGATGTCAGAGATGCAGGTTTGATCCCTGGATTGGGAAAATTCCCTGGAGGAGAGCATGGTAATCTGATGCAGTATTCTTGTCTGGAAAATCCCAGAGGAGTTTAGTAGGCTACAGTCCATGGGGTCAGAAAGAGTCAGACACAACTGAGTGATTAAACAACAACAACCACTCTGAATCCACAATCACTGTCTCTGAGAAGTCAGACTAAAAGGATCAATACTATGGGGAGGAGGAGAAGGTTGTTTCCCTTCCTGCCGTCCTTCCTTCCCTCCCTCTCTCCTTCTTTCCCTCCTTCTCTTCTTCCTTCCCTCCCTCCACCTTTGCTCCCTCCCTTCCGTCTTTGTTTCCTGGCCATGTGAAAAATACTGTGACTGAATGATGAATCAGGAACCAGCAGAGACAACTAACCTGTGTCTCTTGAGCATCTTGGAGCATCTGTGATGTTCTCTGAGTAGGAACATGTAGATACAAATAGATTCACCAATGCTGATGAGAGATGAGGGCAGTGTGTAGGAAAGCATTGTTTGAAGACAGGAATCCATGAAAAGCTCAATCAAATATGATCTCCCTTTTCAACTCTGGAGAACTCTATTATGAGATTTTTTTTACTGGACTCTTACCAGGTTCCTCAATTCGTTTCTAAGTCCACAAGGATTTTTAAGCATACACTGTACTCACACGTTGGCGCCCAAAGTCTGTTGTCAGAGTAAAAAGTCAGATGGTATTTTGGTTTAGAGGGAGAGAGAGGGGATGAAATATATTTGCTCCATGTTGGCAACTCATGCCTGAAACAGTCATCCCCACGTCCTGGGGGCAACTGGCTTTGTTCCAGGTGGCGGCTGGAGCACTGGACCCTGCCCATGTGTCACCAAAGACCAAGTGTCGCATACACATCCCTCTACTTGTGTACTTTAGAGAATTTCACGGCTCATCCATGAGCAACTTGAGCAACTTGACTTTCCCTTTCCCTTTGGACACATTAATTAACTCCCTTTGTTTCCTACAAGGCCTAATAATTGTGGCCTAATAGGGTCTTCATAGGGCTGGAGTGGGGCTTTCCAAGTGGCCCTACTGATGAAGAACCTGCCTGCTAATATAGAAAGATGTCAGAGATGCAGGTTTGATCCCTGGATTGGGAAAATTCCCTGGAGGAGAGCATGGTAATCTGATGCAGTATTCTTGTCTGGAAAATCCCAGAGGAGTTTAGTAGGCTACAGTCCATGGGGTCAGAAAGAGTCAGACACAACTGAGTGATTAAACAACAACAACCACTCTGAATCCACAATCACTGTCTCTGAGAAGTCAGACTAAAAGGATCAATACTATGGGGAGGAGGAGAAGGTTGTTTCCCTTCCTGCCGTCCTTCCTTCCCTCCCTCTCTCCTTCTTTCCCTCCTTCTCTTCTTCCTTCCCTCCCTCCACCTTTGCTCCCTCCCTTCCGTCTTTGTTTCCTGGCCATGTGAAAAATACTGTGACTGAATGATGAATCAGGAACCAGCAGAGACAACTAACCTGTGTCTCTTGAGCATCTTGGAGCATCTGTGATGTTCTCTGAGTAGGAACATGTAGATACAAATAGATTCACCAATGCTGATGAGAGATGAGGGCAGTGTGTAGGAAAGCATTGTTTGAAGACAGGAATCCATGAAAAGCTCAATCAAATATGATCTCCCTTTTCAACTCTGGAGAACTCTATTATGAGATTTTTTTTACTGGACTCTTACCAGGTTCCTCAATTCGTTTCTAAGTCCACAAGGATTTTTAAGCATACACTGTACTCACACGTTGGCGCCCAAAGTCTGTTGTCAGAGTAAAAAGTCAGATGGTATTTTGGTTTAGAGGGAGAGAGAGGGGATGAAATATATTTGCTCCATGTTGGCAACTCATGCCTGAAACAGTCATCCCCACGTCCTGGGGGCAACTGGCTTTGTTCCAGGTGGCGGCTGGAGCACTGGACCCTGCCCATGTGTCACCAAAGACCAAGTGTCGCATACACATCCCGAGTCGGGGTGATTGTTCTGAATGCCCTCCATGGCTTGTTGTCCTTCTGAGTTTGTGGGATGAGTCTGGTGGACAGAGGAGCCTGGGATGGATCAGGGCAGAAGAAGGAAGAAACTGTGCACATGTGAGGCAGGGGTTTTGCTCAGATTGAGGATGCTTGGACATGGAGGCGGTGGGGGATGTCTTTTGCTCCGCTGACCTAAGTTCAATTCAGCCTGTTCATATTTGCATTTGGGACTGAAAAGAAAGTTGTGGGAAACACCAGTCTTGAGACCGAATGAAAATAGGTTTTTGGATTAAATAATCGGACGTGGTTGTCTTGGTGGATTTGAGAACACAGAACTCTCAAATGCCCTTCGTGCTATAATTACAGATGACTTGGTTATTCTAAAGATTTATTTATTTATTTATTTTGGGCGGGGGTCGCATTGGGGAGGGAGGAGAGCAGGCGGGCCACTTCTATTGGTCTTTCATTTGTCTATTTTCATCCGTCTTTGTTCTTTGGCCCATGTGGGCCTCCCATCGCAGTGGCCTTTGTTGTCGCAGAGCACCGGCTCTGGGCGCATGCGCTCCACAGCTCTGGCTCAATAATTGGACACATCGGTCCAGCCACTCCGCAGCACGTGGGATCTTCCCAGGCCAGGGATCGAACTGGCGCCCCTTGCACTGCAAGGCGGTGTCCTTACCCACTGACCACCAGGGGAAGCCCGATTTGGTTATTCTGAAAGGTTGTTTATAATGACCTAAATAGACCAGTGGTGGCCAAGTCTCCATCTTGTGTGGAAGAGACTTCTGAATGGTGTTCTTTGGCATCCTGCCCGAGAGAGGGCTAACTGTCCACAGCAGGACTGTCTACCAAAGTGGTCTTCACTGTGGTCTCTGCTTTCTTAGTGGCAGTGGCAGTGGAGGTGGGGGGAGTTGCGATAGGTACAGAGTGCAATAGTTAGGTGGTTGTAAAGTCCTTGTAGGGGACTGTAGGTAGAAGGGTAAAACCTGGGAAAAGTTGGGAGGCCAGTAAGTTGACAATAACTCAAAAAAGCTGCTCCTTATTCAATAAAGCAGGAAGAGCTGGGGAAGGGGAAGCTAATGATGTGTGCCGTATGTCTGCATTTACATCTACCTGAAGAAGGCGGTCATCTACCCTTCTATGTAAATATTGCTGCCCACCCCATCGGGAGGGGATCAGAGCTTTGCTGCCTGCCCACTTGAACCTCTTACAAGTGTCCTATCCTAATAAATCCTCTTCTTGCTTATCACTCTGCCTTTCGCTGAATTCCTTCTGCATTGAGAAGCAAAGAACCTGAGCCTCAATGGGTCCAGACGTTGGGTGAGTGTAATTCAAAGATTGCTCAAAGCTAGGGTTTTGGCTGGGGTTAAGCCCCAGCCAAGTGGGTTTGAGTCCCAAGCAGGGTTTGGTCAGGTCTGGGCCCCAGGTTTAAGTCTCAGTCTGAGGTGGAACACTTTCAGTTGAAGACCTCTCCAGGGTGTGCACAAATGCATGCTCTGGGCCAGGGACAAGGTGGAGAAAAAGGAGAGAGGGCAACAAGAGTTATGTGTGGGAGGCGAGAGAGACTTTTTACCGTGTTACATCCTAAACAGATGGGATGATAGTTTTTCCAAACCTCCGTCAAAATGCATCTTCCCTATTTCATGCTTTGATTTTTCTCAAGCAACCTAAACACTCCGCCCGCTTCCTAAAATCCTGTTTGGATTAGCATCCGTCATCCGCTGAGCATCTGGTTAAAAAGGCTCATACACTGCAGAGAGAGGATGCCCTCTGACGTTTTGTTTAGATGGTGGGATTCTGGGTGTTTAGCTCTCTTTTCTAACCCCTCGGTAGTGTTGGTATATTATTTTAAAATAGAAATTACTCCATTAAAAAACCTCTTCAGTTTCCTCAAAGCTCATTAAGGCTAAACAGGTTCTTCATCACCACATGATGATTTAAAAGCACTGTTTGATGATTAAATTGTAAATGAAGCAAAAACATATGAATTAATTTTTCCCAGCAGGAAAGGATTGTAAATTTATTTTCTGTTTTGTTGAAAAGAACATATTTGGAAATTTTGTTGTTGTTCAGTAGCTAAGTGGCGTCCAGCTCTTTGATACCCCATAGACTGCAGCACGCCAGACTTCCCTGTACTTCGCCATCTCCCAGAGTTCAGACTCAGGTCCGTTGAGTCCATGATGCCATCCAACCGTCTCATTCTCTGCTGCCCCCTTATCCTCCTGCCCTCAATCTTTTCCAGCATCAGGATCTTTTCCAGAGAGTCAGTGCTTTGCATCAGGTGGCCAAAGTAGGGTTGATTTCCTTTTGGCTTGACTGGTATGATCTCCTTGCAGCCCAAGAGATTGTCAAGAGTCTTCTCCAGCACCACAGTTCCCAAGCATTAGGTCTTCCATGCTCAGCCTTTTTTATGGCCCAGCTCTCTCTCTAAAAATTATTTATTTGTTTATTTATTTTTAAAGAGCTTCATCAAACTAATGTTGAATGATCTGGGACTTGGAAAGAAATTCACATAAAATGGGGGCTCACACTCAGACTTACCACGAGCTTGTGTTTGGACATTATTTTCCCCTGGCAAAGGTAGAGGAGGTGTGATCATTCGTAGAACTTGAGCTTATACATTGGACGATAGGACCTCATTGGGTTAGCACATCAAATGGGGGACCTCTAGACTATGGCTCCACTGTGGTCCTGGAGATGAGATACTTGTTCCCCACAGCTTCACATTGCAAAATGCTGATTAGCCCAGCTCTTCCTCACTCAGTCTGGATGTACCTGATGGGAGTGATTCCCTGAGGGTTATTTAGAGTAAATATTGTTGAGGCAGTCCAACTGCGGGTTGGAAAAGAATTTCCAGTTGTAGAGCATTTCAGAAACGAGTGAGTTTATTAAGAACACACAGCAGAGGTAACGTGGGCACTGCAAGCACACTGGGCTGACCTTCTGACACACCAGGGAGAGTCAACATTTTTCGTAGGTTAGTAGCCAATTTTTATAGCCTTGTGGCAAAGAAAATTCCTGCTGGAAGGGTGATGTTAGGTGATCGGTTCAGACACTGGAGGGTGAGCACTGGAGTGGGCATTTTTGTCTAATTCAGAGTTAGGAAGTTTGAGTAGCT
>JAIOJX010000004.1:288120797-288195797 GCA_022376925.1 Tragulus kanchil
AACCATGTTTCCTGAAAGAGGAAAATTCCCAAATGAAGAAATGGCAGGCCAGGGGACTTCCCTGGTGGTCCAGTGGACTTTGATTTCCAAGGCAGAGGGTAAGGTTTGGATCCCACATGCCTCGTAGCCAAAACCCAAAACATTAACAAGAACAAACACCTTTTGGGCCCATCTGGCAAGTTTCTGTTAGATGAGGCAGCTGGACAACCTCAGCCGTGTGCTGACCAGAGCCCTGATTACCTGGATTCTGATCCTGCTTGGGGGCACCATCTTTGACTTTGTCTTTAGACTCTACTTTGAGGATCACATCTGGCAATGAAAAGACAGCAGGAGCAAGTAAGTGCTGGGGAGTTATGTTCTAAGTCTCCAACAGCCTTTAAGTCACTTTGGGCAAATCCTGGTGGTAATGATACAAAAATAATTCATTTGTAAAGCACATTCTGTGTGCCGGACACATTCATTTGTAAAGCACACTGTGAGCGTGCACACATGCTCAGTCGGGCTCTTCGCAACCCCACAGATGGTAACGGCCCACCAGGCTCCTCTGTCCACGGGCCTGTCCAGGCAGGAATACTGGAGCAGGCCATCATTTCCTCCTTCAGGGGATCTTTCCAACCCAGGGGTCGAACCGGCTCCCCCTGCATCCCTTGCAGGTGGATTTTTAACCGATGAGCCACCTGGGAAGCCCATCATTCTAAACACTTGACAATTACTGACTCCTTCACTCTTTCCTGAAACTCAACAAAATTAACCTTATTGCCATAAGTGGAGAAACTGAGGCACAGAGAGGTTAAGGAAACTGCCCAAGGGCTCAACCCTGGTGAGTGGTGGGGACAGACCTGATCCCGACAGCCTGACTTCATTGACCAAGTACATAACCACGAGGCTATACTGCATATAAAAGGTATCTGCATAATTTTGTAATCTGTCTGATAAAAAACTCAAAAGGTAATTATAGGACATGCAGAGGAGGATACACTGAAAGAAAAGGAAAGGAGAGGAAAGAGAATTGAAGATAGGAGGAAAAAATGGGTATTCCTAATGATTATCAAAAATACCCCACAAACCGAGAACTCAAGCACAACCATGTTTCCTGAAAGAGGAAAATTCCCAAATGAAGAAATGGCAGGCCAGGGGACTTCCCTGGTGGTCCAGTGGACTTTGATTTCCAAGGCAGAGGGTAAGGTTTGGATCCCACATGCCTCGTAGCCAAAACCCAAAACATTAAAAAAAAAAACAAACAAACAAACCGAAAAACAGAAGCAATGTTGTAATAAATTCAATAAAGACTTAAAAATTGGTCCACATCAAAAATCTTAAAGGAAAAAAGAAAGAAATGGCAGGCTGGTAGTGATGAAACAGAGTAGGTAAACAATGTAGTCCTCCAAGACCCCTGGCCCCCTGGACTATGAAGACAGGACAGGCTATCGAGGGAGTGTACCTTTTTTGCCCATGTGAAGCTGCACTTGAACTTTCTTCTTCCTGGCCTCAGAGGGGAAACAGAAATTCATTTTCCTCAAGGTCTGAAGCCTGGGACAGGCTTTAAGGTTCCTCAGTTCGTGAATCCAAGCATGCTTGAGTGCCTGGTCAGGGGTCATGCGAAGAGAGGGCTCCCAGCTACACATCAACAAAGCCCAGCACAGGTTAGGGTTCTATTTCCTCTATATAATGAAATACTTTCAAAGACCCCAATAAAGAACCTAAACAAGATATACAAATGGTTCATTTTTATAGAACCCACATTTAAGCCACATTGTAACGCAAAGATATCACAGAACGGTGTGTCAGTCACTGAGTCGTGTCCAACTCTTTGTGACCCCATGGACTGCAGCCCGCCAGGTGCCTCTGTCCGTGGGACTCTCCAGGCAAGAATACTGGAGTGGGTGGCCATTTCCTCCACCAGGAGATCTTCCCGACCCAGATACTGAACCCACATCTTCTGCATGGCAGGTGGATTCTTTACCGCTGAGCCACCAGGGAAGCCCTAGTTTTAAAGAACCTGGAGGCAACTAGTAGAAGTGATCTTTTAGAAAATGTGTATGACAAGCCAAGGAAAATCTTAGAGCCCAAGGCTTCCAGAGTTCCTAGCAATTCCCTTACAAGAAATAGTATAGAAAATCTAAACCAATGGGATTTCAGGTTTAATAAACTGTGAACATCAAAAGGAAGAGATGTTTCATTGCAGCTCCAGTTCTTTAAAATATCTCCATTTTGACTGAGCCAAGATTCACTTCTCAGGAATTCTTTTATATTCTTTAAAAATTTTTTTTCATTGTTTTTATTTTTTGGCTGCACCACACAGCATGTGAGATGTTAGTTCCCTGACCAGGGATTGAACCTGCACCTCCTACACTAGAAGTGCAAAATCCTAACCACTAGACCAGCAGGGATGTCCCAACCTCTTTAAAAATGGCAACAACAGGGATTTCCTTGGCAGTCCAGTGGCTAGGACTCAGCGCTCCCAATGCAGGGGGTACAGGTTTGATCCTTGGTCAATCTCAAGATTCCATGTGCTGCAACTAAAAGATCCTGCATTTCCCAATGAAGATACAAGAGCCAAGTGCCATAACTAAGGCCCAGAGCAGTCAGATGAATAAATATTTCTTCTAAAAAAACAGTGACACTAGCTGAAAGTGTGAAAGTGTGGGTCGCTCTCCACATCTGACACTTGGCAACCTGCCAGGCTCCTCTGTTCATGGGATTCTCCAGACAAGAATACTGCAGTGGGTTGCCATGCCCTCCTCAAGGGATCTTCCTGACCCAGGGATCGAACTCAGGTCTCCTGTCTTGCAGGCAGATACTTTACCATCTGAGCCATCAGGAAAGTCCCAGGGACACTAGCTAGTACTTGGTAAACACCTTCTAAACTAGGCACTATTCTAAGGTGTTTTCTGTGCTGTTTTCTTTTTTTTTTTCACTATGACTTGATTGAAATACAGACCTACTTTCTAAGATTCAAGATACCCCTAAAGATACTAAAAACCTGTACATAATAAATGGTTCCCTAATCCCCTAATAGGAGAGGATATAGATGCTAAATTCTAGGGGAGTGGGTGGGGACGGGCCACCACCGGCTTATACTGGGTGTGGATGTAAGTAGTCACAACAGGCTCCCTGAAGACCTGGGCTTCATTCAGTTCATGAAGCAGAAGACACTGAGGATGTGCCTACAATCTTGCATGGAGTAGTCAAGCCAAGGAAGCAAGAAAGCTCAACATATACGCTGTGCAATTCAGGGAAGTCGCTTAACCTCTCAGCCTCTGACTCTATGTCTCAAAACAGAGCAAGTCATCTGTCCCACTGATCACAAAGGACAATGGGTGGATGCAGTCTTATCAGAAAACAGATGTGGAGGCACCCTGTGGACCCTAAAGCTCTGTGATCAGTGTTCATTATGCTGTCGTCACTGGCTCCAGACTTTCATGCGTAAACATGTGGGAAAATACAGAACTGAAGAGGAAACCCCAGAAGCAAAGACATCCTGACAAACTCACACCAAACACCTTCTCAGAAAGTCCAGGAAGCTGGTGTCGTAGGTTTTCAGCACCGTGGTGAGATCCTTGGAATCCGGGTATCTTTTTTTCCCCTTGTTGTTGGTTATATTTTTAGGAAAACCTTTGGAATCTTCAGAGATACAACAGTCTGTTTAGTTTCAGGTGTAAATATGCATTGGTCATATCACAGTTATTCACCCAACCAGGCTGCTTCTAGCCGTGGTCATTGCAGCTCTCTCTCGCTTGTTCCAAGCCACCCCCTGCCCCCTCACCCCACAGACACACCCCACACCCTCAGTCATTTGAAAATGACCACGTGTAAATGATCCAATGAACAAAATTCGCTTTTACAAACGTTTCCTACTATTCAGTATGTTCTGAGCCTCCTTACCACCTCCTCCTGGAATCAGTATTGTTCCAGACAAAATCGAACTCAGGTCTCCTGTCTTGCAGGCAGATACTTTACCATCTGAGCATGGGTCCCAGGGACACTAGCTAGTACTTGGTAAACACCTTCTAAACTAGGCACTATTCTAAGGTGTTTTCTGTGCTGTTTTCTTTTTTTTCACTATGACTTGATTGAAATACAGACCTACTTTCTAAGATTCAAGATACCCCTAAAGATACTAAAAACCTGTACATAATAAATGGTTCCCTAATCCCCTAATAGGAGAGGATATAGATGCTAAATTCTAGGGGAGTGGGTGGGGACGGGCCACCACCGGCTTATACTGGGTGTGGATGTAAGTAGTCACAACAGGCTCCCTGAAGACCTGGGCTTCATTCAGTTCATGAAGCAGAAGACACTGAGGATGTGCCTACAATCTTGCATGGAGTAGTCAAGCCAAGGAAGCAAGAAAGCTCAACATATACGCTGTGCAATTCAGGGAAGTCGCTTAACCTCTCAGCCTCTGACTCTATGTCTCAAAACAGAGCAAGTCATCTGTCCCACTGATCACAAAGGACAATGGGTGGATGCAGTCTTATCAGAAAACAGATGTGGAGGCACCCTGTGGACCCTAAAGCTCTGTGATCAGTGTTCATTATGCTGTCGTCACTGGCTCCAGACTTTCATGCGTAAACATGTGGGAAAATACAGAACTGAAGAGGAAACCCCAGAAGCAAAGACATCCTGACAAACTCACACCAAACACCTTCTCAGAAAGTCCAGGAAGCTGGTGTCGTAGGTTTTCAGCACCGTGGTGAGATCCTTGGAATCCGGGTATCTTTTTTTCCCCTTGTTGTTGGTTATATTTTTAGGAAAACCTTTGGAATCTTCAGAGATACAACAGTCTGTTTAGTTTCAGGTGTAAATATGCATTGGTCATATCACAGTTATTCACCCAACCAGGCTGCTTCTAGCCGTGGTCATTGCAGCTCTCTCTCGCTTGTTCCAAGCCACCCCCTGCCCCCTCACCCCACAGACACACCCCACACCCTCAGTCATTTGAAAATGACCACGTGTAAATGATCCAATGAACAAAATTCGCTTTTACAAACGTTTCCTACTATTCAGTATGTTCTGAGCCTCCTTACCACCTCCTCCTGGAATCAGTCAATGATTTCAACGGTTTAACACCAAGCAACACAAAATAATGATAATGATGATAATAATGATGATAACATTAATAATAATAATATAAAAGCAAGAAAAAAGGAAATATGAAATGACAGAAATATTCAGCTCTGAACAAAAAGGATACTCTCCATTGGCTTATCTCTGTCCCTGCTCCTTCCTCACTTCCCCTAGAATGTGAGAATTTGGCACACACATGGGGAATAACAAGAAAGTCATTTCAGGAGAAGGAGTTTGTTCTTAGAACTCCACAAGCCACAGAAGCAGATTAATTTCATTTCTTTTTCTTTTTACAGTCATGTCAACATTTTGTCCATAACTGCAATGATCAAATTTGGCTGGTGGTGTAAGACCCAACTTAGAAGGGCTTTCTTCAGCCATTTCCACTGATTAAAGCCCTCACCAAATAAATGTATGATCTGTCATTGCTGAAAAGAAGCCCAGAGGATACCTCCAAAGGCGGCCTGAGAACACGTAGTATGATGCATTGAAGGTGAGACCATTCACTTGGACATCCAGATCCTAGTAAGATGACCACGTATCCTCATGTATGCTTGTGAACATGCATGTAAAAGGGGGAGTGTACACACAAATGACATACTCCAGGGGGTTCTCACAAAAGCTCAGTGGGGCTCGTATAATGAAAGGTACATAACAAAGTGCTTCTAGTCAGGCAGCCCATGCAGTCTGCAGGGCATCCAACTCACTGAAGTCCTAGAACAGCCCACAAATGTGTGTTTGTGTGTATACACATGCACGAGTATCTGTGTGTTTATACAGATACAAATGGGCTTGGGGGACTGCTTAGGGTGTTGTTCAGGGGTTCAGTCATGTTCGACACTTTGTGACCCCATGGGCTGCATCACGCCAGGCCCCCCGGTCTGTCACCATCTCCTGGAGTTTTCTCAAACTCATGTCCATCGAGTCAGTGATGCCACCACATCATCTCATCAAATCTGTACTTTCCTTTTGACTGAGGCACCAGGCCCCCCACCTTATCCTATGCTGTCCTTTCACAAATGACCATAGAAGAATCAGACTCACAGGCTTATAACGGAATGACTTTTCTTGTACAAGCTTTTCCCACCTCTCTGACCTTCTCCAATATCTCATTGTCCTTCCCACCGCCTTCTCACTGCCTGCAGCACCTACACCTCTTGCTACCCTTGAAGCAACATCACTGAGCTGCTAATTAGGGATATTAACTCAGAGTGGCTGGGAACCAAGAATTGAAGAACCAAGAACTGAAGTCAGCATAGGGTTTCCCAAACTCATCTCATTCTAAGCTGTTATAAAAACATAAGTTTTTATAACTTTGAGTCCCACACCTCAAAGCCACCATAGCATAGGAGGATCATGGGAATCAGCATTTTTGTCAAGAACACGATGATTTTTATAAGCAGATAAAGTTTGGGAAGTACAGAAGTGGATTCAGCTCCCAATAAAGTCCTTTCCTGTGCAGGAGAGGAAGATAGGTGATGCTGCTCTTAAAACTGCATCATTACTTGGAAGCCTGGTGCTGACGGTGAAAGTCGGGTTCTCTATGAAATGGCCGTGTGCATGTCCTTGCTACCCTCTTACCAAAATGCCCTCCATGCCCTTCCTGTTGATTTCTCCAAGTATAATCGCCCGAGCTCAGGGCTACAGACTTGACGTGTGTATCTCCCTACAATGCCTCTGACAAGCAGGATGGAACACCATGTACCTACTCATCTTCCCCTAAGTCCTTTGACATTCAAAAGACTGAACTAAAAGTGGTGCATGGGACAAGTATGTGTGCATGATAAGTTACTTCATTCGTGTCTGACTCTTTGTGACGCTGTGAACTGTAGCTCGCCACACTCCTCCATCCATGGGATTTTATAGGCAAGCTTACTGGAGTGGGTTGCCATGCCCTCCTCCAGGGGATCTTCCTGACCCAGGGATCAAACTAGCGTCTCTGATGTCTCCTGCATTGGCAGGTGAGTTCTTTAATACCAGCACAACCTGGGATGCCCAGGAAAAGTGTATTTGGGGTCAAGCAACTAGTTCCATTTCCTCATGCATAGGTTATACCCAGCCTGATCATCAGCTGCCATCAGACTGCTCTCAAAGAAAGTCTAGTCTGTGGGCACTGCTGAGGCACCAGGCCCCCCACCTTATCCTATGCTGTCCTTTCACAAATGACCATAGAAGAATCAGACTCACAGGCTTATAACGGAATGACTTTTCTTGTACAAGCTTTTCCCACCTCTCTGACCTTCTCCAATATCTCATTGTCCTTCCCACCGCCTTCTCACTGCCTGCAGCACCTACACCTCTTGCTACCCTTGAAGCAACATCACTGAGCTGCTAATTAGGGATATTAACTCAGAGTGGCTGGGAACCAAGAATTGAAGAACCAAGAACTGAAGTCAGCATAGGGTTTCCCAAACTCATCTCATTCTAAGCTGTTATAAAAACATAAGTTTTTATAACTTTGAGTCCCACACCTCAAAGCCACCATAGCATAGGAGGATCATGGGAATCAGCATTTTTGTCAAGAACACGATGATTTTTATAAGCAGATAAAGTTTGGGAAGTACAGAAGTGGATTCAGCTCCCAATAAAGTCCTTTCCTGTGCAGGAGAGGAAGATAGGTGATGCTGCTCTTAAAACTGCATCATTACTTGGAAGCCTGGTGCTGACGGTGAAAGTCGGGTTCTCTATGAAATGGCCGTGTGCATGTCCTTGCTACCCTCTTACCAAAATGCCCTCCATGCCCTTCCTGTTGATTTCTCCAAGTATAATCGCCCGAGCTCAGGGCTACAGACTTGACGTGTGTATCTCCCTACAATGCCTCTGACAAGCAGGATGGAACACCATGTACCTACTCATCTTCCCCTAAGTCCTTTGACATTCAAAAGACTGAACTAAAAGTGGTGCATGGGACAAGTATGTGTGCATGATAAGTTACTTCATTCGTGTCTGACTCTTTGTGACGCTGTGAACTGTAGCTCGCCACACTCCTCCATCCATGGGATTTTATAGGCAAGCTTACTGGAGTGGGTTGCCATGCCCTCCTCCAGGGGATCTTCCTGACCCAGGGATCAAACTAGCGTCTCTGATGTCTCCTGCATTGGCAGGTGAGTTCTTTAATACCAGCACAACCTGGGATGCCCAGGAAAAGTGTATTTGGGGTCAAGCAACTAGTTCCATTTCCTCATGCATAGGTTATACCAGTGAGTCAGCCTGATCATCAGCTGCCATCAGACTGCTCTCAAAGAAAGTCTAGTCTGTGGGCACTGCTCTGAGGCGGCCAGGATACCAACCCTGACCTTGCTCGGAGGCACAGCCTTTATAGCTCTGGCCATGACCATAAGGTGATGTTTAAAACAATTAACCAGACTTCCTTGGTGGTCCAGTGGGTAAAGAGTCTGCCTTGCAGTGCAAGGGGCCCTGGTTCAATCCCTGGCCCAGAAAGATCCCATGTGCTGCAGAGCAGCTGAACGGTGTGTCCAATTATGAGCCAGCACTCTAGAGCGCATGTTCCCAGAGCTGGTACTCTGCAATGAGAGAGGCACCTGCAATGGGAGGCCCACACAGGTCAAAGAATAAAGATGGATGAAAATAAATAAACAAAAAATCAATAAAAGAGGCCAAAATTAAAAAAAAAATTAACCACTGGGATGGCACAGGACTGATCAATCAGAGTGGACAACAGCCTTGGCATTGGAGGGCAATCCTGGGGGACCTTTTCTTGCCATACCTTAAACTTACAGTTTCTGGCTTGTGGGGTCCAAGGAGCCCTGGGAGAGGGGCCAGAGCCTGTGGCTATGGCAGGTGCTCAGGGTCATGGCTTTTTAACCAAATGACACAGAGACTACAGTTTAACCCCCATGTGGCTGGACCAATATATATGTACTGACCATTGACAAGATTGAAGCCCTTTTTGTCCAGGAGGATCCCCCAAGGCGGTGATTTTTGACTGTCACTATTCATGGGATTAGATGTGTCATTCAGACGGCAGGGAGCCCATTCAAGGAGCTTCCTTGCCTCACATCAGGCTTTGCCCTGCTTGGCTGTCACTAGGGCCTCTGTGGCTTTTGCTCCATGGGAATCTCTTAGCAAAGGGACTTTAGACCCGGGACTGGCTTTACCTTCTGATGCCCAGTGCCCCTGAAGCCCTGCCTCAACTGGACCTCATCCATCCATCTGTCCTTCCTGTACAACATGACTTAACTGGAGTGGCAGAGGAGCCTAAAATCCAGGGCCTGAGACCTGTGAGAGGGGGCAGTCTGGGGACCGCAAATGAGGCTGAATTCCAGCAGTGAGGCAGATGTCCTGACCATGACTGACAAGTCATAGGGTGCCCACAGCAAAACTGCTCTGACAGCCCTTACTTTTCTGCTTTCTACCAAAATCACAATGAACCTGGAAGAGTCAGAGTAAGTGACTGGGCAATTAACTTCAGCAGGAAGAATAAGGCTTCATTAATGATGTAATGGAACAATGGAGTTTTCCACTGTTCTTGCAAGGACATTTCTGCTCTTTTATTTCCCCACACAGTGCAATGTGTGAGCAGGCAGGCAAGCCGCTGGAGGAAGCAGGGAGAATTTATAAAAGAAGGCAGAGTTCTAATCCTTTGAGGGTTTGAGATCTGCTGACAGGTCTCCTGAGCAGGAACCTGACCGTTCTCAGGCACATGCCAAGGCCTTGTTCCCACCCACCTCCATCATGCTCCTCAGCATCTTCTCACTTTTCTGAAAGAAACCTCTAGGCACAGCCTGCTCTTTGGGTGGGGCCAGAGGAAGAGCACTAGATGGGGTGGAGGCCCTGGAAGGTATCTCCAGGGGCTGGGAAACCACGTCAACTGCAGCGGGAAAGAGCCAAACCTGGGACTCACCAAAGAATATCTGTCTCCTGGAGGCCATCTGTATGAAGCGGGGGGGCGGCAGGCCCAGCACCTGCAACAAAGGCAAAGTGTTGGATTCACTCTCCTGGGGCCACATGGGCCACGACTTCTGGAACCTGGTGGGGCTTTGGGCAAACTGGCTTCTCCAGACAAGGAACCGAGATAAGAAGCTATAAGGCTTCCCTTGGTGGCTCAGTGGTAAAGAACCTGCCTGCCAATGAAGGAGATGCGGGCTTGATCCTCTGGAGGAGGAAATGGTAACCCACTCCAGTCTTCTTGCCTGGAGAATCCCATGGACAGGGGAGTCTGGTGGGCTACAGTCCATAGGGTCAAAAAGAGCTGGACATGACTGAGAGACTAAATAGCAAAAAGCAGCATGAAGTGATAACCTTGAGCCAGTGGCAAAGCAAGACCAGAGCCTGAGGCTTGCCTCCTAATCCAGGGCTGTATGAGCGTCAATCAACATGGCCTACATTACCCTAAATAGGCATCAGCACCAGCCAGGTAAGGCACTCAGAGAGGAGGGAAGCAAAAGCAGATGTAAATCACCAGATGGACTTTAGACCACAGGATGACTTCTGTTAAGAGAAGAGCAACACCTTTTTGGTCCCTTTTTCCCCACAGCAACCAACAGGGGTGCAGAGAGAGAGAAAATGACAGGTGTCTCCATCAGCCCTGGGCTCCCAGTCTTGCAGCCGGGTTCCGGGCATGTCCCTTCCCTCCTGCTTCTCAGCTTGAGATCAAGAGGAAACTGAAGTAGTTCTGGGCTAGCAGAAACCTCCACCTGGATCCCAACGCTATCCTCCTTGGAAATTGGAAGAAGAGAAGTTCTAATCCTTTGAGGGTTTGAGATCTGCTGACAGGTCTCCTGAGCAGGAACCTGACCGTTCTCAGGCACATGCCAAGGCCTTGTTCCCACCCACCTCCATCATGCTCCTCAGCATCTTCTCACTTTTCTGAAAGAAACCTCTAGGCACAGCCTGCTCTTTGGGTGGGGCCAGAGGAAGAGCACTAGATGGGGTGGAGGCCCTGGAAGGTATCTCCAGGGGCTGGGAAACCACGTCAACTGCAGCGGGAAAGAGCCAAACCTGGGACTCACCAAAGAATATCTGTCTCCTGGAGGCCATCTGTATGAAGCGGGGGGGCGGCAGGCCCAGCACCTGCAACAAAGGCAAAGTGTTGGATTCACTCTCCTGGGGCCACATGGGCCACGACTTCTGGAACCTGGTGGGGCTTTGGGCAAACTGGCTTCTCCAGACAAGGAACCGAGATAAGAAGCTATAAGGCTTCCCTTGGTGGCTCAGTGGTAAAGAACCTGCCTGCCAATGAAGGAGATGCGGGCTTGATCCTCTGGAGGAGGAAATGGTAACCCACTCCAGTCTTCTTGCCTGGAGAATCCCATGGACAGGGGAGTCTGGTGGGCTACAGTCCATAGGGTCAAAAAGAGCTGGACATGACTGAGAGACTAAATAGCAAAAAGCAGCATGAAGTGATAACCTTGAGCCAGTGGCAAAGCAAGACCAGAGCCTGAGGCTTGCCTCCTAATCCAGGGCTGTATGAGCGTCAATCAACATGGCCTACATTACCCTAAATAGGCATCAGCACCAGCCAGGTAAGGCACTCAGAGAGGAGGGAAGCAAAAGCAGATGTAAATCACCAGATGGACTTTAGACCACAGGATGACTTCTGTTAAGAGAAGAGCAACACCTTTTTGGTCCCTTTTTCCCCACAGCAACCAACAGGGGTGCAGAGAGAGAGAAAATGACAGGTGTCTCCATCAGCCCTGGGCTCCCAGTCTTGCAGCCGGGTTCCGGGCATGTCCCTTCCCTCCTGCTTCTCAGCTTGAGATCAAGAGGAAACTGAAGTAGTTCTGGGCTAGCAGAAACCTCCACCTGGATCCCACACCTTGCCCTTATCCTCCTTGGAAATTGGAAGAAGATTGGTTCAAGGGTGCTTTGGTAAATCATCCGTCATCAACCTTAGATGCACGGACTTCAGTCTTCTTAATTTACAGAGACCCAGAGCAGGGAAGTGACTGGTCAAAGAGAAAGAGGAGCAGCCCCCAGGTTTACTGACTTCCAGGGCAGTGCCAGCCCAAGAGGGCACCATCACAGCACTCCTACCTAAATTATTTGAACACTTTTATTATTAGTTTCAACCACGAGATGAGTCTCTATAATAATTCTCAAGAATGTCTGCGTCTCTCCAACCATCTTTTTAAGACAATCTAGAAAATAGAAATTTGGGATGGATGGGTAGATAAATAGGTAGACAGAAATTAGATATATCTTTTCAGCATCAAAATATCACTGGGAAAATCCGAAAATGTGAGGTTTCCACCTTTTAGGATGATATTCTCCTATATTGTCTCTTTTGGTTTCATTAACAAGATGGCTTTAAGTAAGAATATAACAGGTATAATAAATAACCACACGAGAGCCTTGGAAAAGCCTTTTCACTGGGAGACAGTTTTCCCAGAAAGTAAAGATGAAAGTAATGGCTGGCCAGCATATGGACACTGACGGGTGTCGTGTCAGTGTGGTCCCTAGATTCTTTTTTTTAAAAGATTTATTTATTTATTTATTTGGCTGGGGGTGGGGAGAGAGGGGAGCAGGCGGGCCACTTCTATTGGTCTTTCATTTGTCCATTTTCATCTATCTTTGTTCCTTGGCCCGTGTGGGCCTCCCATCGCAGCAGCCTCTGTTGTCGCAGAGAACCGGCTCTGGGTGCATACGCTCCAGAGCTCCAGCTCGGTAGTTGGACACATCAGTCCAGCCGCTCCGTGGCACATGGGATCTTCCCAGGCCAGGGATCGAACCGGCGCCCCTTGCACTGCAAGGCGGTGTCTTTACCCACTGGACCACCAGGGAAGCCCTCTAGATTCTTTTTGTTGGAAAGACTGACTGGTTGTTGGTTAGTCACTCAGTTGTGTCCAACTGTTTTGCAACCCTGTGGCCTGTGGCCTGCCAGGCTCCTCTGTCCATGGGACTCTCTAGGCAAGAACACTGGAGAGGGTTATCCCTTCCTTCTCCAGGGGATCATCCTGACCCAGAGATCAAACTTGCATCTCCCACATCTCCTGCATTGCCAGGTAGACTTTTTACCACCAAGCCATCTGGAAAGACTGTATTAACAGTATTATTGCAAATATCACAATTCATAATATGCTGGAAATTGTATCCTTTGCAAATTTATGATAAAAATGTTATATGTCAACTCAAAAGTGTATATACTTTCAAAACATCCAACCTTCCCCTGTTAACCCATGCCTCCTGCCATCTGAGAGTGGAAGTTACGCACCCCGAGGGCGTCAGCTGGAAGGCAGCCTGACCTCCTTACCTCCATAATGCAGGCTAGCTGCTCCACCTCGTCCTCCCCAGGGAACAGTGGGTAGCCTGTGTACAGCTCAGCCACGATGCAGCCCAAGCTCCACATATCAATGGCCATGTTGTATGGATGGCCCAGGATCACCTCAGGGGATCGGTAGAACCGGCTCTGGATGTAGGTGTAGACTGCGGGGGAAAGAAGAGAAACCTCACATGGAAACCTCTTCACAGAGCATGATGCGCCACATACCTGCAGTACTTAGGACTCACTGGTTGTTGCTCAGTCACTAGGTTCTGTCTGACTCTTTGTGACCCTATAGACTGCAGCACACGAGATTTCCCTGTCCTCCACTATCTCCCGGAGTTTGCTCAAATTCATGTCCATTGAGTCAGTGATGCCATCCAGCCATCTCATCCTCTGTTGTCCCCTTCTCCTCCTGCCCCCAACCTTTCCCAGCATCAGGGTCTTTTCCGATGAGCTGGCTCTTCCCATTAGGTGGCCAAAGGATTGAATCTTCAGCATCAGTCCTTCCAATGACTATTCAGGGTTGATTTCCTTGAGGATTGACTGGTTTGATCTCCCTGCAGTCCAAGGGACTCTCAGGAGTCTTCTCCAGCACCCCAGTTAGGAAGCACGACTTACGAGGCATATCCTGCATCTAATCTATCACATTCTCACAGCAACCTGATGATTATCATGAGGGGTTGTTATCCTCATGTTATTGATAAAGAACTCTAAAGTGGGCATTGTTCTAGGGAAGTAAATAGTCAAGCTTTTTAAAATTAATTTTTATTGGAAGATAGTTGCTTTACAATTTTGTGTTATTTTCTGCTGCATAGCAAAGTGAATTAACTATACCTATACATATATCCCCCCTTTTCTGGATTTCCTTCTCATTGAGGTCACCACTGAGCACTGAGTAGAGCTCCCTGGGTTCTACAGTAGGTCTTGTTAGTGAACGATTTTACACTTAGTATCAATAGTGCATATGCGCCAGTCCCAGTCTCCCGATTCACCCCACCCCTCCTTCCCCCTTACAGAGTGAAGTCAGTTAGAAAGAGAAAAGCAAATATCATATACTAATGCGTATATGTGGAATCTAGAAAAGTGATACAGATGACCTTATTTGCAAAGTAGAAACAGAGACATAAAGAACAAACGTACAGATATAGGTTAAGCTTTAAAAAAAGAAAAGGGAAAGCCAATCTAAAGCTAAGTTTTCAAAATGTCTGTTTAATCTGGGGTAGACATCCTCTGAAAGGACTGTGATTTAGCAAGGGAAGAGGTGGATGAGAACTGAAAAAAGAAGTGTGCAAAACACATAATTTAAAAATGTAGGACTCAAAAACCTGAAATTGATTGCGCCACATACCTGCAGTACTTAGGACTCACTGGTTGTTGCTCAGTCACTAGGTTCTGTCTGACTCTTTGTGACCCTATAGACTGCAGCACACGAGATTTCCCTGTCCCTCACTAGCTCCTGGAGTTTACTCAAACTCATGCCCATCGAGTTGGTGATGCCATCCAGCCATCTCATCCTCTGTCGTCCCCTTCTCCTCCTGCCCCCAATCCCTCCCAGCATCAGGGTCTTTTCCAATGAGCTGGCTCTTCCCATTAGGTGGCCAAAGGATTGAATCTTCAGCATCAGTCCTTCCAATGACTATTCAGGGTTGATTTCCTTGAGGATTGACTGGTTTGATCTCCCTGCAGTCCAAGGGACTCTCAGGAGTCTTCTCCAGCACCCCAGTTAGGAAGCACGACTTACGAGGCATATCCTGCATCTAATCTATCACATTCTCACAGCAACCTGATGATTATCATGAGGGGTTGTTATCCTCATGTTATTGATAAAGAACTCTAAAGTGGGCATTGTTCTAGGGAAGTAAATAGTCAAGCTTTTTAAAATTAATTTTTATTGGAAGATAGTTGCTTTACAATTTTGTGTTATTTTCTGCTGCATAGCAAAGTGAATTAACTATACCTATACATATATCCCCCCTTTTCTGGATTTCCTTCTCATTGAGGTCACCACTGAGCACTGAGTAGAGCTCCCTGGGTTCTACAGTAGGTCTTGTTAGTGAACGATTTTACACTTAGTATCAATAGTGCATATGCGCCAGTCCCAGTCTCCCGATTCACCCCACCCCTCCTTCCCCTTACAGAGTGAAGTCAGTTAGAAAGAGAAAAGCAAATATCATATACTAATGCGTATATGTGGAATCTAGAAAAGTGATACAGATGACCTTATTTGCAAAGTAGAAACAGAGACATAAAGAACAAACGTACAGATATAGGTTAAGCTTTAAAAAAAGAAAAGGGAAAGCCAATCTAAAGCTAAGTTTTCAAAATGTCTGTTTAATCTGGGGTAGACATCCTCTGAAAGGACTGTGATTTAGCAAGGGAAGAGGTGGATGAGAACTGAAAAAAGAAGTGTGCAAAACACATAATTTAAAAATGTATACTCGGGCTTCCCTGGCGGTCCAGTGAGTAAGGACACTGCCTTGCAGTGCAAAGGGCGCCGGTTCGATCCCTGGCCTGGGAAGATTCCAGGTGCCGCGGAGCGGCTGGATCGACGTGTCCAATTACCGAGCCGGAGCTCTGGAGCTCAGAGCCAGTGCTCTGCAGTGAGAGAGGCCACTGTGATTGGAAGTCCACACAGGCCAAAGAACAAAGATGGATGAAAATAGATAAACGAAAGACCAATAGAAGTGGCCAAAAAATAAAAATAAAAAAATTAAAAATGTATACTCAATATATTATGTGCACTGTGTTATAATGTAAAGTATAGAAAGAAAAGCTCAACAAAACCTCAGCCAATGAGGATATACAGTAGTGTAGGCAGTAGTGTAGGCAGCCTCAATTTTATAGATGAGGAGACACAAGATGGAGAAATGGGACATTACACTTATTTGCAAATGATGGTAGCTGGTTACCTAGATGGGGGCAGAGCAGGCACTTTGTAATCACTTCACTCTTTCTGTTGTTTTGTTGTTGTTTTTTGCACGTGGGATCTTAGTTCTGTGACCAGAGAATAAACCCGGTCCCCTACAGGCAAGTTCTTAACCACTGGACCACTCAGGGAAGTCCTGTCACTTCTCTGTTGTTTGAACTGGTTACAGGAAGGAGGTAATAATTTTTTTGTAATTTAAAACAAAATGCAGATTTAACAAAAATGACTTTTATACCTTTTCTGCTTCCAAAATAGACTTGAGGCACTTTGCAGCCGAAGTACAAATAGACAGGCAAGTAGAGGGAAGGAGCAAGGCGGGGGTAAATGAACCTGTTGAAGGGGATCTAGAGGTACAAACTTCAGTCAGAACAGTTCTAAAATAAGTAAGCCGCAGGATGCTACAGCATAAGGAATATGGTCGATAATATTGTAATAACTTTTTACGGGGACAGACGGTTACTAGACTTATGGTGATCACTTCATAGATGTATGCAAAAGTGCAATTAGTATGCTGTAGACCTGAAACTAAATTATATTGAAGGGTGACTATACCTCAATGAAAAAATGTCAGTAACAGGAAAGAATTAAAGTAGATTTAATGCGTACTCACATGATGTTTACATGTCTTAGACACAGTACCAAGTGCTTTATCTGGATTAACTCTTTCCAACTATCCTATGAAGCAGTTACTGTTTTGACTTTTTTAATTTTATGTTTTTCAGCTGGAGTACAGTTCCTTTATAAGGGCTGTGTTTGTTTCTGTTGTCCAACATGTGCATATGTGTATACACATATCCGTCCCTCCTGAGCCTGCCTCTTACTCCGCACTTCACCCTGCTACGTCATCACAGAGCACTGACCTGAGCTCGCTGGGCCACACAGCAGCTTCCCACTGGCTGTCTGTTTTACACCTGGTAGTGTACATCTGCCAACGCTTCTCTCCCTGTTCATCCCATCTTCTCCTTCTCCTGCTGTGCCCACAAGTCCGTTTCTCTACATCTGCCTCTCTCTTCCTGCCCTGCACACAGGTTCATCAGTGCTCTTTTTTAGATTCCATATATATGGCTTACTATATATACAATACTGGTTTTTCTCTTTCTGACTTGCTTCACTCTGTATGACAGGCTCTAGGTCCATCCACATCACTATGAATGGTCCAGTGTCGTTCCTTTTTATGGCTGTATACATGTACCACATCTTCTTTATCCACCCCTCTGTCGATGGATATTTAGGTTGAAGCAGGTACTATTACCATCCCCATTTTAAAAGGAGGAAACTGAGGCATATATATACACACACACATGCATTTCCCAGGTCATTCCACTGCAGCTGGATGAGCTGCGACTTGAACTCAAGCAGTTCTAGGTGAACACTCATTCTCTCTACTGTTCTGTGGTCAAAATAAAGATCAAGGGAAGTCAAAAAACATAAATGTGACAAATGACATCTGGAAACCCAGGGCAAGATCGTTACAGATCTTGGCTGCCAGGATAAATCTTAACTCATAGGCTACAGGGAGTTCACCTCTGAGGAGGGTAAGCATACGTGTTCCATGAGGGAGGAACAGTGTCTTCTTGCTGGAATTTGTTATGGCTTCCATACATAAACCATAAAGGACATCCATCTCCAAAAGTGGCTTTGGCGAATATTTGGGAACACTCATCTAATGGTCTTTCCTTCATCCCCAGGGGCTTCCTCTGACTCTCCTGCCACCATGAAGGCTGCTCCGCAAGCCCGTCTTTCTGATGCCCTTAGCTTGGTCTGTGTATACACTTCTCATCCTTGTAGGTACCATGTTGTCTTTCTGGCCTCCCGTCTACTCCACTGGTTGGAAGTCTTTTGAGGACAGGAGATCCTCACTTTTGGTTCTGGTACCCTAGACCCAAGGAAGGCATGGCCACCCACCCACTGCAGGATTCCTGCCTGGAGAATCCCACGGACAGAGGAGCCTGGCGAGCTACAGTTCCTGGGGTCACACGGAGTCAGACATGACTGAAGTGACTCAGCACACATTAGCACACACCCTAGACAGTGGTTAACACATAGCAGACACTCAACAGACACTCACGGAGTGTACATGTTCTCAATGTCAACAAACTTGATGAAAGCCAAAAGAAAAGCCTCTGAATCAAGTTCAGGGAGGGCTGTAGAAATATACTGGATTGGCCAAAAAAGCTCGTTCAGGTTTAGATGTTACAGAAAAATGAGAAAGAATGTTTTGGCCAATTCGATATTCCAGAACAGCTTTCCGGATTTTAGACTGAATACAGATACAGATATAGACATAGGTATAGATAGACACACACACACACATATATATATATAAAATCTGGAAAAGCGAGGGCAGTGAATTCCAGACTCTTGAACAGCTATGTTTTCTAAAGTACAGCCTGCCAGCAGTTTCAGTGTCGTACAGCTGGGCTCAGGCTGTGGCCTCTATCATTTTTCAGGGGCCCCAAGGGATTCAGATGCACCTCTAGTGCTTCCACAGACCACGGAAGCTGTCATTTCCCAGAGCCCAGTGCTCTCTGGACTCCAAAGATAGTTTGGACAAAGGTCTTTGGATAACTCGAGCCACAGAGCATGCGAGCGGGCTCACTGGGTTTGAGCCACCCTTCACATTTTAAAGACGAGGAATCCTACGTTCCGAGTATGTGAACTGGCTTGCTCAATATCTTAACAGCAATTCAGATGGAGAACCAAGGTGACTTCATGTGGGAACTGTTTGTTTCAGTAAAGGGAAGAAATCACAAAGGGGAAATTCAGACCAAGGGACTGGTATGTCCCTACCTTTCTGGTGTTCATAACAGCTTGATCCAAAGTCAATAACTTTAACAGAGACTTGGCCCTTCTGGTACAACACTATATTCTCCTAGAGGCAAGGAAGACACAGGTCAAGGTTTACTATTTACCTAACTCGATGGGCCTACCCAAGGGAAAAAAAGACACAGGTCCCCAAAGTTTACTATTTAAAATGGCACGCCCCAAGGAAGGCATGGCCACCCACCCACTGCAGGATTCCTGCCTGGAGAATCCCACGGACAGAGGAGCCTGGCGAGCTACAGTTCCTGGGGTCACACGGAGTCAGACATGACTGAAGTGACTCAGCACACATTAGCACACACCCTAGACAGTGGTTAACACATAGCAGACACTCAACAGACACTCACGGAGTGTACATGTTCTCAATGTCAACAAACTTGATGAAAGCCAAAAGAAAAGCCTCTGAATCAAGTTCAGGGAGGGCTGTAGAAATATACTGGATTGGCCAAAAAAGCTCGTTCAGGTTTAGATGTTACAGAAAAATGAGAAAGAATGTTTTGGCCAATTCGATATTCCAGAACAGCTTTCCGGATTTTAGACTGAATACAGATACAGATATAGACATAGGTATAGATAGACACACACACACACATATATATATATAAAATCTGGAAAAGCGAGGGCAGTGAATTCCAGACTCTTGAACAGCTATGTTTTCTAAAGTACAGCCTGCCAGCAGTTTCAGTGTCGTACAGCTGGGCTCAGGCTGTGGCCTCTATCATTTTTCAGGGGCCCCAAGGGATTCAGATGCACCTCTAGTGCTTCCACAGACCACGGAAGCTGTCATTTCCCAGAGCCCAGTGCTCTCTGGACTCCAAAGATAGTTTGGACAAAGGTCTTTGGATAACTCGAGCCACAGAGCATGCGAGCGGGCTCACTGGGTTTGAGCCACCCTTCACATTTTAAAGACGAGGAATCCTACGTTCCGAGTATGTGAACTGGCTTGCTCAATATCTTAACAGCAATTCAGATGCAGAACCAAGGTGACTTCATGTGGGAACTGTTTGTTTCAGTAAAGGGAAGAAATCACAAAGGGGAAATTCAGACCAAGGGACTGGTATGTCCCTACCTTTCTGGTGTTCATAACAGCTTGATCCAAAGTCAATAACTTTAACAGAGACTTGGCCCTTCTGGTACAACACTATATTCTCCTAGAGGCAAGGAAGACACAGGTCAAGGTTTACTATTTACCTAACTGCGCGCCAACTTCGTGGGCCTACCCCCAAGGGGGTACCCCCCATATCTTCACCAAAACATCCCCAGTCATCCTTTTCTGACTTCCATTTCCACTGTGGGTGCACCTCTTGTGTGGCCCCAGCACTTGCTGCTTTGCAGTATTTCTTTTGTAACTATACTGACTCTTTACTGATATAAAATGTGCAACTCTTGAAGATGGTGAATTTCGATTTGTCTCCCTGGTACCTGGTTCTATGCTTTGCTTGCATAAGGCCTTAGAAATATCATTGACTGGGACTTCCCTGGGGGTCCAGTGGTTAAGAATCCACTTGCCAAAGCAGCGGATACGGGTTCCATCTCCAATCCTGGAAGATTCCACATGGCGCAGAGCAACCAAGCCCATGTGACACAACTACTGAGCCCACACTCTAGAGGCCATGCTCTGCAACACAGAAGCCACTGCAGTGAGAAGTCTGAGCTCACCACAACTAGAGAGCAGCCCCTGCTAAGCACAACTAGGGAGGAGTCCCAGCTGGTCATAACTTAAGAAAGCCTGTGCACAGCCACAAAGATCTGGTGCAGCCAAAAATAATAAATTAAAAAGAAAGAAAAAGAAATATCATTGACTGAATTGGATATTTCCATTAAGCGCCCCCAGCAACAAACTGGTATAACAATAGAGGATCAAAACCAAAACAAAAAATACCCCACAATGGCAAAGATAGTCTCTTCAATAAGTGGTGCTGGGAAAACTGGGCAGTTACATGTAAAAAAATAAAGTTGGAACACTACATAACACTGTACACAAAGATAAACTCAAAATGGATTAAAGACCTAACTGTGAGACCAGAGACCATAAAATTCTTGGAGGAAAACATAGGCAGAACACTCAATGACATAAATCAAAGCAAGATCTTCTATAATCTGCCCCCTAGAGTAATGGAAATAAAGACAAAAAAAGACAAGTGGGACCTAATGAAACTTAAAGTTTTTGCACAGCAAAATAAACTATAAACAGGGTGAAAGACAATTTTCAGAATGTAAGAAAACAATAGCAAATGAAACAACTGACAAAGAATTAATTTCTAAAATATACAAACAGTTCAGACAACCCAACACCAAAAAAACAAACATCAAAAAATAGGAAAAAGACCTAAATAGACATCTCTCCAAAGAAGACATACAGATGGCCAACAACACATGATGTTCAACATTGCTCATTGTTAGTGAAATGCAAATCAAACTACAATGAGATATCACCTCACACCAGTCACAATGGCCATCATCAAAATGTCTACAAACAATAAATGCTGGAGAGGGTGTACAGAAAAGGGAACCCTCTTGCACTGTTGGCGGGAATGTAAATTGATACAGCCACTACGGAAAACAGTGTAGAGATCCCTCAAAAAGCTAGGAATAGAGTCACCATATGACCCAGCAATCCCACTACCAGGTATATACCCTGAGGAAATCAAAATTGAAAAAGACACATGTACCCCATTGTTCAATGCAGCACTACTTTTTGGAGGCATAGAGAAACAATTTTATTTTTTTAAATTCATGCTTTGAATTCATTTATGTACATTAAGTACTATGTAAACTTGTTTTAGGATATCATCATTTGACTTGGAAAATACTTCACCTGAATTTGGAGAAATACAACTTGGCTATTCTGCTTAAAAGTATAAAATAATGCAACACTATTTACAATGGCTAGAACATGGAAGCAACTTAGATGTCCATCAACAGATGAAAAGATAGAGGCTGTGGTATATATATATATATACAATGGAATATTACTCAGCCATAAAAGGAATGCATTTGAATCAGTTCTAATGAGGTAGAATCTAGAACCTATTATACAGAGTGAGGTATGTCAGAAACAGGAAGGTAAATATTGTCTACTGACACGTGTGTATGGAACTTAGAAAGCTGGTACTAAAGCTGGTGCTGATAAATGAATATGCAGAGCCCAGCAGTCCAGGGGTGGACATGGAGATCAGTCTTACGGACATTGGGGTGAGGAAGGGGAATATGCTGTGGGACTAGGGGATCTCAAACAGGGCCTCTGTGGCAATCTGAAGGGGTGGGATGGGGATGGGGATGGAGGAGCGGTTCGGAAGTGGGGGGGACATATGTATACCTATGGCGGATTGGGGTCGATGTGTGGCAGTAAACAACAAAACCCTCTAAAAATAATATGAATAAATAAAATTTGTATGAAAAAAAAGTACTCCGCAATGATTTGATTGGAGTTGGGATTGTTGTGGAGTTTCCCTGTTGGCTCGGACGGTAAAGAATCCACCTGCAATGCACGAGACCTGGGTTTGATCCCTGCGTTGGGAAGATCCCCTGGAGAAGGGCATGGCAACCCACTCCAGTGTTCTTGCCTGGAGATTCCCATGGGCAGAGGAGCCTAGCGGGCTGCAGTCTGTGGGGTCACAAAGAGTCGGACACGACTGAGCAACGAAGCATAGCACAGCACGGGACTGTAGTGCTGACTTTGTGAAAACAATGAAGCCGGTGTTCCAGCAGAATCCTGGATGAGAAGGCAGAGCTCTCAGGCTCTCCTCTCAGAGCATGAGCACAGATCACATGGGACTGGAAGATGAAAGTCCTAATCATATTTCCAGGGGTCTCTGCATTAGATGAATGCATGAGGCCATCACAGCTCATTGGTACTAAGCACTAAGTCTGCAGGAATAAGCCCCTGATTCTTGAGTCCATGTTCACCAAACTCTCTTGCTTGTGCATCTACTTCCCTTCACATGAGCCTGTCTCTTCCATTCCACTTGATCTATTTCTCAAGGAAATCTGTTTACTCATACCTCCGCTACCACCTATCTTGTGAGACTCCTTGATGAGAGGCAGTCTGCTGGGCCCAAAGGCTGTGGTCCCTTTGGAGCTGCAAAACTGAGGATTAGGAATGTGGACGTGGAGAATTCATCAGTGTACCGACATCCTTGTGGGGCTCCACCAGTCAGCCCCGAGAAAGCATCTCTATCTGAACCATCTTAAATTAATAAAAGTATCCCAGATCTAAAAGGTTTCCTTGGTGGCTCAGACTTTAAAAAACCTGCCTGAAATGCAGGAGACCCATGTTCAATCCCTGGGTGGGGAAGATCCCCTGGAGAAGGAAATGGCCACCCACTCCAGTATTATTGCCTGGAGAAGCCCATGGACAGAGGAGCCTGGCTGGCTACAGTCCATGAGGTCACAAAGTCAGGTATGGCCGAGCACACACACACAGGACCAACCCAGAGGAGAGTGGACACAGTTGGGATTTAGAAAAGCAGTGACCCACCTCCCTGCATGACACACATCTCCGCACACCCCTTTGGAGGCCAGCCATCCAGATCCTGTCTGCTTTGATGACCGACAGCTCTCTTCCTCGCCGCAATATCCATGTCTTGTCCTCACTGCATCTCACATGGCTTACACAACCTACAAACATGCTGCTTGGCTCCCACTCTGGAGCCCTGCCCAGTTACCACTGGGGAAGGGAACCGGGCAAACTCTTTCTGAGGGTGGGAACCAGCTAGCCCCACAGGACAGAGGTTGTACTCACGGGCTTGAGGTCACAGTGAATGATCTTCTCTATGTAGAGCATTCGCAAACACTTCAAGACAGCAAGGGTGAAGTGCCGAACTATGGAGAGACTAAAGCCTTTGAAGCTGTTGTTTCGCAAATTGATGCTATGAAAGCTCTAACCTCAGGCTCTCCTCTCAGAGCATGAGCACAGATCACATGGGACTGGAAGATGAAAGTCCTAATCATATTTCCAGGGGTCTCTGCATTAGATGAATGCATGAGGCCATCACAGCTCATTGGTACTAAGCACTAAGTCTGCAGGAATAAGCCCCTGATTCTTGAGTCCATGTTCACCAAACTCTCTTGCTTGTGCATCTACTTCCTTCACATGAGCCTGTCTCTTCCATTCCACTTGATCTATTTCTCAAGGAAATCTGTTTACTCATACCTCCGCTACCACCTATCTTGTGAGACTCCTTGATGAGAGGCAGTCTGCTGGGCCCAAAGGCTGTGGTCCCTTTGGAGCTGCAAAACTGAGGATTAGGAATGTGGACGTGGAGAATTCATCAGTGTACCGACATCCTTGTGGGGCTCCACCAGTCAGCCCCGAGAAAGCATCTCTATCTGAACCATCTTAAATTAATAAAAGTATCCCAGATCTAAAAGGTTTCCTTGGTGGCTCAGACTTTAAAAAACCTGCCTGAAATGCAGGAGACCCATGTTCAATCCCTGGGTGGGGAAGATCCCCTGGAGAAGGAAATGGCCACCCACTCCAGTATTATTGCCTGGAGAAGCCCATGGACAGAGGAGCCTGGCTGGCTACAGTCCATGAGGTCACAAAGTCAGGTATGGCCGAGCACACACACAGGACCAACCCAGAGGAGAGTGGACACAGTTGGGATTTAGAAAAGCAGTGACCCACCTCCCTGCATGACACACATCTCCGCACACCCCTTTGGAGGCCAGCCATCCAGATCCTGTCTGCTTTGATGACCGACAGCTCTCTTCCTCGCCGCAATATCCATGTCTTGTCCTCACTGCATCTCACATGGCTTACACAACCTACAAACATGCTGCTTGGCTCCCACTCTGGAGCCCTGCCCAGTTACCACTGGGGAAGGGAACCGGGCAAACTCTTTCTGAGGGTGGGAACCAGCTAGCCCCACAGGACAGAGGTTGTACTCACGGGCTTGAGGTCACAGTGAATGATCTTCTCTATGTAGAGCATTCGCAAACACTTCAAGACAGCAAGGGTGAAGTGCCGAACTATGGAGAGACTAAAGCCTTTGAAGCTGTTGTTTCTCATCAACTCGTGCAAATTGATGCTATGACAGAGAGAGAGAAGGTGATATGAAGCAGTGTAGGTGGTATACAATGTCGAGCCTGAACCTGCAGCATCAACCCCTTGCCACTGGCTGCCCTCTGGAAGCACCAAGACTCAGACTACGAGGTGGGGCATTCGTGTCTGATAATCTCAACTTTCCCATTGACTCACACTAGATCCAGGCTGAAGTTCAACTGTGCTGGCTTCTCAGATGTCTGTTTCTTACACGGCAAGACCCTTTAGTCACTTTGTTACACGTGTGTGTATGTGTGTTAAGAGGTTGGACCAGACCTCTGAAATATTCACAGCTCTTCAGCCCCTCAGGAGAGATCCAGGAAGCCCTCCAGAGACTCAACCAAGTGGCCACAGGCTGAATAAGTCTGTCTAAAGATGGCAGCTTCCTGGGCTTCCCTGGTGGCTCCGTGGTAAACAGTTTGCCTGCCAATGCAGGAGACACAGGTTCGGTCCCTAATCCAGGAAGATCCCACATGCTGCGGAGCCACTAAGCCTGTGAGCCGCAACTATGGGGCCTGTGCTCTGGAGGCTCAGAGCCACAACTATTGAACCCATGTGCTGCAACTACTGAAGCCCATGTGCCCTAGAGCCCGAGTTCCACAATAAGAAAAGTCACTGCAAGAAGAAGCCTACTCACCTCAATTAGAGAGTAGCCCCCACTCCCTGCAACTAGAGAAGAGCCTGTGGCAGCAGTGAAAAACCCAGAATAGTCAAAAATAAATAAATAAAAAGATAAATAAAAATTTTAAAAAAGATAGCAGCTTCCTAATAGATAAAGGGACAAGGGAGTGGGCAGAGGGGACCTGACGGGAAGTGGAGGAGCCCACTAAGTGGAGGAGCCTACTCCATCTAGCTGCCTGGTCTCACCTGTAGCCTTTCAGGACTGAGGGCTGGCTCTTGCCAGATAGAATATAGAGAGAGAATTCTGTGTGTGTCTCTCTCTGTGTGTGTGTGTATATATATATATACACACACACACTATATACACAAAATCCTATGTGTGTATACATACATATGCATATATATACACAGTAATCCTATATATAGATACATCCTATATATATCCATATATATAAGATATTATATATCACATACAGACAAATCTAGCGCTCTGACCTCCAAGGCTCCCTTTTGTTACTTAAGTAACTTTTCAGCCCAAAGTGAGTTACACAGAGAAAGCAGCTGACCCTAGGAGTTCAAAGGTGATGCAGAGGTGGTTGCGGAAGTAGAAGAAGTCCTTCATGTGCACCACGTTGTAAGTGTTGTGCTTGTCCTTCTGTCTGAGAGCTTCCAGGATCTTCAGCTCCATCAGGGCCTGGCGGTGAAACCTGAGGAGGGTGGGGAGCAGAGGGACAGAAGATGTGGTGTCAACAGTTGGGGGGCCCTGCACAGCATCAGGAGAGATCCAGGAAGCCCTCCAGAACTCAACCAAGTGGCCACAGGCTGAATAAGTCTGTCTAAAGATGGCAGCTTCCTGGGCTTCCTGGTGGCTCCGTGGTAAACAGTTTGCCTGCCAATGCAGGAGACACAGGTTCGGTCCCTAATCCAGGAAGATCCCACATGCTGCGGAGCCACTAAGCCTGTGAGCCGCAACTATGGGGCCTGTGCTCTGGAGGCTCAGAGCCACAACTATTGAACCCATGTGCTGCAACTACTGAAGCCCATGTGCCCTAGAGCCCGAGTTCCACAATAAGAAAAGTCACTGCAAGAAGAAGCCTACTCACCTCAATTAGAGAGTAGCCCCCACTCCCTGCAACTAGAGAAGAGCCTGTGGCAGCAGTGAAAAACCCAGAATAGTCAAAAATAAATAAATAAAAAGATAAATAAAAATTTTAAAAAAGATAGCAGCTTCCTAATAGATAAAGGGACAAGGGAGTGGGCAGAGGGGACCTGACGGGAAGTGGAGGAGCCCACTAAGTGGAGGAGCCTACTCCATCTAGCTGCCTGGTCTCACCTGTAGCCTTTCAGGACTGAGGGCTGGCTCTTGCCAGATAGAATATAGAGAGAGAATTCTGTGTGTGTGTCTCTCTCTCTGTGTGTGTGTATATATATATATACACACACACACTATATACACAAAATCCTATGTGTGTATACATACATATGCATATATATACACAGTAATCCTATATATAGATACATCCTATATATATCCATATATATAAGATATTATATATCACATACAGACAAATCTAGCGCTCTGACCTCCAAGGCTCCCTTTGTTACTTAAGTAACTTTTCAGCCCAAAGTGAGTTACACAGAGAAAGCAGCTGACCCTAGGAGTTCAAAGGTGATGCAGAGGTGGTTGCGGAAGTAGAAGAAGTCCTTCATGTGCACCACGTTGTAAGTGTTGTGCTTGTCCTTCTGTCTGAGAGCTTCCAGGATCTTCAGCTCCATCAGGGCCTGGCGGTGAAACCTGAGGAGGGTGGGGAGCAGAGGGACAGAAGATGTGGTGTCACATTGGCCAGAGCAGGTGGCCCCCTTCTTAGCCCTCCTCGCCAGCCCCACAGGACAGAAGGAGTTCAACACTCTTGCCTCCTCTCTGCCCCGTGGTGGAGCGAAGCGGGTAGAGAGGGAAAGAGGGAAGGAAAAAAAGAGCAGAAGAGGAAGCCGAGACAGGAAGGAGCAGCATCAGGACAGGGCCAATGTCAAAGAGGGAAGTCAGTCCAATAGAGAAAAACATGTATTGTAAATTAATGCATATGTATGGAGTCTAGAAAAAGGGTACTGATGAACCTATCTGGAGGGCAGGACTAGAGACGCAGACGTGGAGAACAGACTTGTGGACACAGCTGGGGAAGGAGAAGGGGGACACATAGAGAGGAGCACTAAGACACAGACACCACTATGTGTAAGTGGCCAGCGAGTGGGAGTCACTATAGAACACAGGGAACTCAGCCTGGCACTCTGGGACGACCTAGAGGGCAGGACATACGCTTACTTATGGGCGATTCACGCTGCCATGTGGCAGAAACCAGCACAATTACAAACAAAACAAGAAGGGGCCAGAGTCACGTGGTCCTTCCTCTACAGCCGATGCCTCCTGCCCAGTCACACCTCTTCTTGTTCCTGATGATTTTCAAGGCCACCAACTCGTTGTTTTTATGATCCAAGCACTTGGCCACCTGACCAAAGGACCCTCTTCCAATCATCTCTAGAACCTCGTAGCGGTAGGCGATGTGGTCGTGCAGGACCTGCAGAAGCCAGGCAGGGGTGAGGAAGGAAGCCACGGTCTCCAGGCTCCCAGTGTGTGCGCATTTTCTATACATGGCATCAGTGTGGTGGCATCATAATCATTCATTCGCATGTCATCACTGGCATGAACACTGACATGGACTGTGCTGACTTGAGACCAAGGGCCAGGTTGTACTCATTTCTGATAGCTCCCCTCTCTATTTCAAGAGTCCAGCAGGTGCCCAAGTATATGACAGGTCCTTAGGAAATAGGTGTTTAATAAACATTCACTGACAAAATAAATGTGGAAGTGCCGCTGTGTTGGGGACGTAGCTACATGCATTGCATGCTTGTGCATGTGCTGGGACACAAAGCGCTGAGAGGAGATTCTGAGCAGGTGGAAAACACACATCCTCCTGCTGCCCTGGGGTACTTGAAGATGTGAGACTCCAGTGGATGAACATTCCTGGGGGACTTCCCAGAGGCTCGAGACCCTGATGGGAGCGGGGTGAGAGATAGGGAGGAGCTGGGGGTGTCTGGCTGAACTGGAGGCAAGGTTTAGAGGGGCGGTTCTTAACCAAGGACCTATGAACAGTCCTCCCCCACCCTCAAAATTCTGTGTATGCGCCACCTCTTTTTGGATAAAGATTTATAACTTTTATCAGATTTTTAGGGTCCCTTGATCTAAAAATATTGAGAACAAGGGCTCTAGACCAGCAGTCCCCAACCTTTTTTAACACTAGGGACTGGTTTTATGGAAGACAGATTTTCCACAGAACAGGGCAAGAGGTGGATTCAGGATAAATGTATGACATTTTTTTGTGCACTTTATTTCTATTATGATTACATCAGATCCTCAGGCATTAGATTCTAGAGGTTGGGGACCCCTTCTCTAGAAAGAGGATGTGTGCCATAAACTTTAAACCCTTGTTTCTCAAGGCTTGGTCCAAGGACCAGCAATGTGGGCATCCCCCAGAAGGTTTTTAAAAGGGCCAAGTCTTAGGCCCCACTCCAAACCTGCTGGCTAACAGTCTTCCTTTGTAATGAGACCCCCAGATGATCTGTGCACATAGGAAAGCTTGAGAAACACAGCCCCGAATTCAGTTTGAAAACCTCCTCTTTTGTAAAGTCATCAGAGAGCTCCTAATCCAAGTTGAGAGGAAGTGTCTGGAGTAGGACATTCACAGGAGCTCGTGGGCCTAGTGGCAACGTACCACCCGTCTGGACATCCTCGGAGGCAGCGCCCGGATCTCCCCTGCAGGCTGGGACGAGGCGTCATCCAGGGCACAGTGAGAAGACGGGGAGACGTCCCTGGGGCCCGCCTTTAGGAAGCCAAAGGGAGCACTCTGCACCAAGGTAGAGTGGAAAAACACTCTGTTTTTGTGCAGGAAATGACCTCTATTATGAAACAGAAAAAGGCGCTAAATGGAGGAAACAAGAAAAAGGGAATCTTAGAAAGATCGCCTCTTAGTCCATCGTCCAACCGCTCCAGTGGGCCCAGGGCTGTGCTGGAGAGGAGGCTGTGGGAGTTCATCCAGGATGCAAACCTGCCACCCTTCATACTTGTGAAATCAATATTCTATGAGCAGAGTACTGTGCTAATCAGCTTTTCCCCATTTTTATCTGGACCAGGGTGTCTGGCTGAACTGGAGGCAAGGTTTAGAGGGGCGGTTCTTAACCAAGGACCTATGAACAGTCCTCCCCCACCCTCAAAATTCTGTGTATGCGCCACCTCTTTTTGGATAAAGATTTATAACTTTTATCAGATTTTTAGGGTCCCTTGATCTAAAAATATTGAGAACAAGGGCTCTAGACCAGCAGTCCCCAACCTTTTTTAACACTAGGGACTGGTTTTATGGAAGACAGATTTTCCACAGAACAGGGCAAGAGGTGGATTCAGGATAAATGTATGACATTTTTTTGTGCACTTTATTTCTATTATGATTACATCAGATCCTCAGGCATTAGATTCTAGAGGTTGGGGACCCCTTCTCTAGAAAGAGGATGTGTGCCATAAACTTTAAACCCTTGTTTCTCAAGGCTTGGTCCAAGGACCAGCAATGTGGGCATCCCCCAGAAGGTTTTTAAAAGGGCCAAGTCTTAGGCCCCACTCCAAACCTGCTGGCTAACAGTCTTCCTTTGTAATGAGACCCCCAGATGATCTGTGCACATAGGAAAGCTTGAGAAACACAGCCCCGAATTCAGTTTGAAAACCTCCTCTTTTGTAAAGTCATCAGAGAGCTCCTAATCCAAGTTGAGAGGAAGTGTCTGGAGTAGGACATTCACAGGAGCTCGTGGGCCTAGTGGCAACGTACCACCCGTCTGGACATCCTCGGAGGCAGCGCCCGGATCTCCCCTGCAGGCTGGGAAGAGGCGTCATCCAGGGCACAGTGAGAAGACGGGGAGACGTCCCTGGGGCCCGCCTTTAGGAAGCCAAAGGGAGCACTCTGCACCAAGGTAGAGTGGAAAAACACTCTGTTTTTGTGCAGGAAATGACCTCTATTATGAAACAGAAAAAGGCGCTAAATGGAGGAAACAAGAAAAAGGGAATCTTAGAAAGATCGCCTCTTAGTCCATCGTCCAACCGCTCCAGTGGGCCCAGGGCTGTGCTGGAGAGGAGGCTGTGGGAGTTCATCCAGGATGCAAACCTGCCACCCTTCATACTTGTGAAATCAATATTCTATGAGCAGAGTACTGTGCTAATTGCATGCTTTTCCCCATTTTTATACGTGGTATTTCTTTGATTTAGCACCTAATAGAATCCTTCAGGACACCCAGAGTTCCAGATACACTGGCACCAAATGCTGTAAAATACCCCATACCCTTTTCCTTTCCAGACTACCTCTTGTCCCCAAATCCCAAAGCCAGTTACCTTACCCACCCTCAGCCCTGCTTTACCTTCATGTAGGAGCCGTGTTCATCATCAAAATTCGTCTTGCTGAATTTATCCGGAGCCATGTGCAGTTTCTTGGCACCCAGACCCAGGAACCATAGCTCCGTGTAGCCCAGGATCTCCCTTTGCTCATAAGAAGACAGCTGGTTCTTAAAACACTTGAGGGCCTCTGTGTGAAAAACCCGGCGGATTTAAGGTAAGATGTGGTGATGTGAGGGTCTGCCCACTGCAGACCAGAGCATCCTTTACCGTTCATGAGCTGGGGGCAGGCTCACTCTGTCACAGCAGAACCAGCTCCACACTGAAATGATCCCCCCATGGGCAGTTCTAGAGATTGTTCAAGGAGAGGAAGCACAGCCAAGTTCAAGGCCACAGGAGAGGAGCTCCAAGCATCAGTGTTGGCCCTGAGTCAATGCTCAGAGGACTTTGGCTCCCTCCTATGTTGTCTGAATCCCTAGACCTTGCAAAGAGCTGGGCTCCTGGCCCCAACGTGTGTGACCTTCCAGGCCTGACCACAAGGGATGACAGGCATTTACCAGGTAAGGCTCTGGGGGAAGTTGCCTCCTACCACAGCATGGGTGGTCAGCCAGTGCATTGGGGGATCGAAGAGCAGCACTCAAGGATGCAGGTGTCCCTGGATAGCCAAGCTCTTGATACCCAGGAGCCTCCATTCAGAGGCCCTCCTCGGGGCTTCTGCCAAGACCCCCTCATCAAGAGCCTTCCAGCCACTCTTTGCCATCCTGAGTCAGAACATGATACCCTCCACTCCCAGCTCTCCCCACTCCCAATCCTCCTCCCACTCCTGCCCCTCCATAAAGCATCAGGAGCTTTTTGCCCCTCCCCGCGAAGTAGGGCCCAGGGCTGTGCTGGAGAGGAGGCTGTGGGAGTTCATCCAGGATGCAAACCTGCCACCCTTCATACTTGTGAAATCAATATTCTATGAGCAGAGTACTGTGCTAATTGCATGCTTTTCCCCATTTTTATACGTGGTATTTCTTTGATTTAGCACCTAATAGAATCCTTCAGGACACCCAGAGTTCCAGATACACTGGCACCAAATGCTGTAAAATACCCCATACCCTTTTCCTTTCCAGACTACCTCTTGTCCCCAAATCCCAAAGCCAGTTACCTTACCCACCCTCAGCCCTGCTTTACCTTCATGTAGGAGCCGTGTTCATCATCAAAATTCGTCTTGCTGAATTTATCCGGAGCCATGTGCAGTTTCTTGGCACCCAGACCCAGGAACCATAGCTCCGTGTAGCCCAGGATCTCCCTTTGCTCATAAGAAGACAGCTGGTTCTTAAAACACTTGAGGGCCTCTGTGTGAAAAACCCGGCGGATTTAAGGTAAGATGTGGTGATGTGAGGGTCTGCCCACTGCAGACCAGAGCATCCTTTACCGTTCATGAGCTGGGGGCAGGCTCACTCTGTCACAGCAGAACCAGCTCCACACTGAAATGATCCCCCCATGGGCAGTTCTAGAGATTGTTCAAGGAGAGGAAGCACAGCCAAGTTCAAGGCCACAGGAGAGGAGCTCCAAGCATCAGTGTTGGCCCTGAGTCAATGCTCAGAGGACTTTGGCTCCCTCCTATGTTGTCTGAATCCCTAGACCTTGCAAAGAGCTGGGCTCCTGGCCCCAACGTGTGTGACCTTCCAGGCCTGACCACAAGGGATGACAGGCATTTACCAGGTAAGGCTCTGGGGGAAGTTGCCTCCTACCACAGCATGGGTGGTCAGCCAGTGCATTGGGGGATCGAAGAGCAGCACTCAAGGATGCAGGTGTCCCTGGATAGCCAAGCTCTTGATACCCAGGAGCCTCCATTCAGAGGCCCTCCTCGGGGCTTCTGCCAAGACCCCCTCATCAAGAGCCTTCCAGCCACTCTTTGCCATCCTGAGTCAGAACATGATACCCTCCACTCCCAGCTCTCCCCACTCCCAATCCCTCCTCCCACTCCTGCCCCTCCATAAAGCATCAGGAGCTTGTGTGGCTCCTATTTGCCCCTGGCCCGAGGCCAGTCACTGGGGAGACTGAACAGTAGACCATCAGGGCTCTCCCATTGGCTTCTTATATTCTGCTGAGTCCTGTCCCCGGCCCACAGGTGCAAAGGCCACAGAAGTGGAGCCCAGAACCAAGGTCACCTCCAAAGTTGACTTTGTAACCATTGCCAAAAGCCCCCCAATCATCACCAGTAGGCTTCCTGATCCAAATGCCCACCCCAGTGTTCACCCTCTAGCTCCCTGAACGATCACCCAATGCTACCCTTCCAGCAGGAATTTTCTTTGTCTTGAGGCTATAAACACGCACTAGGAACCCACGAAAACGGTCACCTCTCCCTGGCCTGTCATAAGGCAAGCTGCTGCACTCACAGCACCCACGTTATCTCTGCTTTGTTCTAAATAAACTCATTTCCTTCTGAAATGTTCTGTGTAGAAATTGTTCTCCAACCCATGGTCAAACTGCCCCAGCATATCCAACTGGTGAAAACGTTCATTCATATTTTTCCATAACATCTTACAGGAAACCCGAACAAACTCTCTGGCCTACCGATACCATCACAGTAAGTGACAATGCCTTGAGGGACTGCATAACCTCCCCGCCACACCCCAGCGCATCCAGCCACACCCCGCTGCGCCCCACCACTGCCCCAGAGGCTCACCTGTGGATGTCAGAGGCACCTTGTGCTTCCGCTGCTTCAGGGGCTTCTTCTCTGCTTTGAGGCCTTGGGTTTTCACGTTCAAAGGGAAGGGCAGCTCAGGAGGCTTGAGCTCAGAAGATGATGTCTGACCCTGAGCTTGATCCACCTGTTCAGAGAAAGAGACTTGCAATCAGGGACTCTTCAGGCCACTTCTGGGAGTCCTAAACCACGGGTGTGACTGAGAACACGCCCATCCAGCCTGACTGCTTTCTCTCCAGGGGGAAAATGGTGATTGTGAGACAGTAGTGAACTTCCCTGGTGGTCCAGTGGCTAAGAATCTGCCTGCCCATGCAGGGGACAAGGGTTCAGTCCCGAGTCTGAGACGATCCCATGTGCCTCAGTGCCTGCGTTGGTCTAAAGCCCTGGGGCCACCACCACTGACCCTGGTGCGCTCAGAGCCTATGCTCCACAACAAAAGAAGCCACCACCGTGAAAAGGCAGTGCACCACAACCAAGAGTTGCCCCAGCTTGCGACAACTGGAGAAAGCCCTCCAACTACAATGAAGACCCAGTGCAACTAAAAACTAAATAAATAAATGACAGGTCAGCGCAATCTCTCTCTCAAAGGAAGGATCCATCTGACTCGCCATATTCCCCATGAAACCCTGTACATCACAGTCTACAGTGGGCAACCCCAGTGACATCTCCCAGTAGGGAGGATGGGAACAGTTCTTTCCTGCTAAGCTGGAGAAGGTCAATTCCTAACGAGACAGAGTCACCTGCCCAAGGGCACAAACACGTGAATTTAGGTGTGTGTAACAGCTCTTTAACTTGGCCCTTTCTTAGGTGATCTCATTTGATCCCTACGCAAAACAAGGATGAGACATAGAAGGAACACCAACATTCTGAACTGTTTATACATGCTTCCACCATTTATACACCCAACACTTCATTTTTCCTCTTCTCAGTGAATCCTCGTGACAGCCCTACCAAGAGTCTGCTTTGCACAGAAAGCCAACAACTTACTGTTCAGGTTTATATTCACTGTAAACATTACATTTATCACTTTCGAGCTCTTGGCTAAGATTAACTGTTGCACGGGGCACCCCCGTGGCACAGGAGTGGAGACTGCCTGTTGATGCAGGACATGCAGGAGAAGAAGGTCTGATCCCTGGATCAGGAAGATCCCCTAGAGGAGGGCATGGAAACCCTCTCCAGAATTCTTGCCTGGAGAATCCCATAGACAGAGCAGCCTGGCGGGGTACAGTCTATGGGGTCACAGAGGGTTGGACACAACTGCGCACATTCATTGTGAAAAAGGTGAATGGGACCAAAACCCAACTGTTACCAGACTTTCCTCAGCCTCGACAGTAGTGAACTTCCCTGGTGGTCCAGTGGCTAAGAATCTGCCTGCCCATGCAGGGGACAAGGGTTCAGTCCCGAGTCTGAGACGATCCCATGTGCCTCAGTGCCTGCGTTGGTCTAAAGCCCTGGGGCCACCACCACTGACCCTGGTGCGCTCAGAGCCTATGCTCCACAACAAAAGAAGCCACCACCGTGAAAAGGCAGTGCACCACAACCAAGAGTTGCCCCAGCTTGCGACAACTGGAGAAAGCCCTCCAACTACAATGAAGACCCAGTGCAACTAAAAACTAAATAAATAAATGACAGGTCAGCGCAATCTCTCTCTCAAAGGAAGGATCCATCTGACTCGCCATATTCCCCATGAAACCCTGTACATCACAGTCTACAGTGGGCAACCCCAGTGACATCTCCCAGTAGGGAGGATGGGAACAGTTCTTTCCTGCTAAGCTGGAGAAGGTCAATTCCTAACGAGACAGAGTCACCTGCCCAAGGGCACAAACACGTGAATTTAGGTGTGTGTAACAGCTCTTTAACTTGGCCCTTTCTTAGGTGATCTCATTTGATCCCTACGCAAAACAAGGATGAGACATAGAAGGAACACCAACATTCTGAACTGTTTATACATGCTTCCACCATTTATACACCCAACACTTCATTTTTCCTCTTCTCAGTGAATCCTCGTGACAGCCCTACCAAGAGTCTGCTTTGCACAGAAAGCCAACAACTTACTGTTCAGGTTTATATTCACTGTAAACATTACATTCATCACTTCTCGAGCTCTTGGCTAAGATTAACTGTTGTACGGGGGCACCCACGTGGCACAGGAGTGGAGACTGCCTGTTGATGCAGGACATGCAGGAGAAGAAGGTCTGATCCCTGGATCAGGAAGATCCCCTAGAGGAGGGCATGGAAACCCTCTCCAGAATTCTTGCCTGGAGAATCCCATAGACAGAGCAGCCTGGCGGGGTACAGTCTATGGGGTCACAGAGGGTTGGACACAACTGCGCACATTCATTGTGAAAAAGGTGAATGGGACCAAAACCCAACTGTTCAGCTCATGATCTTTTCCCATCCTAGACCTCTCTGAAGTTGGCTCTGGACGAAAGTAGAAAGGTCTTGTTGCCTGCCTGCCCCAGGCCACGCCCACTGCCTCCGCCTCACCTGATGCAGCGGGGGCTGCTTCGACAGGAGCTTGCTGCCAAGGCTTGGGAGGTTCACCATCTTCCTCTCCTTGGGCTCCACAGGAGGCAGTGACACGAAGCTGGTGTCTGTGCCCTGCAGCAGGAGGCGCTGGTAAGGTACGGATGCTTCAGCCCTGCCCAGAGCCAGGACGAGCCTGAGCCAAGTCAGGGGGAGATCTGTCTTTGAGTCCAGTGGAGGGAAAGGCAGAGGGATCGTGCAGACAGGAGCAAAACTCTCCTCCTCCACCTTCCAGCTGTGGACCCTGGATGGTCGCCCCGACCCCTACTGGAAGCTTCAACTGTCTCAGCACTGGCAGGGAGACCTCGCTCACAAGGCTTCTGTGAGGTTAACAAGACAATCTGTGTGGAATATTCTAGACACCTTAGCTTTTGTTATTATCATGCCAACGTCTCACCACCCTGACTTGGGGAAGTCCTTCCTACTGTACACTGCAAACCTTCCTCAGGGTAGCACAAGCGCCCAACTCCTCCAGTAAGTATAGATGCATTTTATGGCCGCACCAGGTGGCATGTGGGATCTTAGTTCCCCGACCAGGGATCAAACCAGGATCCCCTGCATTGGGAGCTCAGAGTCTCAGCCACTGGAGCAGGAGGGAGAGTCTCCCAGTTTCTTTACATTATTGACTTGACCTGTTCACCTCTCCAGATCGCTGCCTCTACACACACACACACACACACACACACACACAATGACTGATTGATTAGGACAGACGTACTCTGACTATCTGCGCTTCCCAAGTGGTGCTAGTGGTAAAGAACACACTTGCCAATGTAGGAGACCTAAGAGACCAGGGCTCAATCCCTGGGTTGGGAAGATCCCCCAGAGGAAGACACCCATTCCAGTATTCTTGCCTAGAGAATCCATGGACAGAGGAGCCCAGTTGGCCAGACGCCATGGGCCACAAAGAGTCAGACTGACTGAAGCGACTTAGCAGGCATGCACATAGTCTGACCATCAGTGAAGAGCACCAGTTAACACTGGGCAGGGATAGGGCGTGGTGATAGCATGTTCACTACATTATGCTGAGCTGAGCTGAAAACGCCTGTGAAAAGCCACCCCGGCCACCCATCCCTCCTCACCCTCTGCTAGAGAGAGGACCCAAAGCACCACTTCATACCTTATTCACGAGCTGGATCATCCTGAAGTTCTTGACCTTGGAAGGTGGCTTCTGGATCGGAAACAAAGGCTTACTCTCAACCTGGATCCAGTCAAAGAGAATTGGGATAACATGTGGCTTGGTGTCATTGCCAGAGCCTAACGTTTATTTTGCTTCGTTATAATAAACAAGATATACTCGAAGTCAGCTCTCCAGACCCCCAAGCTAGGAAGAGCTGAGAGAGACTCAAAGAACAGAATGAATGAATACCCAAACAAATGATCTTTCTAGCAGTGCTTATCCTACATTGACTTACTCAAGAGTTTTCACACTTAAAATAAAAATCATAGGACCCTTTCTTTGAATAAAATCTTAGCCAGGTGCCAAGGACACAAGAATATATAAAAGCAGAGCTTCTGGGGACTTCCCTGGTGGTCCAGCGGTTAAGAATCTGCCTTCCAATCCAGGGGAGGCAGGTTTGATCCCTGGTCAGGGGACTAAGATCCCACATACCACAAGCTAAGCTCACATGCCTCAACTAAGACCCTGTGTAGCCAAATAAATAAATATTAAAAAAAAAAAAAAAAAAAAAAGCAGAGCTTCTGTTTCTAAAGAGAAGAAAGTACCTATAATTTTCCCCAGAACCTCTTTTTCTTCAGAGTGGCTCTTGGTGGAACTCACCAGAATACAGGAGCCCAGTCTGGACACCAGTGACCTGATCAGAGGGGACTTCACTTCTATAAAGAGGTGGGGTGGGAAAAACCAAATAGCAGAGCTGTGCCCACCCGCACCCTTCCCCACAAAGGGTGGTAAGCTCACAATTCAGGTGTGTGACATAGCAGACTTCTGGGTTTGTTTTAGCTCCTAAGCCATGTCCAACTCTGCGACCCACAGTCCCTCTGGGACTGCAGCCCATCAGGTTCCTCTGTCCATGGGATTCTCCAGGAGAGAATCATGGGATGGGTTACCATGCCCTTCTCCAGGGGATCATCAAACTCACACCTCTTATACCTCCTGCACAGGTCAGGTTTGGTTTCTTTTTCTTTTTTCTTTTTTTTTTTGCCACTAGCATCACCTGGGAAGCCCTTAGCTCTTTCTTAGGGAATGACAATTGTCCAAAGTTGAGATACGGCCTCTGTCAAGCCCACATCCACAAAACTTGGCATACAGGGCACACTGAATAGGAACTGAACATGCTACTTGAACTTCGTATCACCCAGCACAGCTAAGCCCTCTGCAGACTTGCAATGATGGGGACCGCTTTTAAGAAACAAAATTGGCCATGCTGCATGGCATGTGGTCTTTTGGCTGCCCAACCAGGAATCAAACCTGCACCCCCTGATTGGAAGCACAGAGTCTTAACCACTGGAACACCAGGGAAGTCCCAAATTTAATTTTTTCTTTCAATTTTTTTGCTGTGCTGTGCAGCATTCAGAATCTTAGTTCCCAAACCTAGGATGAAATCTGTGCCCCCTGCATTGGAAGTTTGGAGTCAATCCCTGGACTACCACGTAAGTCCCTGATGGAGACTATTTATAATGGTCCATCTAGATCTCCTAGAAGAGGGATGTGGTCCAAAGGAGATGGGCCCACGTGGTCTCAGACAAAGCTAATTTGATTGGCTAATGTGTACTGGATGCAGGACTTGGTTGTCTATTGGATGGACCACAATGCTATCTGAGCAAAGACTGCAGTTGCAAACCTGAGTCCCAGCTTCTCATCAGATAACTTTGGGGGGATTAGCCACCATCAACAGTGACACATTGGCTCTGAGGATGGCTTTGGGGAGAAGACTATGCAAATTAGAAGTACACTTAAAGGCCTTCTCTGGTGGCTCACTGGTAAAGAACCTGCCTGCCCTCGAAGAGGCACAGTTTCAATCCCTGAGCCAGGAAGATCCCATGTGCCTCAGAACAACTAAGCCTGCACACCACAATGATCAAGCCTGGGCTCTAGATCCTGAGAACTGCAACAAATGAAGGCCATGCACCCTTGAGCCCGTGGTTTGCAACAAGAGAAGCCCCTGTAATGAGAAGTCTACACAGCACAACTGCAAAAAAGCCCACACAGTCACGAAGACCCAGCACAGTCAAATGTAAATAAATACAATTATTTTTAAAAGTACATTATAAAATACAACCAAAACTAAATACCAAGCAAAGGGTATGGACAGTGAGAGACAACAGAAAAATAAGTGACCACTGTGAACACAGTCCATCCAGAAGTACGGTGTGGGCGGGGCTCTGGGAAAGGGTGTAGCTTGGCCTGAGCCTTAACTGACAGGGAAGGTATGGAACATGCTCATCGGGTGAAACAACAGCATCTGGGCATGCTCTGAGGGACTTCACTGCTCATACTGGTTAAGCTGGAGCAGAAGGTCGACTGTGGACTGTGGAAGGCACTGAATGCCAAGTTAAGACACTTGGTCATTATCTTAAGAAGACAGAATTAAGTGTAATGGGATCTCCTGTGTGGAACCCTGGAACAGACCAAAGGCAGTAGGTCAAAAAATAATATGGGTCCCAGAAGAAGAGAAAAACAAGGGGTATGAGAACATTTTTGAAGAGATTATAGTTGAAACCTTCCCCAGCATGGTAAAGGAAATAGTGAACCAAATCCAAGTAGCACAAAGAGTCCCAAACAGGATAAACCCTAGGAGAAACACGCCAAGACACATACTAACTAAGCTAACACAGATTAAACACAAATAAAAAAATAATAAAAGTAGCAAGGGAAAAGCAACAAGTGACATACAAGGGAAAATCCCATGCATTTCACAGCTGATCTTTCCGCAGGCCAGAAAGGAATGGCAGGACATATTTCAAGTACTGAAAGGGAAAAATCTACAACCAAGATTACTCTACCAGCAATGATCTCTTTCAAAATTGGACAGAGAAATCAAAAGCTTGATAGACAAACAAAAGTTAAGAGAATTTAGTACCACCAACCCAGCCTTACAACAAATGTTAAATGGACTTATATAGATAGCAAATACAAGAGAGAAGAAAAAGATCTACAAAACAAACCCCAAACATTTAAGAAGATGGCAATAGGAATATATGTATCAATAATTACTTTAAATGTAAATGAATTAAATCTTCCAACCAAAAGAAACAGACTGGCTGAATGGATAAAAAAACAAGACCTGTGTATACGCTGTTTACAAGAAACCCACTTCAGACCCAAAGACAAATATAGACTGAAAGTGAAATAATGGAAAAATGTATTCCATGCAAATGGAAACCAAAATAAAGTTGGAATGGCAATCCTCATATTGGACAAAACAGACCTTAAAACAAAGAAGATTGTAAGAGACAAGGCAGGACACTACATAATGATCAAGGGATCAATCCAAGAGGAAGACATAATAATTACAAATATCCATGCACTCAACATAGAATCACCTCAATAATAAGGCACACACTATCAGGCATAAAAAGAGAAATTGACAGTAACACAATAATAGTAGGAGACTTTAACACCCCACTTACACCAATGGACAGATCATTAAAACAGAAAATTAACAAGGAAACATAAGCCTTAAATGACACATTAAATCAGATGGATCTCATTGATATCTTCAAGGCATTCCATCTAAATGCAGAAGAATAAACTTTCAGGGGTGGAGCTAAGATGGCGGCGCAGAAGGACGTGCACTCATGTCTCCTGCAAAATTGCCTGAATTGCAACGAGTTCCTGAAAAACCATCAACAGGAGGAGGTTGGATCCGATCACAAAAAAGATACCCCACATCGAAGAACAAAGGAGAAGCCACAACAAGACGGTAGGAAGGGCACAATCGCGCTTTTAAAAGTCAAACCTCACACCCGCCAGAGAGGCTGGGTGGGCCAAAGGCGCAAAGCCTGTTGCAGATCAAGACCCGGGAAAGGAGCGGTGACGCCCACAAGGGACTGAGCCAGACCTGTTTTGGAGGGTCCAAGTGCCCCCTTGAGCTAGAAGTGCCCTTGAGCAGTCCTCAGAAGGACTGCACCCGTTCCCTTTGAAGGAGGTTACCATTAAAAGCAAATCAAAAGCTTGATAGACAAACAAAAGTTAAGAGAATTTAGTACCACCAACCCAGCCTTACAACAAATGTTAAATGGACTTATATAGATAGCAAATACAAGAGAGAAGAAAAAGATCTACAAAACAAACCCCAAACATTTAAGAAGATGGCAATAGGAATATATGTATCAATAATTACTTTAAATGTAAATGAATTAAATCTTCCAACCAAAAGAAACAGACTGGCTGAATGGATAAAAAAACAAGACCTGTGTATACGCTGTTTACAAGAAACCCACTTCAGACCCAAAGACAAATATAGACTGAAAGTGAAATAATGGAAAAATGTATTCCATGCAAATGGAAACCAAAATAAAGTTGGAATGGCAATCCTCATATTGGACAAAACAGACCTTAAAACAAAGAAGATTGTAAGAGACAAGGCAGGACACTACATAATGATCAAGGGATCAATCCAAGAGGAAGACATAATAATTACAAATATCCATGCACTCAACATAGAATCACCTCAATAATAAGGCACACACTATCAGGCATAAAAAGAGAAATTGACAGTAACACAATAATAGTAGGAGACTTTAACACCCCACTTACACCAATGGACAGATCATTAAAACAGAAAATTAACAAGGAAACATAAGCCTTAAATGACACATTAAATCAGATGGATCTCATTGATATCTTCAAGGCATTCCATCTAAATGCAGAAGAATAAACTTTCAGGGGTGGAGCTAAGATGGCGGCGCAGAAGGACGTGCACTCATGTCTCCTGCAAAATTGCCTGAATTGCAACGAGTTCCTGAAAAACCATCGACAGGAGGAGGTTGGATCCGATCACAAAAAAGATACCCCACATCGAAGAACAAAGGAGAAGCCACAACAAGACGGTAGGAAGGGCACAATCGCGCTTTTAAAAGTCAAACCTCACACCCGCCAGAGAGGCTGGGTGGGCCAAAGGCGCAAAGCCTGTTGCAGATCAAGACCCGGGAAAGGAGCGGTGACGCCCACAAGGGACTGAGCCAGACCTGTTTTGGAGGGTCCAAGTGCCCCCTTGAGCTAGAAGTGCCCTTGAGCAGTCCTCAGAAGGACTGCACCCGGTTCCCTTTGAAGGAGGTTACCATTAACCAAATCATAGAGCTGCCAAGTAGGATTGGAAACTCGGTGCGCACTGTGACCCGGGAGAGGGGAATAGTGATCCTGCAGGAGACTGAACCAGACTCACCTCTGAGTAACCTGACGTCTCCCGTGGTGGCGGGGGTCGACGGTGGCCTGCAGCAGGGTCGGGGTCACTGTGGAAGTGCTTCTCATAGAGCGTGTGGAAACAAATCCTTTGTGAGAGAGACGCCATTTTCCCTACTGTAGTTTGGCTGCTGGTCAGACTACAGGGCTGCTGGTCAAGCTACAGGGAGGGAAATTAGCTCCAACCAGCAAGAAAAGGGATTTGGATTAAGAAACTCCCAGGGCCAGCCTGGGCGGGCCTTTTAGTTCTGGAATAGGCTGAAATAAACAAGCAGTCAAAGAGGTCTTCAGATCCAACCACTGCCAGAGGCAAGAAAAAGACTGATAATTCCTGAACAGTCAGCAAGAGACAGAAGAACATAAACACTATTTTCACTGTTTTGTCTGAAGCTGGAGCTACTGTTGGATTTTTAAAATTTCATTTTATTCTTTTTTTTATTGCTTTTTTTGTTTTGTTTTTATTGTTTTTTTCCCCTTTTTCCAAGCCCACTCAGCAACGCCCCCCCCCCATTTTGTGTGTGGGTGTGGGTGTTTGTTTCCTCCATTGAATTCTATTGAAGCTACTAATCTTATCAGTAAGACTGAATATATACAGGTTTACATTTTTTTTTTCTTTTTTCCTTTTAAACCACACATTTTATTTTGGTATAAACTTCTGGTTCCATATTGGCCTTTTATGGTTCTGTGGGAGTTTTGTTTGTTTTTATTGTTTTTGCTTTGTTTTTCTATGTTTTTCTATATACTTATCTCTGTTTTAATTTTTAAGCTTTTTATTTGTACTACTACTTCCTATATAACTCTTTTTTTTTAAAAAAAAAGATTTATTTATTTATTTATTTAGAGCAGGGGTCAGGTTGGGGAGTGAGGGGAGCAGGCGGGCCACTTCTACTGGTCTTTCATTTCTCAATTATTTTTCATCTGTCTTTGTTCTTTGGCTCATGTGGGCCTCCCATCGCAGTGGCCTCTGTTGTTGCAGAGCACCGGCTCTGGGCGCATGCGCTCCAGAGCTCTGGCTCGGTAATTGGACACATTGGTCCAGCCGCTCCGCGGCACGTGGGATCTTCCCAGGCCAAGAGGGTGAGAATAGTGATCCTGCAGGAGACTGAACCAGACTCACCTCTGAGTAACCTGACGCTCCCGTGGTGGCGGGGGTCGACGGTGGCCTGCAGCAGGGTCGGGGTCACTGTGGAAGTGCTTCTCATAGAGCGTGTGGAAACAAATCCTTTGTGAGAGAGACGCCATTTTCCCTACTGTAGTTTGGCTGCTGGTCAGACTACAGGGCTGCTGGTCAAGCTACAGGGAGGGAAATTAGCTCCAACCAGCAAGAAAAGGGATTTGGATTAAGAAACTCCCAGGGCCAGCCTGGGCGGGCCTTTTAGTTCTGGAATAGGCTGAAATAAACAAGCAGTCAAAGAGGTCTTCAGATCCAACCACTGCCAGAGGCAAGAAAAAGACTGATAATTCCTGAACAGTCAGCAAGAGACAGAAGAACATAAACACTATTTTCACTGTTTTGTCTGAAGCTGGAGCTACTGTTGGATTTTTAAAATTTCATTTTATTCTTTTTTTTATTGCTTTTTTTGTTTTGTTTTTATTGTTTTTTTCCCCTTTTTCCAAGCCCACTCAGCAACGCCCCCCCCCCCATTTTGTGTGTGGGTGTGGGTGTTTGTTTCCTCCATTGAATTCTATTGAAGCTACTAATCTTATCAGTAAGACTGAATATATACAGGTTTACATTTTTTTTTTCTTTTTTCCTTTTAAACCACACATTTTATTTTGGTATAAACTTCTGGTTCCATATTGGCCTTTTATGGTTCTGTGGGAGTTTTGTTTGTTTTTATTGTTTTTGCTTTGTTTTTCTATGTTTTTCTATATACTTATCTCTGTTTTAATTTTTAAGCTTTTTATTTGTACTACTACTTCCTATATAACTCTTTTTTTTTAAAAAAAAAGATTTATTTATTTATTTATTTAGAGCAGGGGTCAGGTTGGGGAGTGAGGGGAGCAGGCGGGCCACTTCTACTGGTCTTTCATTTCTCAATTATTTTTCATCTGTCTTTGTTCTTTGGCTCATGTGGGCCTCCCATCGCGGTGGCGTCTATCGTTGCAGAGCACCGGCTCTGGGCGCATGCGCTCCAGAGCTCTGGCTCGGTAATTGGACACATTGGTCCAGCCGCTCCGCGGCACGTGGGATCTTCCCAGGCCAAGAAACGAACTGGCGCCCCTTGCACTGCAAGGTGGTGTCCTTATCCACTGGACCACCAGGGGAAGCCCCTATATAACTCTTTCTTAGCTTTATCTGATGCTGTTTTCTTACAGTACTAAACTCTAATACATGCAAATCTTTATCTCTGTATATTTAACTTTGCAGTATTACTCTATATTTCTCTTCTATCCTCTCTTTTTCTTTTTCCCTTTTCCCACCATATTTCTTACTCTGTTTGGTCCTCATTGCCTTATCCGCAACTGGAACCCTGCTCTAGCATTATTCTCCAATTTGTGCTCTACTTAGTTTGGTTATTAACTGGTGGGTATCATACCTGGTTTCTCTATTCGCCATGCTAACATATTGTACTGTATTTTTGGTGGGAATGTTTGGGTTATGTTACAGCTGTGTATGTTTGTGTGTATAATTTAATATGTTAGATAGTGCTTGCATAATATTTTAATTGCCATTTGTTAAAGGTATACCTTCTGTTTCTCATTCGCATATATATGTTTTAATATCATTCAATGCCATAACAAACCAGTCGTGAAATATTCATTCCCTGGTCAGGCAAGAAGCCCCGGGGCTTTAGGAAGGGAGCACTGACTCCAAAACTCTACAATACTAGAGAACGCCTAACACTAGAGAGCTGTATACAAGTGAGAATGCCAACAAAGGTCATCACTTATATGCAAGTCCTGGTATCACCCAGCCACCAGCATCATCCAGAATAAGAAGCCCCATTCAAACAACATACACCGACAGCGTAACCCAAAGTTAAAAAATTAATAATAACAATGAAACGGCAGAGAAATATCACACAAGTGAAGGAACAATCTACAAACACAGAAGTTCAAATAAACGAAGAGGATTTAGACAAACTTCCTGATGGTGAATTCAGAAGAATGATACTAAAGATGATCAGGGGAGTGAGGGGAGCAGGCGGGCCACTTCTACTGGTCTTTCATTTCTCAATTATTTTTCATCTGTCTTTGTTCTTTGGCTCATGTGGGCCTCCCATCGCGGTGGCGTCTATCGTTGCAGAGCACCGGCTCTGGGCGCATGCGCTCCAGAGCTCTGGCTCGGTAATTGGACACATTGGTCCAGCCGCTCCGCGGCACAGTGGGATCTTCCCAGGCCAAGAAACGAACTGGCGCCCCTTGCACTGCAAGGTGGTGTCCTTATCCACTGGACCACCAGGGGAAGCCCCTATATAACTCTTTCTTAGCTTTATCTGATGCTGTTTTCTTACAGTACTAAACTCTAATACATGCAAATCTTTATCTCTGTATATTTAACTTTGCAGTATTACTCTATATTTCTCTTCTATCCTCTCTTTTTCTTTTTCCCTTTTCCCACCATATTTCTTACTCTGTTTGGTCCTCATTGCCTTATCCGCAACTGGAACCCTGCTCTAGCATTATTCTCCAATTTGTGCTCTACTTAGTTTGGTTATTAACTGGTGGGTATCATACCTGGTTTTCTCTATTCGCCATGCTAACATATTGTACTGTATTTTTGGTGGGAATGTTTGGGTTATGTTACAGCTGTGTATGTTTGTGTGTATAATTTAATATGTTAGATAGTGCTTGCATAATATTTTAATTGCCATTTGTTAAAGGTATACCTTCTGTTTCTCATTCGCATATATATGTTTTAATATCATTCAATGCCATAACAAACCAGTCGTGAAATATTCATTCCCTGGTCAGGCAAGAAGCCCCGGGGCTTTAGGAAGGGAGCACTGACTCCAAAACTCTACAATACTAGAGAACGCCTAACACTAGAGAGCTGTATACAAGTGAGAATGCCAACAAAGGTCATCACTTATATGCAAGTCCTGGTATCACCCAGCCACCAGCATCATCCAGAATAAGAAGCCCCATTCAAACAACATACACCGACAGACGTAACCCAAAGTTAAAAAATTAATAATAACAATGAAACGGCAGAGAAATATCACACAAGTGAAGGAACAATCTACAAACACAGAAGTTCAAATAAACGAAGAGGATTTAGACAAACTTCCTGATGGTGAATTCAGAAGAATGATACTAAAGATGATCAAGAACACTGAAAACAGAATTTTAGAGAAATTGCAAGACACAACTAACACACTGAATGAAGAAATACATTAACTTACAAAAAAAACTAACAGAAACAAACAACTCAATTGCTGAACTTAAAAACACTGTAGAAGGATAAGTGAACTGGAAGATAAAACAGTGGAAGTAACTGCTGAAAAACAGAACCAAGCTCAAAGAATGAAAAGAGCAGAAGATAGCCTCAGAGACCTCTGGGACAATGTCAAATGCACCAATATTCGAATTATAGGGGTTCCAGAAGAAGAAAAAAAGAAAGTATATGAGAAAAATTTTGAAGACATTATCGTTGAAAATTTCCCCAACATGGGAAAAGAAATAGTCAATAAAGTCCAAGAAGTGCAAAGAGTACCATATAGAATAAACCCGAGAAGAAACACACCAAGACACATATTAATGAAGCTAACACAAATTAAACACAAAGACAGAATTCTAAAGGCAGCAAGGGAAAAGCAACTAGTGACATACAAGGGAAAGCCCATATGTTTAACAGCTGATCTTTCAAAAGAAACTCTGCAGGCCAGAAGGGAATGGCAAGACACATTTAAAGCACTGAAACAGAATAATCTGCAATCAAGAATCCTCTACCCTGCAAGGATCTCATTCAAAATGGATGCAGAAATCAAAAGCTCAAAATGGATGCAGAAATCAAAAGCTTTACAGATAAGCAAAAATTAAAAGAATTTAGTAACACCAAACCAGCCTTACAACAAGTGTTAAAGGGACTTATATAGACAACAAGTATAAGAGAAGAAGATTCACAAAACAAAGCCATCATAACATCTAAGAAGATGACAATAGGATCATTTGTATCAATAATTACTTTGAATGTAAATGGACTCAATGCTCCAACCAAAAGACACAGACTGGCTGAATGGATTCAAAAACACGACCCATACATATGCTGCCTCCAGGAAACTCACTTCAGATCTAGAGACACTCATAGAAAATTAATAATAACAATGAAACGGCAGAGAAATATCACACAAGTGAAGGAACAATCTACAAACACAGAAGTTCAAATAAACGAAGAGGATTTAGACAAACTTCCTGATGGTGAATTCAGAAGAATGATACTAAAGATGATCAAGAACACTGAAAACAGAATTTTAGAGAAATTGCAAGACACAACTAACACACTGAATGAAGAAATACATTAACTTACAAAAAACTAACAGAAACAAACAACTCAATTGCTGAACTTAAAAACACTGTAGAAGGATAAGTGAACTGGAAGATAAAACAGTGGAAGTAACTGCTGAAAAACAGAACCAAGCTCAAAGAATGAAAAGAGCAGAAGATAGCCTCAGAGACCTCTGGGACAATGTCAAATGCACCAATATTCGAATTATAGGGGTTCCAGAAGAAGAAAAAAAGAAAGTATATGAGAAAAATTTTGAAGACATTATCGTTGAAAATTTCCCCAACATGGGAAAAGAAATAGTCAATAAAGTCCAAGAAGTGCAAAGAGTACCATATAGAATAAACCCGAGAAGAAACACACCAAGACACATATTAATGAAGCTAACACAAATTAAACACAAAGACAGAATTCTAAAGGCAGAAAGGGGAAAAGCAACTAGTGACATACAAGGGAAAGCCCATATGTTTAACAGCTGATCTTTCAAAAGAAACTCTGCAGGCCAGAAGGGAATGGCAAGACACATTTAAAGCACTGAAACAGAATAATCTGCAATCAAGAATCCTCTACCCTGCAAGGATCTCATTCAAAATGGATGCAGAAATCAAAAGCTCAAAATGGATGCAGAAATCAAAAGCTTTACAGATAAGCAAAAATTAAAAGAATTTAGTAACACCAAACCAGCCTTACAACAAGTGTTAAAGGGACTTATATAGACAACAAGTATAAGAGAAGAAGATTCACAAAACAAAGCCATCATAACATCTAAGAAGATGACAATAGGATCATTTGTATCAATAATTACTTTGAATGTAAATGGACTCAATGCTCCAACCAAAAGACACAGACTGGCTGAATGGATTCAAAAACACGACCCATACATATGCTGCCTCCAGGAAACTCACTTCAGATCTAGAGACACTCATAGACTGAAAGTGAGAGGATGGAAAAAGATATTCCATGCAAATAGAAATTAAAAGAAAGCTGGAGTAGCAATTCTCATATCAGACAAAATAGACCTTAAAGTAAAGAAGATTAGAAGAGACAAGACAGGACGCTACATAATGATCAAGGGATCGATCCAAGAAGAAGACATAACAGTCATGAATATCTACGCACCCAACTCAGGAGCACCCCAATACATAAGACAAACACTTTCAGACATAAAAGAAGACATCAGCAATAACACAATCATAGTAGGAGACTTTAACACCCCTCTCACACCAATGGACAGATCATCAAAACAGAAAATTAATAAAGAAACACAAGCCTTAAATGACACACTAGAAGAGATGGACCTCATGGATATCTTTAGGACCTTCCATCCAAAAGCAGAAAAATATACTTTCTTCTCAAGTGCTCATGGAACATTCTTCAGGATAGACCACATCTCAGGCCACAAATCAAACCTCAGTCAATTCAAGAAAACTGAAATTATATCAACCATCTTCTCTGACTACAATGCAATAAGACTAGAGATCAACTACAGGAAAAAAACTGCTAAAAACACAAACACATGGAGATTAAACAACACACACCTAAAAAACCAACTGATTACCGAGCAAATCAAAGGAGAAATTTAAAAAATTCCTAGAAGAGAATGACAATGAACACGCAACAGTGCAAAACCTATGGGTTACTGTAAAAGCAGTTCTAAGAGAGAAGTTTATAGCAATTCAATCCTACCTCAGGAAACTAGGAAAATATCAAACCCACAATCTAACCTTCTGCTTAAAACAATTGGAGAGGGGCTTCCCCTGGTGGTCCAGTGGGTAAAGATACCGCCTTGCAGTGCAAGGGGCGCCAGTTCGTTTCTTGGCCTGGGAAGATCCCAAGTGCTGCAGAGCGGCTGGATCCATGTGTCCAATTACCGAGCTGGAGCTCTGGCGCGCGTGCGCCCAGAGCCGGTGCTCTGCGACGACAGTGGCCACCGCGATGGGAGGCCCACAGGAGCCAAAGAACAAAGACGGATGAAAATGGAGAAATGAAAGACCAGTGGAGGTGGCCCGCCCATCCCCCTCCCTCCCCACCCCACCCTCCAAAAAAAAAAAAAACCATTGGAGAAAGAAGAACAAAAACAACCCAAAGTTAGCAGAAGAAGAGAAGTCATAAAGATCAGAGCAGAAATAAATGAAAAAGAAACGAAAGAAGCAATAGTAAAGATAAATAAAACAAAAAGCTGGTTCTTCAAAAAGGTAAATAAAATCGACAAACCACTGGCCAGACTCATTAAGAAAAAAAGAGAGGAGAACCAGATCACCAAAATCAAAATGAAAAAGGAGAGATTACAACAGACAATGCAGAAATCCAAAGGATTATAAGAGACTATTATGAACAACTCTATGGCAACAAACTGGACAACCTGGAAGAAATGGGCAGTTTCTTAGAGAAGATTAATCTCCCAAGACTCAATCAGGAAGAAATAGAAACTATGAACAAGCCAATCACAAGCTCAGAAATCGACTTTGTGATCAAAAATCTACCCAAAAATAAAAGCCCAGGGACAGATGGCTTCACAGCCGAATTCTACCAAACATTTAAGGAAGAGCTAATGCCTGTCCTTCTAAAACGCTTCCAAAAAATTGCACAGGAAGGAACACTTCCAAACACATTCTACGAGGCCTGATACCAAAGCCAGGTAAAGACAACACAAAAAAAGAAAATTATACGCCAATTTCATTGATGAATTTAGACGCCAAAATCCTCAACAAAATCCTAGCAAACAGAATTCAGCAACACATCAAAAAGCTCATACATCATGACCAAGTCGGGTTCATCCCAGGCATGCAAGGATTCTTCAATATCCGCAAATCAATCAATGTGATACACCGTATCAACAAATTGAGAGACAAAAATCGTATGATAATCTCAATAGATGGAGAAAAAGCCTTCGGGAAAGTACAGTATCCATTTATGATAAAAACACTTCAAAAAATGGGCATGGAAGGAAACTACCTCAACATGGTGAAAGCCATATATGATAAGCCCACAGTACATTATTCTCAATGGAGAAAAACTGAAGGCATCCCTCCCTCCAAGATCAGGAACAGGAACAAGACAGGGGTGTCCACTCTCACCACTATTAAACATAGTCTTGGAAGTTCTAGCTACAGCAATGAGAGAAGAAAAAGAAATAAAAGGAATCCAGACTGGAAAAGAAGTAAAACTCTCACTGTTCACAGATGACATGATACTATACATAGAAAATCCCAAAGATACTACCAGGAAATTACTAAATCTAATCAGTGAATTTAGCAAAGTCACTGGATACAAAATCAATACACAGAAATCACTCGCATTCCTATGTACTAACAATGAGAAATCAGAAAGAAAAATCAAGGAAGCAATCCCATTCATCATTGCAACAAAGAGAATAAAATACTGAGGAATAAACCTACCCAAGGAGACAAAGGAACTGTACACAGAAAATTATAAGACACTGATGAAAGAAATCAAAGATGACATAAACAGATGGAGAGATAGTCCATTTTCCTGGGTTGGAAGAGTCAATATCGTGAAAATGACCATACTGTAGATCTGCAGTCTACAGATTCAACGTGATCCCTATTAAATTACCAATGTTATTTTTCACAGAACTAGAACAAAAAATATCACAATTCATATAGAAACACAAAAGGCCACAGATAGCCAAAGTAGTCTTGAGAAAGAATGGAGATAGAGGATTCAACCTTCCTGATTTCAGATGATACTACAAAGCTACAGTCATCAAGACAGTACGGTACTGGCATAAAAAAAGAAATATAGACCAATGGAGCAAGATAGAGAGTCCAGAGATAAACCCAAACACTTATGGGTACCTTATTTCTGACAAAGGAGGTAAGAATTTATAATAGGTCAAAGACAGCCTCTTCAACAGTGATGCTGGGAAAACTGGACAGCTACATGTAAAATAATGAAGCTGGAACACTTTCTAACACCATATACAAAGATAAATTCAAAATGGATTAAAGACCTAAATGTAAGACCAGAAACCATAAACTCTTCAGAAATGTGCATAAATCAAAGCAGGATCTTCTATGACCTGCCTCCTAGAGTAATGGAAATAAAACATTCAAAAATGGGCATGGAAGGAAACTACCTCAACATGGTGAAAGCCATATATGATAAGCCCACAGTACATTATTCTCAATGGAGAAAAACTGAAGGCATCCCTCCCTCCAAGATCAGGAACAGGAACAAGACAGGGGTGTCCACTCTCACCACTATTAAACATAGTCTTGGAAGTTCTAGCTACAGCAATGAGAGAAGAAAAAGAAATAAAAGGAATCCAGACTGGAAAAGAAGTAAAACTCTCACTGTTCACAGATGACATGATACTATACATAGAAAATCCCAAAGATACTACCAGGAAATTACTAAATCTAATCAGTGAATTTAGCAAAGTCACTGGATACAAAATCAATACACAGAAATCACTCGCATTCCTATGTACTAACAATGAGAAATCAGAAAGAAAAATCAAGGAAGCAATCCCATTCATCATTGCAACAAAGAGAATAAAATACTGAGGAATAAACCTACCCAAGGAGACAAAGGAACTGTACACAGAAAATTATAAGACACTGATGAAAGAAATCAAAGATGACATAAACAGATGGAGAGATAGTCCATTTTCCTGGGTTGGAAGAGTCAATATCGTGAAAATGACCATACTGTAGATCTGCAGTCTACAGATTCAACGTGATCCCTATTAAATTACCAATGTTATTTTTCACAGAACTAGAACAAAAAATATCACAATTCATATAGAAACACAAAAGGCCACAGATAGCCAAAGTAGTCTTGAGAAAGAATGGAGATAGAGGATTCAACCTTCCTGATTTCAGATGATACTACAAAGCTACAGTCATCAAGACAGTACGGTACTGGCATAAAAACAGAAATATAGACCAATGGAGCAAGATAGAGAGTCCAGAGATAAACCCAAACACTTATGGGTACCTTATTTCTGACAAAGGAGGTAAGAATTTATAATAGGTCAAAGACAGCCTCTTCAACAGTGATGCTGGGAAAACTGGACAGCTACATGTAAAATAATGAAGCTGGAACACTTTCTAACACCATATACAAAGATAAATTCAAAATGGATTAAAGACCTAAATGTAAGACCAGAAACCATAAAACTCTTAGAGGAAAGAATAGGCAGAACACTCGATGACATAAATCAAAGCAGGATCTTCTATGACCTGCCTCCTAGAGTAATGGAAATAAAAACAGAAAAAAACAAGCAGAAAAAAATAAACAAGTGGGGCCTAATTAAACTTAAAAGCTTTTGCATAGCAAAAGAAACTATGAACTTATAAATAAGATAACACTCAGAATGGGAGAAAATAATAGCAAATGAAACAACCGACAAAGAATTAATTTCCAAAATCTACAAGCCGTTCAGACAACCCGACACCAAAAAAACAAACAACCCAATCAAAAAAATGGGAAAAAGACCTAAACAGACATCTCTCCAAAGAAGACATACAGATGGCCAACAAACACATGATGAGATGCTCAACACTGCTCATTATTGGAGAAATGCAAATCAAAACTACAATGAGATATCATCTCACACCAGTCACACCAGTCTCACACCATCATCAAAATGTCTACAAACAATAAATGCTGGAGACGGTGTACAGAAAAGGGAACCCTCTTGCACTGTTGGTGGGAATGTAAATTGATACAGCCACTATGGAAGACAGTATGGAGATTCCTTAAAAAACTAGGAATAGAGTCACCATATGACCCAGCAATTCCACTATTAGGCATATACCCTGAGGAAATCAAAATTGAAAAAGACACATGTACCCCAATATTTACAATGGCTAGAACATAGAAACAACCTAGATGTCCATCAACAGATGAATAGATAAAGAGGCTGTGGAACATATATACAATGGAATATTACTCAGCCATAAAAGGAATGCATTTGAGTCAGTCCTAATGAGGTGGACCAACCTAGAGCCTATTACAGAAAGTGAAGTAAGTCAGAAGGAGAAAGATAAATATTGTATACTAATATATATATATAGGATCTAGCAAGATGGTACTGATAAACATATATTCAGAGCAGCATTGGAGAAACAGACATAGAGAACAGACTTATAGACATTGCCGGGAGGGAGGAATGGGCGAGAAGTATGGAAAGAGTAACATGGAAACTTACAGTGCCATATGTAAACTAGACAACCAATGTGAACCTGTTGTAAGACTAAGGGAACTCAAACAGGGGTTCTGGGACAACCTAGATGGATGGGGAGGGAGATGGGAGGGAAGTTCAAGAGGGAGGGACATATATATGTATACCTATGGTTGATTCATGTTGACATTTGGCAGTAAACAAATGTAATGTAAACAAAGTAAAAATAATAACAATAATAATAATAATATTTTTTTAAAAGAAATCTGAATAATAAAAAAAAGGGAATCTGCCTAAACTGGAGTTTTGTTCGCTCGTAGCTGTGCTAATGTACTATATAAATATAGGTAAGTGTTAGTCACTCAGTCATGCCTGACTCTTTGCAGCTCCATGGACTGTAGCCCTCCAGGCTCCTGTGTCCGTGGGATTTTCCAGGCAAGAATACTGGAGTGGGTTGCCATTTCCTTCTCCAGGGGATCTTCCCGACCCGGGGATCAAACCCCCGTCACTTGCATCATTGGCAAATTCTTTATCATCTGAGCCACCAGGGAAGCCCTAGCGGAAACTGGATGTGGGGTAGGGAGGAGCTAGGGGAATCCTGTACTGTCTGTTTAATTTTGCTGCAAATCTAAAACTGTCCTTTAACAAGTCTACTAACAAAACACACAGAACACACACAAATAAAATAAAACACACAAAACCTCTGAGGGAGGGACAATGTCGGAAGGACTGTTACTTAGGACACAATAAAAACTTGCTCCAAGTGATCCACAGGACAGAATCAGGTCAACCTGTGGAATACAGAGGGAGGCAGTTTCTGGGACAATAAAAAGAAAGTTTTTCTAAAGTTTAGAGCTCATGACCTAGTGAGTGCCCCATTACTGGAAGGACAGAGTCCACCTGGTGAGCCCCTGGGAGAAATTTGTATGGACACAGAGTGGGGGTGACCTGCAAAGTCTCATCTGTAAGATTCATTCCAGCGACCCCTGGAAGTGTGTCTTAAAAGAGCCCTTCATCCTTTTGCAGAACCAGCTGGTGTATACAACAAGGCTTCCCAACCTCCATCACATCGCACTGGACCTAAGAAACTGTACTGTGAGACGAGAGAGAGGAGGCACTCACAGATGCCACCCAGTCGGGTCCCAGCTGCCCAGGTCCGGCCACCCCAAGGGCTGCTGCCACTGCTGCCCACGTGCTCCCACCCACAGGGACTAGCAGGTGCATAAGTGCATGAATTTCCTGTTTATCTGTCTCCTGCAGCTTCCTCAAGAGGCACCCATAGCCCATGACAGCCCTCGCTGTGCCGCAGCCTTCCAGGGAAGCGGGAAGAAAACTGTGCGATCGCTCACGTCCACAGGGACAAACAGAATCTTTTCTTTCAGACTGTGAGCTTCACAGCCTTGCTCAGTGGCCCCGCGCTGATCTCTGAGCCAGTACAGCAGGAGTCTCTTTAACAGTCTTGAACTCTATCCAGATGAGGAATCCTCAGAGTAAAAAAGATTTTATTCAAGGGATACACGGCATTGGAGAGGAGTCCTGTGTGGTCTGAGACCTGCGTCCAGGCTGGTGAGGAGAAAGCCTCTGGGGAGATGGGGGCTGGAAGATAAAATGGTGGGGCCTTAGAGAAAGCACTTTTCAGGACCATCAGCACTTTTCAGGACCTCCTTTTATGTCATCACTGTTCTAGGAGGCCTGCTCAACAGCCAGAACTCTGCTTGGAGGCTCTCTTATTCCCAAATGTTTCATATAAACCCAGGCTGCTTTTATCATTTAAAAATACCATTATTGGTAAATTCATGCAGCCACTATGGAAATCAGTTGGGATGCCTCTCAAAAAGGTAAACAAAGAATAAACAAAGAACTACCATATCATCCAGCAGTTCCACTCCTGGGTATATTTCCAAAAAAAAAAAAAAAACAACCCTAAACACTAATTCAGAAAGATACACACACACAATGTTCATAGTCATTACTTACAAAAGCCAAGACATGGAAACAACCTAAGTGCTCATCAAGAGATGAATGGATGGAGAAGTGGCCAATATATACAATGGAATACTACCCAGAGTGAGGGGGCCGGGGGTACTGCAAAGTCTCATCTGTTCATTAGCACCGGAACGACCCTTCATCCTTGCAGAACCAGCTGGTGTATACAACAAGGCTTCCCAACCTCCATCACATCGCACTGGACCTAAGAAACTGTACTGTGAGACGAGAGAGAGGAGGCACTCACAGATGCCACCCAGTCGGGTCCCAGCTGCCCAGGTCCGGCCACCCCAAGGGCTGCTGCCACTGCTGCCCACGTGCTCCCACCCACAGGGACTAGCAGGTGCATAAGTGCATGAATTTCCTGTTTATCTGTCTCCTGCAGCTTCCTCAAGAGGCACCCATCGCCCATGACAGCCCTCGCTGTCCGCAGCCTTCCAGGGAAGCGGGAAGAAAACTGTGCGATCGCTCACGTCCACAGGGACAAACACAATCGTTTCCTTCAGACTGTGAGCTTCACAGCCTTGCTCAGTGGCCCCGCGCTGATCTCTGAGCCAGTACAGCAGGAGTCTCTTTAACAGTCTTGAACTCTATCCAGATGAGGAATCCTCAGAGTAAAAAAGATTTTATTCAAGGGATACACGGCATTGGAGAGGAGTCCTGTGTGGTCTGAGACCTGCGTCCAGGCTGGTGAGGAGAAAGCCTCTGGGGAGATGGGGGCTGGAAGATAAAATGGTGGGGCCTTAGAGAAAGCACTTTTCAGGACCATCAGCACTTTTCAGGACCTCCTTTTATGTCATCACTGTTCTAGGAGGCCTGCTCAACAGCCAGAACTCTGCTTGGAGGCTCTCTTATTCCCAAATGTTTCATATAAACCCAGGCTGCTTTTATCATTTAAAAATACCATTATTGGTAAATTCATGCAGCCACTATGGAAATCAGTTGGGATGCCTCTCAAAAAGGTAAACAAAGAATAAACAAAGAACTACCATATCATCCAGCAGTTCCACTCCTGGGTATATTTCCAAAAAAAAAAAAAAAACAACCCTAAACACTAATTCAGAAAGATACACACACACAATGTTCATAGTCATTACTTACAAAAGCCAAGACATGGAAACAACCTAAGTGCTCATCAAGAGATGAATGGATGGAGAAGTGGCCAATATATACAATGGAATACTACCCAGAGCTAAAAAGAAAGAAAATGCTGCCATTTAGAGCAACATGAATAGGTGCGAAGGGCGTTGTGCTAAGTGAAATAAGTCAGACAGAGAAAGTGATATGTATGATATCGCCTACATGTGGAATCTACAAGATACAATAAACTAGTGAATGAAACAGAAAGAAAGCGAGACTGACAGATATAGACAGCAAGCCCGTGGCTCCGGTGGGAAGAGGGAAGGGGAAGGGACAAAAGAGGGGTAGGGTGCATGGGGTATTATTGGATGATATGAAATCACACATGTAAAACTTTTGAAAGGTGTAAAGCACCACAGAATTTAAAGAATCTTTCAGGGACTTTTCTGATGGTCCTGTGGTTAAGACAGTCTTCCAGTGCAGGGGGTGCAGGTCTGATCCCTATTGGGGGAACTAAGATTCCCACAAACCTTGTGGCCAAAAAACCAAAACATAAAACAGAAAGAAACAATACTGTAATAAATTCAATGAAAGACTTTTGTCCGCATCAAAGAAAAGCTTAAAAAAATTAAAAAATAAAGACTTTCATTCAATTAAAAAGCAATGCCATTATTTTTAAATTAAGAAGTGTATCTTAAGACAGAAAATTCTAGATGGTTCAGTGCCCGTGTGAGGCAGGGGAAGACAGTAACAGCAGCAGGGAACTCGCCCATGGGGGCCTGAATCACACAGGAGATGATGTTCAGGCACTCTGAGCCTTGGGGCAGGGACACTGCACTGAGCAGATCAAAAACGGGATGGAGGGCTTCCCCTGGTGGTCCAGTGGATAAGGACACCACCTTGCAGTGCAAGGGGCGCCAGTTCGATCCCTGGCCTGGGAAGATCCCACGTGCCGCGGAGCGGCTGGACTGATGTGTCCAATCACTGAGCCGGAGCTCTGGAGCGCATGCGCCCAGAGCCGGCGCTCTGCGACAACAAGACGCCACCGCGATGGGAGGCCCGCAGGAGCCAAAGAACAAAGACCGATGAAAAACAGAGAAATGAAAGACCAATAGAAGTGGCCCGCCTGCCCCCCTCCCTCCCCAACCCCCACCCAAAATAAATAAATAAATAAATCTTTAAAAAAAAAAAAAATGGGATGGAGACCCCTTCGTGCGCATGTCTGCTCAGGGTGCTGCCAGTCTCCCCCATCAGGGCCCACATTCGAATCTGGGGATGCCCCTGGGGTCTCTGTCTGTTTGCCATCTCTAGGTGACAGCTCCAGGGGTCCAGCATTGCATCAGCTTGCCCTGTGACACTCAGCCCTTCTCAGGGCCCCCCTCTTGTCTTCTCAGAAGCCTCTGTCTTCAGAGTTTTCTGATTTGTTCTCTCTGGGCAAAGCTTTCCAGCTCTCACTGTTCTTTTGCTTTCTCTGAGAGAAAAAAAAAAGGCAACTTCCATCTCACTACTTTGCAAAAGACAGCTCACCTTTCTCAAACAGAAGCTGTTGTTGTTGAGAATCTTTCAGGGACTTTTCTGATGGTCCTGTGGTTAAGACAGTCTTCCAGTGCAGGGGGTGCAGGTCTGATCCCTATTGGGGGAACTAAGATTCCCACAAACCTTGTGGCCAAAAAACCAAAACATAAAACAGAAAGAAACAATACTGTAATAAATTCAATGAAAGACTTTTGTCCGCATCAAAGAAAAGCTTAAAAAAATTAAAAAATAAAGACTTTCATTCAATTAAAAAGCAATGCCATTATTTTTAAATTAAGAAGTGTATCTTAAGACAGAAAATTCTAGATGGTTCAGTGCCCGTGTGAGGCAGGGGAAGACAGTAACAGCAGCAGGGAACTCGCCCATGGGGGCCTGAATCACACAGGAGATGATGTTCAGGCACTCTGAGCCTTGGGGCAGGGACACTGCACTGAGCAGATCAAAAACGGGATGGAGGGCTTCCCCTGGTGGTCCAGTGGATAAGGACACCACCTTGCAGTGCAAGGGGCGCCAGTTCGATCCCTGGCCTGGGAAGATCCCACGTGCCGCGGAGCGGCTGGACTGATGTGTCCAATCACTGAGCCGGAGCTCTGGAGCGCATGCGCCCAGAGCCGGCGCTCTGCGACAACAAGACGCCACCGCGATGGGAGGCCCGCAGGAGCCAAAGAACAAAGACCGATGAAAACAGAGAAATGAAAGACCAATAGAAGTGGCCCGCCCACTCCCCTCCCCCCCCAACCCCCACCCAAAATAAATAAATAAATAAATCTTTAAAAAAAAAAAAATGGGATGGAGACCCCTTCGTGCGCATGTCTGCTCAGGGTGCTGCCAGTCTCCCCCATCAGGGCCCACATTCGAATCTGGGGATGCCCCTGGGGTCTCTGTCTGTTTGCCATCTCTAGGTGACAGCTCCAGGGGTCCAGCATTGCATCAGCTTGCCCTGTGACACTCAGCCCTTCTCAGGGCCCCCCTCTTGTCTTCTCAGAAGCCTCTGTCTCCAGAGTTTTCTGATTTGTTCTCTCTGGGCAAAGCTTTCCAGCTCTCACTGTTCTTTTGCTTTCTCTGAGAGAAAAAAAAAAAGGCAACTTCCATCTCACTACTTTGCAAAAGACAGCTCACCTTTCTCAAACAGAAGCTGTTGTTGTTGAGTCGCTAAGTCTAACTCTCCAGGCAAAAATGCTGGAGTGGGTTGTCATGCCCTCCTCCAGGGGATCTGCTTCATCCAGGGATCGAACCAGCACACTGGCAACAAAGGATGTTTATTTCTGTATGCCAGCACCAAGGACCACATGCGGCCCACAGTTTGTTCTCAGTCAGCATTTGAGGAGTGGTTCATGAAAAAGTTAACTAGTCAAGGGTCTTCAAGGTTTCATGGGATGGGAAAAAGCAAAAGGGACCTTGGAGTCAGACAGAATTGGACTATAATTCTTGCCCTGTTGCTTGCCACTTATGTGACCTTGGCAAGTCTGACCTTCTCTCTGGATCAGTTTCCTTTTCTGTAGAATAAGATGGTAACCTCACAGTTAAGAAAAATGTTATAAGATATACAAGAAAACAAGGTACTGTGGGGGAGAACTAACAGAAACTAGATATCAGAATCAGATGCCTGGAAATAAACCCACACAGGTATAGCCAACTGACCCTTGACAAAGCAGTAAAGGCAATGAACCAAAGGTAGTTCCTCAATAAACAATGCTCGAGCTACTGGACATGCACCCACATGCAACAAAATAAGCCTAGGCCCAGACCTTACACACTTCAGAGAAATGAACTCAACGTGGACTATAGACCCGAACATAAATTCTAGAAAATAACATAGGTATGACTGAGAACAAACTTTGGGCCGCATGTGGTCCTTGGCGCTGGCATACAGAAATAAACATCCTTTGTTGCCCAGTGTGCTGGTTCGATCCCTGGATGAAGCAGATCCCCTGGAGGAGGGCATGACAACCCACTCCAGCATTTTTGCTAATAGATACCCTTGGGTAGAGTGATGATTTTTTAGATACAATACCAAAATACAGTCTGTCAGAGAAATAATAATAAACTGGAACTCATGAAAATGAAAAAAGTTTGCCCTATAAAAGACAATCTCAAGAGAGAGAAAACAAGCCACAGACGGGGAGAAAATGTTCATCAGAGACACACTTTATAAAGCTCTGTTGTCCAAAATACAAAGAACCCTTAAAACTCAACAATAAGAAAACAATCAGATTAAAAAGTGGGCCAGAGACCTTAAAAGACACCTTGCCAAAGAAGACGTACAGAAGGCAATGCTCCACATCCTCTGTCATCGAGGAAATAAAATTCCCATAGCAGTGAGACAGCGCTTCAGACCTATGAAAACAACCAAGATTTGGAACCTGACAGCACCAGCTGCTGGCGAGGATGTGGAGCAATGGGAATCCTTATCCACTGCTGGTGGGAATGCAAAATGGTGCAGCTGCTTTGGAAGAGAATTCAGCATTTTCTTACAAAACTGAACAGACAATGCAGTAATAGTGCTCCTTGATATTCACCCAAAGGAGTTTCAAGTTATGTCCACACAAATCCTTGCAAATGGGTGTTTACTGCTGTTGTTGTGTTCATCACTCTGTCCTGCCTAATTCTTCTGCAATGCCGCTCCCTGCCCCCCACCAACCCCTGGACTGTAGCCCGCCAGGCTCCTCTGTCCATGGGACTTTCCAGGCAGGAATACTGGAGGGGGTTGCCACGTCCTCCTCTGGGAGAAGGTATTAGGTGCACATATAATTGGCAAAGGATTAGTAGATACTTTTAAGAATATATATTAAATACATGTGTATATTACCTCTATTTACTTCTATTTTTCCACATCTGACATTTTATATATAAATATTCTACGAATCAGTAAGAAAAAGACAACACAAAAGAAAACTTTAAGCAAAAGCAGGCACGTCCTGGTACTTCCAGAGAAGAAGAAACACCAATGGCCAATAAATACATGGAGAGAGAGAGGTTCAATCTCACTATGATCATCAAAATGCAAATTAAAATACTGTCACTTCTACAAACTTGGCAAACTAAGAAGCCACACAACGTCACATGGCAAAAAGGATGTGCACCACCTAGAACTTGTACATCTTGCTGGAGGCAGAGTACACTGATGCCTGTTCTTAGAAAACAGCTGGCGTCGTCTGGTAATACGAAGCATTCCCACACCCTGGTACACCGCATACCCCTCCTAAGGACACACTCTATAAACCCCTGCATGTACACACTAGGAGTCATGCACTGTTTTTAATGGGAAAAACACAAGGAAAAAAAACCCATACGTCCATCAAAACTGACAGGAAGGGGGCTTCCCTGGTGGTCCAGTGGGTAAGGACACCGCCTTGCAGTGCAAGGGGTGCCAGTTCAATCCCTGGCCTGGGAAGATCCCACGTGCCCTGGAGCAGCTGGACTGATGTGTCCAACTACCGAGCCGGCGCTCTGGAGTGCATGCATCTGGAGTGAGAAATGCCACTGAGATGGGAGGCCCATGTAGGCCAAAAGAACAAAGATGGAAATAAAATGGAAGACCAATAGAAGTGGTCCGAAAAAAAAAAATTAAAAAAAAACAAAAGAACTGACAGTAAGTGAGACACCCATACAACCGACTATGGCAGCAGAGTTGAGGCATAAACGGGTTCCGAAGAACAGCATTCACCTATCCAAAGGCGTGACCCATCAGTGCGGAGACCTGATCAGTCTAAATGGAAACAGCCACCTGCAGTCCGCTGTTTGCTAGCACTGAGCTACAAAGTTTGCTGCAGAAGAAACTGAACAGAATCATTTAATGCATATAAAAACATGCAAAATGAAACAATGCCTGGTTCAGTTTTAGAAAAGGAATAGAGTAATAAATATATTCCAAGAGAGTGGCTGTCTTGGGGGGAGGGCGTCAATGAACGGCGTGAAATAAGGTGAGGAGGGGCATGCAGAGGCTGTCTCTCTTGACCGTGTGTTGGATACAGCAAGACTGCCTGCTGTATTGCTATCCCTTGTACCTTACACATACACGTAGATAATTCTTTTTCTTAATTTTTTTTTAAAGATTTATTTATTTATTTATTTATTTGGGGGGTTGGGGTGGGGAGGGAGGGAAGCAGGCGGGCTACTTCTATTGGTCTTTCATTTGTCCATTTTCATCCATCTTTGTTCCCTGGCCCGTGTGGGCCTCCCACCGCGGTGGCCTCTGTTGTCGCAGAGCGCCGGCTCTGGGCGCATGCGCTCCAGAGCTCCGGCTCGGTAATTGGACACATCGGTCCAGCTGCTCTGCGGCACGTGGGATCCTCCCAGGCCAGGGATCGAACCGGCGCCCCTTGCACTGCAAGGCAGTGTCCTTACCCACTGGACCACCAGGGGAAGCCCTGATTTCAGCCTTTATTACCAGAATCACTTTATTAGGTAACTTGCTTAATCTCTTTGCGTCTCAGCTTTCTCCTGTGTAAAATAGGGGTCCTAACTCCATTAGAACTCTTGAGAGGAGCAAATATAGAGACACATACGGGGAGGGGCTATGTTTCTAACATCACCTCACCCCACCTAGAGTGTCAAGCAGATGCTTGCTAATCTTCATGGCCTGAAGAAGTGCTTAACAGGAGTTACCGCCTTGCTCTGGTTAATTCTGGTACTGCAGGGACACGCCCCCATGCCTGCTTGCCCCATGTCCTTGTCACAGCAGAGGAAGGTTAATTCCTGTCTTTATCCTCCTCTCCCCCCAAACTGAGAGCACTCTTGGAATGTAGAAAAAAGGCGCTGGAACTTACTAAGTAAATCTCAGGAGCAAGACTGGGGTTCTAGGAGAAAATAGGAAAAAGCAGGTAATAAGCACTGGCGGTCAGAATCCCACATCCATCCAAATTAAACTGATACTAAACGGCGTGATACGCCAATGCTTCGCTTGTAGTTCTATTCAAAGTTCACCCTATAAGTAATGAGTTCACTCCATAAATAAAAGTGAAAGTGTTAATCACTCAGTCATGCCTGATTCTTTGCAGCCCATGGACCTGTAGCCTGCCAGGCTCCTCTATCCATGGGATTCTCCAGGCAAGAATACTGGAGTGCGTTGCCATTTCCTTCTCCAGGGGGTCATCCTGAGCCAGGGATCAAGCTCACATCTCCTGCGACCACTACACTGCAGGTAGATTCTTTACCATGGAGCCACGGTGGGGAGCTCAAGGGAAGTAAAAGGCTCAAAATAGAAAACGTATCTTCAGCATGCTTGCTGAGATACTTTGTGGCACCGAATCAATGTCAGGGAAATTATAAAGAAGGCTCTGGAGTTAGTTAGCATAGCCCCCTTGCCCACGTAGACTGAAAAAACATGAACAACTTGAAAGTTGGGGGGTAAGTTTTATTTGGGACACAATTAGAACTGCAGCCTGGGAGGCAGCACCCAGACAGCTCTGTTCCAAAGAGGCAGCAGGAGGAAAATCAATACATAAGGTTTTGATGAATGGGGGAGTTTCAGTACAATTAAACACTCATTTTACAAAGGGGCTTTTTGGTTAGTCGTGAGGATCTGATGTCACCATGAAAGGATTTAGTGTTTTTCTAGGTATGAGGAGATGCAAGGCTTGAGATCATAAATCTGTTCCTAAAAAAATCTGCCTGTCTAAAGACCTGTCCCACCAGATCCTCGGGAGCAGAGTGCCTTGCTCTTTCCCGGACTCCCTCAAGGGGTGCTGAGAGTCAGCAGCTGCCACAGCACAGAGGTCAGTCTCCACCGTGGTGGATGGCAAATGCCCTTGTTGTCCAGTCATTGGCAATGTAACTGGTAAGTACCCACCCACGCCTCTCCCAGGTTCGTCCCCTGGGATGGTCCCACTTGGGATCCCAGAGTTCTGGATCTCCGCCAGTTCTACTGGCGTCCAAGCTCTTTTCTTTGAAGAGAGTTGCAGAAACGCCAACCATTCTCCAACTTACTCGCTGAGGGCCAGGGAGGGCATGATCTGCCTCCCAGCAATCAGAATCAACTATAACCCGAGTGCATTTTCCTGAAGGGCATGGGGACCTTGCGTCATCGGGAGGCACCACGAAAGTTCTGTAACCTTCGCCAGCTGAGCTGGAAGGACAAGCCCAGAGACATAGGACTCTCTGGAAAGTACTCTCAGCAGCAGAGGACCCTTCACTGGTGTACCCCACTGTAGCCAAATGAATGGAGGTATTTTTAAAAGAATTAGTTATTACTAATCTAGAGCACCAACCAGTTCTCAAAGTCAGCTGAAGTCAGTTTTCTAAAATGAAAAGTTATTGGAGTATACTTGATTTACAATGTGTTAGTTTCTAGGGTAAGGCAAAGTGACTCAGCTATTTTATATGTAAACTTGTATTTATATATACACATACATTCATTTTCTTCAGATTCTTTTCACAAACATTCTTTTCTCATATAGGTTATCACAGATATTGTGCAGTTACCTGTGTTATACAGTAGGTACTTTCTGGTTATATATCTTACATACGGTAGCGTCTGTAATTAATCCCAAGCTCCTGATTTATCCCTCACCCCCACATTGTCTGGAATCAATTTTAAAAGTCACATTTTAAAACAACTTTCTTAACTGAAACATTATCAAGACCCATGTTTAAAAATACTTACATATTAAATTATTATTACAACATTGCCTTTCAATGTTAACATGACATTTCAAACATGTCATATTAGTTTTAATTTTAATTAAAAAAATTTTCTTCTATTAAAGGAAATGTTTTAGGCATCCATAAATCTTTGCACATTTATAAACTGCAAAACGGTTTTTGTTGTATGTGGTAATAGCAAGGGTAGGAAACAACGGACTTTGCGTAAGGGTATAATTTTATAAGGTGAATCCCAAGGGGAGAAAGTCAGGGTTAAATCTGGAGAACTGCTTGGAAGTGGTGACCTAAGAGTAATAAGGAAGTAGTGAGTGATCTATGGGGAGGAGAATTTCCACCTGGCCTTGGGTAGGCTGCTGGACTCTGCTCCTCCCACTCAGTCTAACAGGCAGGATTCAGACAGTCAAACCTGAAAGCTCAGGGTGAAAGTTGCTGCCAATTTTTCGGAACAAAGATCCCAGACAATATGACCTATGAGTAATTTCAGACAGTCAAACCTGAACCATAACTTCCGGCATTTTCCTGAAGGGCATGGGGAGCTATGGAACCACGAAAGTTCTGTAACCGCCAGCTGAGCTGGAAGGACAAGCCCAGAGACATAGGACTCTCTGGAAAGAACTCTCAGCAGCAGAGGACCCTTCACTGGTGTACCCCACTGTAGCCAAATGAATGGAGGTATTTTTAAAAGAATTAGTTATTACTAATCTAGAGCACCAACCAGTTCTCAAAGTCAGCTGAAGTCAGTTTTCTAAAATGAAAAGTTATTGGAGTATACTTGATTTACAATGTGTTAGTTTCTAGGGTAAGGCAAAGTGACTCAGCTATTTTATATGTAAACTTGTATTTATATATACACATACATTCATTTTCTTCAGATTCTTTTGACAAACATTCTTTTCTCATATAGGTTATCACAGATATTGTGCAGTTACCTGTGTTATACAGTAGGTACTTTCTGGTTATATATCTTACATACGGTAGTGTCTGTAATTAATCCCAAGCTCCTGATTTATCCCTCACCCCCACATTGTCTGGAATCAATTTTAAAAGTCACATTTTAAAACAACTTTCTTAACTGAAACATTATCAAGACCCATGTTTAAAAATACTTACATATTAAATTATTATTACAACATTGCCTTTCAATGTTAACATGACATTTCAAACATGTCATATTAGTTTTAATTTTAATTAAAAAAATTTTCTTCTATTAAAGGAAATGTTTTAGGCATCCATAAATCTTTGCACATTTATAAACTGCAAAACGGTTTTTGTTGTATGTGGTAATAGCAAGGGTAGGAAACAACGGACTTTGCGTAAGGGTATAATTTTATAAGGTGAATCCCAAGGGGAGAAAGTCAGGGTTAAATCTGGAGAACTGCTTGGAAGTGGTGACCTAAGAGTAATAAGGAAGTAGTGAGTGATCTATGGGGAGGAGAATTTCCACCTGGCCTTGGGTAGGCTGCTGGACTCTGCTCCTCCCACTCAGTCTAACAGGCAGGATTCAGACAGTCAAACCTGAAAGCTCAGGGTGAAAGTTGCTGCCAATTTTTCGGAACAAAGATCCCAGACAATATGACCTATGAGTAATTTGCAAAATCCACACTGATGGTGTTCGATTAAAAATACACTTGCAGGGGTTTCCCCTGGTGGTCCAGTGGGTAAGGACACCGCCTTGCAGTGCAAGGGGTGCCGGTTCGAGCCCTGGCCTGGGAAGATCCCACGTGCCGCGGAGCGGCTGGACCGATGTGTCCAATTACCGAGCCGGAGCTCTGGAGCACATGCGCCCAGAGCCGGCGCTCTGCAACGACAGACGCCACCGCGATGGGAGGCCTGCAGGAGCCAAAGAACAAAGACGGATGAACACAGAGAAACGAAAGACCAATAGAAGTGGCCTGCCTGCTCCCCTCCCTCCCCAACCCGACCCCCGCCCAAAATAAATAAATAAATAAATCTTTAAAAAAAAAAAAAAAAACACCTGCAGGCTTCCCTGGTAGCTCAGTGGTGAAGAGTTTTCCTGCCAGTGCAGGAGACACGAGTTCGATCCCTGATCTGGGAAGATTCTCACATGCTGCGGAGCAACAAAGCCCGTGAGCCACAACTACTAAGCCTGTGCTCTGGAGGCTTGGAGCCACAACTATGGAGCCCATGTGCCATAACTACTGAAGCCCATGAGCCCTAGGGCCCACGTTCCACAAGAGAAGTCACCGCAACGAGAAGCTTGCTCATCTCAACTAGAGAGTAGCCCCCACTCCCTGCAACTAGAGAAGAGCCTGTGGCAGCTGTGAAAACCCCGAAGATCCAAAGAAAAAACCAATACGCCTGATCGCGAGGCTGACCTTCTAGACAGCAGTCACAATGGCGACCGGCATGGTGCCAGGTCTGTGGCATTTGGCTAGTTTTTGAGGCAGAGTAAAACGAAAAACAGCATGACCAAATTAGAAAAAAAGAAACAGGCTTTTTCTGAAAGTGTTCTTGGAGAGTTGATCGAAACCACGCCAGGACACTTCCAGAACTGAGCCCAGACCTATGGGGCAGGGCTGCAGTTCTTAGTGGGGAGCAACAACAGCAAACAGAGTAAAACTCTGCTCCCACTCAGTCTAACAGGCAGGATTCAGACAGTCAAACCTGAAAGCTCAGGGTGAAAGTTGCTGCCAATTTTTCGGAACAAAGATCCCAGACAATATGACCTATGAGTAATTTGCAAAATCCACACTGATGGTGTTCGATTAAAAATACACTTGCAGGGGTTTCCCCTGGTGGTCCAGTGGGTAAGGACACCGCCTTGCAGTGCAAGGGGTGCCGGTTCGAGCCCTGGCCTGGGAAGATCCCACGTGCCGCGGAGCGGCTGGACCGATGTGTCCAATTACCGAGCCGGAGCTCTGGAGCACATGCGCCCAGAGCCGGCACTCTGCAACGACAGACGCCACCGCGATGGGAGGCCTGCAGGAGCCAAAGAACAAAGACGGATGAACACAGAGAAACGAAAGACCAATAGAAGTGGCCTGCCTGCTCCCCTCCCTCCCCAACCCGACCCCCACCCCAAATAAATAAATAAATAAATCTTTAAAAAAAAAAAAAAAAACACCTGCAGGCTTCCCTGGTAGCTCAGTGGTGAAGAGTTTTCCTGCCAGTGCAGGAGACACGAGTTCGATCCCTGATCTGGGAAGATTCTCACATGCTGCGGAGCAACAAAGCCCGTGAGCCACAACTACTAAGCCTGTGCTCTGGAGGCTTGGAGCCACAACTATGGAGCCCATGTGCCATAACTACTGAAGCCCATGAGCCCTAGGGCCCACGTTCCACAAGAGAAGTCACCGCAACGAGAAGCTTGCTCATCTCAACTAGAGAGTAGCCCCCACTCCCTGCAACTAGAGAAGAGCCTGTGGCAGCTGTGAAAACCCCGAAGATCCAAAGAAAAAACCAATACGCCTGATCGCGAGGCTGACCTTCTAGACAGCAGTCACAATGGCGACCGCGGCATGGTGCCAGGTCTGTGGCATTTGGCTAGTTTTTGAGGCAGAGTAAAACGAAAAACAGCATGACCAAATTAGAAAAAAAGAAACAGGCTTTTTCTGAAAGTGTTCTTGGAGAGTTGATCGAAACCACGCCAGGACACTTCCAGAACTGAGCCCAGACCTATGGGGCAGGGCTGCAATTCTTAGTGACGGAGCAGCAACAACAGCAAACAGAGTAGAATACAAGGTACTGCTGCAGCGACATGGATCCCCAACTCCTCACACCCGGTCGCCTGCTAGAGTCCCACCTGGAAGTCCTCAAGTTCAAGAAACTCCACCCTGGCCGCCCAGCTGCTTTTCCCTCAAGCCCACCCAGACCTGGCTCTGCCCCTTCCCCGTCACTGTCAGCAAAGACGCTTGGGGGCACAATAGTCCCACTGGGGCCTGGGTCCCCAAGTCTTCCCAACAAAACTTTTCTTCCCAAACAAAGTTCAAGAGTCCTTACCCTCAAAGAGTTGAGATTCTGTTTCTTGGCTGCCTTCGGAATCTGGAAGGACGTCAGGCTGCCTTTCCTGGGCTTTTTAGGATCCATTTCAGTCCTAAAGGAGTGCAAAAGAGATAAACTGGCATTAGAAGTAAAATACAGCGAGTCCCCTACACACAAACCTTCAAATTGCGCATTTTCAAAGATGCAACCATGCGCTCGCATGTCCAGTTGTGTTAGTTCACGTGTCTGGTGTCCACTGCCACGTGCCTGCATCCCGCACAAGTGGCCGTGCTTTTGTGTACTTCACACGACTTTTACTGCAGGAGACGAGGAGGAGTCACTCGGGAAGACCTGCTGGAACTGGAGGATGAAGACAGACAGGAAGAAGGAACTGAAGAGCTGAAGAGTCATGACACAGAAAATGGCAAGGGGTTTTCTTTTAGGAGGTACTGTTAGTTTTTGAGACTCAAGACCCCAATGTAGAACAGGACACAAAGCCTGCAGCAGCCGTTCAGAAGGCAATCCAGGGCTACCATGACATCTATGATGAGAAGAAAAGAGTTCCCACAAAGAGCCTCCCTGCCAGTGCAGGAGATTCAAGATGCGGGTTCAATTTCTGGGTCAGGACGATTCCCTGGAAGAGGAAATAGCAGCCCACTCTCATTTCTTCCCCGAAAGCCTCCATGGACAGAAAGGCCTGGAGGACTATCGTCCACGGGTTCACAAAGAATCAAGCACGATGGAGCAACTGAGCACACACCCAGGCATCAGTGGGCTGTTTTGCCAAGAGGGCAGACAGAACCGAGTCCACCCAGGAACGAGAAGCTGTGCCATCGTCAGACGTGAACGTGCAGCTTGCGCTGTCTCCGATTGCTGGCCGTCCTTCGGCTCTACCGTCTCCCACCTTGTCTCCCTCCCCCAGTCAGTAGCTCGTCTTGCCTGCTCACTGGACGCCAGCCCTGTGTGCCAGCTGCTGTGCCATGCTACTGTAGCTTTCAAGGTACTGGACTAGGAGCTCAGAAATGCTTCATTTATTTATGTAATCTATTTGTGTGGAGAGGATTATAAGCCTCTTACAGGGCAGTACTATGCAGCTGACTTGTGTTAGCTGGTACCCAAACAGACTTATGAACGTGCTCTCGGAAGGCAACTTGCTCGGACGTAGGGGACTGACTGTGCAAGCAATGGCCCCAGCCCCAGGATGGGAAAAAGGCCAGGCAGGCCTGGAGAAGAAAACCGGCAGGTGTACAGTGAGGGTGGAGGCCCCACCGCTCCTCTGGCCTCCCTTCTGGTGGCCAGTGTATGTGCTCGGGGTGGAGGGAGGCCAGAGCAAAGGAGGGTGCGGAGCCAGGGAGGTCAACAGCTCAGGACACTGCGCTCAAAGCCGCACCCCTGCCCCCTGACGTCAGAGCAAACCAGTCTCCTGTCACCACCACCTTCCCCCTCCAAATATGGATTGATTAGCAATCACTTGGGAGCTTCGTCCTTACAGAAAAAGGGGACAACCAGTAGGTGCGCTTCTTCTGGATCTCTTTTGGCCACGTTCTGCCTTCTGAACACACTCCCCGAGTAAGTACCTCACAGCAAGATGAAAAACTAACTCGCCTAAGTTTGTGGAATCTGGCTGACTGGTGATGTGGGGAAGCGGAAGGCTGTCTTAGAGGGTCAAGTGACTGTCACTCTCCCGTCACGTGAGCAGGCCACTGCTGAGGCTCCACTGTCTCCAGCCTGTCACCTGGCAAGCGTCAAGGGAGCTAGGAATCCTCAACACAGGGGCAAAACAGGGGCCAGAGCCAATGTCACCCTAGCTTCTGCAAATCTCTCCACCCGTCATTTCTTGGGTGACTTTCAGGGACATGCCAACATGGAGGGGCAGCACTTTGGCTTCCCCAGCAACTGCTCACTTTCAGGCATCTGTGCTTTTACTTCAAATCCCTCCTCATTTGACAGGGAATCTGGGCAGGATGGAGAAAGCCTGGATTTAGTCCCTCCTCTTTATTTTCTAGTTTTTTTTCTCTTTTTGGCAATAGTATAATTTATGTATTTATTTTTTATTTAACACTAAAAACATTTTTATTGGGGTATAGCCATAAAATTTTGTAGCTCGTCTTGTGTCTAGCTGGTACCCAATGACTTTCAAGGTACTGGACTAGGAGCTCAGAAATGCTTCATTTATTTATGTAATCTATTTGTGTGGAGAGGATTATAAGCCTCTTACAGGGCAGTACTATGCAGCTGACTTGTGTTAGCTGGTACCCAAACAGACTTATGAACGTGCTCTCGGAAGGCAACTTGCTCGGACGTAGGGGACTGACTGTGCAAGCAATGGCCCCAGCCCCAGGATGGGAAAAAGGCCAGGCAGGCCTGGAGAAGAAAACCGGCAGGTGTACAGTGAGGGTGGAGGCCCCACCGCTCCTCTGGCCTCCCTTCTGGTGGCCAGTGTATGTGCTCGGGTGGAGGGAGGCCAGAGCAAAGGAGGGTGCGGAGCCAGGGAGGTCAACAGCTCAGGACACTGCGCTCAAAGCCGCACCCCTGCCCCCTGACGTCAGAGCAAACCAGTCTCCTGTCACCACCACCTTCCCCCTCCAAATATGGATTGATTAGCGATCACTTGGGAGCTTCGTCCTTACAGAAAAAGGGGACAACCAGTAGGTGCGCTTCTTCTGGATCTCTTTTGGCCAACTTCTGTCTTCTGAACACACTCCCCGAGTAAGTACCTCACAGCAAGATGAAAAACTAACTCGCCTAAGTTTGTGGAATCTGGCTGACTGGTGATGTGGGGAAGCGGAAGGCTGAGTCTTAGAGGGTCAAGTGACTGTCACTCTCCCGTCACGTGAGCAGGCCACTGCTGAGGCTCCACTGTCTCCAGCCTGTCACCTGGCAAGCGTCAAGGGAGCTAGGAATCCTCAACACAGGGGCAAAACAGGGGCCAGAGCCAATGTCGCCCTAGCTTCTGCAAATCTCTCCACCCGTCATTTCTTGGGTGACCTTCAGGGACATGCCAACATGGAGGGGCAGCACTTTGGCTTCCCCAGCAACTGCTCACTTTCAGGCATCTGTGCTTTTACTTCAAATCCCTCCTCATTTGACAGGGAATCTGGGCAGGATGGAGAAAGCCTGGATTTAGTCCCTCCTCTTTATTTTCTAGTTTTTTTTCTCTTTTTGGCAATAGTATAATTTATGTATTTATTTTTTATTTAACACTAAAAACATTTTTATTGGGGTATAGCCAATTAACAATTCTGTGATGGTTGCAGGTGAACAGTGAAGGGGCTTGGTCATACATATACATGTATCCATTCTCCCCCAAACTCCCCTCCCATCCAGGCTGGTGCATACCATTAAGCAGAGGTTTATGTCTAGCCTTTTGTTTGTTTGTTTAAATGACCTCTCTTGAAATGCCTACGGTTTTCTAGAGTTAAGATTCTGTTCTAATCAACACTCTATTAGGCAGCCAGAATTTTGCATTCCTCACCTGGTCATCGATTATATTAACATAGTCACTGATCTTCAATTAAGGCAGGCTAGATCAGTATTGGTTCTTTTCAGCTGTTACAACACACTTTTGCTGGGTCTGGGGTCAGCACGGGTCCTCCCACCAGCAACTCTTCCCCTTTCCTGCATCCTGTCACCTGTCATTCGCGATCCCCACCTTCCGCCACCAGGTCCCGTGTATGTCCCTGGCTTACTTGGTGCCGCTGGCGGTACCGGTCTGGACCAGTCACCACGGGGCACAGGTGGAGGCCCACACCCTCCTCCCGTCGCTATAGAAACTTTTCCACCCTCTTTGTGACTCCGGAGCTGAAAGGCTGGGGCTCTGGGCCGGTCCCAAAGACCTTTCACCTCAGCCCAAAGAGACCCATCTCTTTCCTCCTGCTCCCGTTCTTTAAAGTCTGGGACAGGAATTGAAGGACATCCGGAGGTTAAGAGACTCCAGTTGATGGAACAGGTGCCTGAAAGGAGCCCTACCCTCGCCCCCTTCACAGAAGTTTGGGGTAATCAGGACACTGTGAAGGCTGCAGAGAGGATCTGTTTGTCAGAGGAACGTGTTTTGAGTGCTTCCCCTGCACCAGCTTTCAAAAGCAGGAAAAATAGCTAAATGACAGCAGAGTCCCCAGGAGGAACACAGTGTGGTCCGTGGAGGAAACAGATATTCACATAAACCTTTTTCATGGAGCCGAGTTGGATTCGTGTCTTCTAGCGCAAGTAGGAATTAGCGGCGGGAAGAAGACAACAGAACCATCTGAAGACCCGGAGCCGGTGCCGGCGCCCGTGGAGCAGCAGTGGTGTGGGCGGGGCCGCAGGGGCCGGCCTGGGTCCAACCAGCTTGCGAACTGGTGAGGAGACGAAGAAAAGGGGGTAAGGGGGTGTGACTGTACAACCACACCTCATTCTACCATACAAGACGACAGTGATAGATGCTGTAACACAAACGATTCTTGTAAACATTACGTGACGTGCAAAAAGCCAGTCACAGAAGACGTCATATTATGTGACTTCATTTAAACGAAGTGTCCAGAAGAGGCGGATCTGTGGGCACAAAGAGCAGGTCACGGGTTGCCTCGGGGTGAGGAAGGGGTGGGCAGTGGGGAGAGGCCATTAGCAGGGATGGGTTTTCTTTTGGAAGAAGTGAAAATGTTTTAAAACTGTTTATACTGATGAATAGACTAACCAGCATTCAATGGTACACTTGAAGGAATGATATGGCATGTGAATTGTACCCCAAAAAGCTGTTGTTTATAAAATTTATTATGGAGGCAGAAAAATCTATTACGGAGGCAGGATGTCCATCAGGTCCCAAAGAGTCAGATGCAACTGAGCACAGAAAGAAAGGGGGAAAAAAAAAAAAACAACAAGGAAGGGAAAACGAAAGGAAAGAAGGAAGGTTCTTTAAGTTAAAATCAGTAATAAACACCCTGGTGGTCCAGTGGCTAAGATCCCACGCACTCAGTCCGGGTTCAATCCCTAGTCATCGAACTCAATCCCAAATGCTGCGACTAAAAATCCTGCATGCTACATCAAAGACCTGGACAGCCAAATAAATACATAAATATCTTTAAAAATAAAATAGATGAAGATCAGTCAGTTACCTTCTTGGAATTGCCATTATAAACTGGATTAAAGCCAAGAACACTGCTCTGTCAGCCTTCCAGAACTTTCTACGCTCTGACCCCCTTCCCCACCAATTGCCCACTCCCCCATCTTTCAAGGGTTTCAATCCTTGACTTCTGCTGCTCTCAAAGAGTGAGGCGCTCAGTTGTACCCAATTATTTGTGACCCCATGGACTGTAGCCCACCAGGCTCCTCTGTCCATGGGATTCTCCAGGCAAGAAGACTGGAGTGGGCGGCTATCACTCTTCCAGGGGATCTTCCCAACCCACGGGAAGCATGGGGAACCCACCCCCATGCTCTCCTGCATTTCAAGCAGATTCTTTCCTGTCTGAGCCACCTCCCAAAGGTTGTCTTCAAATTAACCTGAGGTCCCTAGGAAGACCACCTTAGTCCATCTTACCTGGAATCTCGCATGTCTGGG